>PVIH01001163.1:0-140433 GCA_004025045.1 Sigmodon hispidus | reverse complement strand
TTAACAGACAGGTGACATTGTGCCTGCCATATAAGGCTCCAGCTTTGCCTTAGATCACTAGGGCTACTGCTTGATGCTGCCGATGGCTGCACAAACACCACTTGGCTAGTTATAAGCAAGTTTGCTTGTTTGTGTTTATCTGTTTTCTACAACTGTAAATGATGTAATGGATGTTGTAATGATGAGAAATTTCCAAAGATAGGATGGAGAAGTGGCATCCTGAGGCTATGACATAGCTTTCCTGGGCTCTATGACTGCACCTGGATCACAAGCCCCAGAAACCACAGTGCCAACCAGAAGTCACCCCACATGTTCAAGGAAATTTGCACACGTTCCTATGAGTTCATGTTCGCTCCTTGGATAAATCAAATCTAGCAGCTCTTGGCTCACAAAGTCCTTGCTTCCGCTGACGCATCTAAGCATCCGTTCCCTCGGAGAGGCACTTGTCACTACTGGTCCCATTTTACAGATTTGAGGAACTGATACTCTGACTTCCCCAAGTTTGCTCTCGGAGCCCCAAGGTACATGCTCCATAGAAGAACTCATCCCTCACAGCAGGCTTCATGTTTGAAATCCAGGCAAATGCCTGTAAAGGGCATTCTAAATATATTTCTTTACTATAGATGCTGATTGCCTGCTACTGAAACCAGGAATTAGCTTGTCTGCCTGAGGATGTGGCTGCTGCCTTCTAAAGAAGATACAGGAGAAATCTGCAGACTGCCAGCTTAGCCATGCTGCCAACGGCTTCCAGCAAAAGAAGAACCTTTGCTGCCAGATACTTCAGTAAGGATTTGGCTCTGTGTGGGGATGACTGTGTGTCTGACTTCTTGCTTGAGGGTGGGGTTGCTTGGGGGCCACGGAAAGGGCCTCGTGGTCTTGTGGGATGCGGGCATCATGCAAGTTAACCGTCAGGACTGAATTTTCCTTCAGCTCCTGGCACTGGCTGCTGACCCAGCACCCAGCCTTGTGCCCTGGTATCGGTTCTTTGTCTGCCACAGCGAGTGTCGGGGGTTCTGGACCCAAGTGGCTGAGGACTCTTAGTGACATTTGGTGTCTATGAGGATCACTGTGTCCATAGCCTGCTTGGCTACTAGGTAAAGCTTCCACAGGGAGAGCTAGGCATCCCAAGGCTCCTCTGTCTATGCCAGAAAACAACCCAGCCTGGCAAAGAGCTGAACGCGGTGGAGAGTGGTTGAGTAGCCCCAGGAAAGTGCTGGAAAGGAGGCAATTAGCAGGACTGGAACTATTGTCTGTTTGAATCATAGGCAGATGCTGTTCTGGTGTGCCCTGGAGGTGCTGGTCCTTTGAAGGGCTGAGTCTTGTAGGTGCCTAGTCATACCAGCGTAGGTCCAGAAAGCTCAAGGTCATACAGGTTCCTAGCCCTGCAAGTGCTGGGTCTTTCAAATGCTGAGTCATATGGGTGGTAGGCCCTGCAGGTACTGGCTAGATGTATTGTTTAGGTAACCCACTCAAATGTGTGGGCACTGGCTGAACCCCAGAAGGGAAGGAGCTGGTTGTGGCTGGGAGATGTTCTCCTATAATATGGACCTGAAAGCTGGAATACAGAAACTGATGTTGTCTATAGCACCCTCAGGGCCCCTGGTCCTGCAGAAACAGAGCGAGATCTTCAAACTCCCAGCCTCCTCTGGAGATGGCTGCTTACCATCTTAGGTGGACCCCAGGCTTCAGCACATGTTTATGTCACTGCATCAGGAGAAAGTGAACAGAGCCTCAGGGCTTGGGCTCCAGCTGTACCCCTGCCATCCTGAGCAGAAATGTGTGGGGTGAGGAGAAAGTTTCCATTTTCACAAGACAGGACTGGGTGGGCTGAAGGTAGGCTGCTGGGCCTGGGTTTGGGCTAGAGTCTATGTGGTAGCCTCACTGGAATCAGTGCACAGAGATCAGGGGTGAATTCAGGTAGGGACAGCTGAGGACACAGTATCTTACAATCTCGGGGTGTTTCCCTCCTCTTCCTCCTCCTCTCCTCCTCCTCTTCCTCCTCCTCCTCCTCCTTCTTCCTCTCTCTCTCTCTCTCTCTCTCTCTCTCTCTCTCTCTCTCTCTCCTCTCTCCTGGTTTAGTTATTCAGGGTTCTTTTTTAAAAAAAGAATATTTATTTTTATTTTATGTGAATTGGTGTTTTGCCTGCCTGTATAACTGTGTAAGGGTGTCAGATCTTGAAATTACAGACAGTTGTTAGCTGCCATGTGGATGCTGGGAACTGAACTCAGGTTCTCCAGAAGAACAGTCAGTGCTCTTAACCCCTGAGCCATCTCTCCAGCCCTAGTCAGAGTTCTTTACAGAAAGTATATGTATATATAGTGTGTGTATACATACATACATACACACACACACACACACAAATGGGATTTATTAGAATGGCTTACAGACTGTGGTCCAGCTAGTACAATGTCTGTCTCCCAACAGAAAGGCCAAAAATCTGATAGTTGTTCAAAGAGTTTGGATGTCTCAGCAGGTTTATATCAAAATCTCAAAGAAGTGGGTTCTAAACCCATTAAGGTGTTAGAATACTCTAATAGCTACCTTCACAGAAGGATGGATGAACTTGCTACTGAGTAAGCGCTGGCAGGCAGAAAGCAAGAGCTTCCTTTTTCCATGCCCCTCCGTGTGGGCTGCCACCAGAAGGTGTAGCCCCGGTTTAGGGTGGGCCTTCTGACCTCAGATGATCCAGTTAAGGAACTCTCTCACAGACATGCTCAGCTGCTTGGGTTTTAGTAGATTCCAGATGTAGTCAAGCTGACAGCCAAGATTAGTCATCACACCTGGAGAATATTAATAAGCAACCAAGTTTGCTCTTGACTGATGCTTGCAAAGATCTGGGACAAATGTACAGTTCCTGAGGATTGAAGCCCTCTGCACCCTGACACCCGTCACTTCATGTACTGTCCTGCTGGAGGGTCTGCTGCAGCTTCCCCTGCAGGAGGAAGCCATCAGGACTTGACTCTGCCAGATGCTCTTGTGCCTTATGGGAGGGTTGCATAGTTTATGTTCTGGGTTCTGTTGATGTTAACAGATGAACAGACATACAAGTCTGCATCTCTCAAGTGTCAAACTTAGGTCAAGTTCCTGGAATAAACCCTATTTACTAATGGTTTATATTTTACATCTTACCAGAATTTACTTCCCCGGCATTTCTGCTAGGCACTGTTGTGTGTGCTCATGAGGAGTGAGCAGCGGTGTTCATTTGTATAATCCTTTGTCTGTCTTTGACATCAGAAGAACAGTGTCTTCACAGAGTGAGCTGGGCGGTAGTCCCCTTTCTTTGGCTGTCCTAATTAGGGTTACTATTGCTGTGATGAAACATCATCGCCAAAAGCTGACTGGGGAGGAATGGGCTTAATGCTCACACTTCCGTATCACTGTTCATCAAAGGAAGTTGGGGCAGGAACTCCTGGAGAGAGGAGCTGAAACAGAAGACATGAGGAATGTGCTTCCGGGCTCGCTCAGCATGGCTTGTTCAGTTTCTTATAGAACCCAGGACCACCAGCCCTGCCCAGTGGGACCTCTGACATCAGTCATTAAGAGACTACAGATGGGTCTTGTGAAGGCATTTTCTCACTTGAGGTGACTCTAGCTTGTGATGCGTTGGCATAAAATTATTGTCCAGGGTTGCTTTCTGTTGCTGTGATAAATGCCATGACCAAAATCAACTTGGCAAAGAAAGGATTTATTTGACTCACATTTTGAGGTGATAGTTCATCCCTGGGGCAAGTCAGTTCAGGGACTGAAGCACAAACCATGGAGGAAGGCCGCTTACTACCTCACTCTCTGCCTCATGCTTAGTATGCTTTCTTACACAGCCCAGGACCAACTTCCCAAGGATGATGCTATCCACTGATAGCTTGGTTCTACAACATCGATCATTAGTCAAGACAGTCTCCCCCAGATATGGCCAAGGGCAGTCTAATCTAGGTAATTCTGCAGTTGAGGTTCCTGCTTTCTGGATGAGGCTAGCCCAATAATTCTCAAACTGACGGTAGTGATCCTTTAGGAGTCATGTATCATATTTTCTGCATATTAGATATTTACATTATGATTCATAACAGTAGCAAAATTACAGTTATGAAGTAGAATCAAAATAACCTTATGGTTGTGGGGCTCACCATAGCATGAGGATTGTATTAAAGGGTCACAGCATCAGGAAGGTCGGGAACCACTGCTCTGGGCTATATCCAGTTTTCTTTTTCTTTTTTTTTACAATTAAATTTTTATTAAAAAATATACACACTCCTTACTCAATCTTTGTGCAGATTTTGTCTCGTGTAAAAAATAAAAAAACAACCAAAAAATAATATAGGAAAGGCATTAAGACTACCTAATTCTTTATACTGTATTTGGTAGAAATGTACATGTTTCAGTCATGTTTTGATGAACAATAAGTTATTCTGCTTTCATCTGCTCCCGAACATCTGAGGGCAAAGTCTCAAACAAAGCATCTTCCACAACTAACCCAGCTTGCTTCAGAGCCCCGCAGTCTCCCAGCTCAGGAGGAAGGCCTTCAAAGTGATTGCCTTTGATGTCTAAGTAGGAAAGATATAGCAAATAAAAATATGGAACGCTTCATGAATTTGCGTGTCATCCTTGCTCAGGGGCCATGCTAATCTTCTCTGTATCGTTCCAATTTTTGTGCTGCCAAAGCGAGCACCCAGTTTTCAGTAAAACTAACCTGGACACTTCTTTGATGGGAGATGTTGGGGGCATCATTGTTCAGAACACTGGATAATTGTCACCCTGGGGTCCTGTCTGTTGTGTGGATGCTCCACAGGTATTTTTGGTTTACAAGTCTCTGTAGATCCCTTGGCATTGATACAAAAATCTCCTTTTTCATTCCTGGTACTTTTTATTATTATTGGTCAATGTGGTTAAAAGGTTTGCTGAGTTTTAAATAATCTTTTGAGTTTTTTGTGCTTTTTTTGATTTTGGTGATGGTGGATTTTGCTTCATTGATCTTTCTCTCGGGTTTTGCTTTTCCTGTTTCATTGGGTGAATGTGCTCATCTTCATTTGCTTTGGGTCTGGCTTGATTTTACCAGTTTTTTTTTTTTCTGTATACTTTATTATTATTATTATTAACAAAGAAGTCACACTTTCTATCCTTGTATATCCTTATTCAAGGTCCCTTCCCCCTCCCGCCACATCAGATCATGCTTCTCCACAGCTCCCCATCCCCTCCCTGGGCAGGTGGCAGGCAGTCCCATGGTCCCACTGTCCCAATATTGCTTAGTTCAGTCTCCACTCCTGGCAGATCCAGTTTTCTCCCCCCTCCCTCAAGAGTGAGTCAGGTGTTCCTCTAGGGGGAGTGGGATCCGAGGAGTCCTACCAGTTTTTTAAGGTAGAAATGTGTGTATTGACATTCTAAGGGTGTCAACTTTCAAGTATTTGACAATTTTTCTTTATTATTATTTCTAATTTAAGTCCACTAAAATAATAATGTACTTTGTATAATTTCAGTTCTTAAGTTCATCGGAGCTTACTTTATGGCCTAACATATAAAATTCCCTGAAGAATATTTCAAATGTCCCTGAGAACAAAATGCCTCAGCATCTGTGTGCAGCATGCTGTATGCCCATTAAGTCAGATTAGCCACGTGCCATATCTTTTATGAAGCTACTGGTGGCTTGTCTAAATATTCTTCAGTTATTGGGGGCATGAAAATCTTTTTATTTAACCCTCAAGTCTTCTATTTCATCATCTTTTTCCAGTAGTTCCAGTTTTTGCTTTGAGGATTTTCATACATTCTTCTCAAGCACATATGCTCACCTCCTATCACTGCGACAAAATGCCTAATAAAATCAAGTTGCTAGGGGGATGGAGAGATGGCTCAGCGGTTAAGAGCACTGGCTGTTTTACCAGAGGTTCTGAGTTCAATTCCCAGCAACCACATGGTAGCTCACAACTATCTGTAATGGGGTCTGTAGGCATACATGCAGATAAAGCACTCATAGTCACTAAATAGATACATTAAAATCAAGTTTCTGGGGTTTGGGAGATGGTATAGTAGGTAAAGACTCTTGTCATGCCAGCATGAGGATCCAAGTTCAAATCCCCAGAAGGTATGACACACAGACACCCACATTGACACCCACATGAACATGCAGGCTGGTAGTGTGGTTCAATGGGTAGAAGCACTTGCTGCTGAATTCATTCCCTGAAATCCAAAGTAAAGGGGAGAGCTTACTCCTGAAGCTGGCCTCTGACATCCACATGAGCACTGTGGCACATCCATGCTCACATTCAAACACAATAATGATAACTTTTATAAATAAGTTTTTAAATCAATTTACTAAAACAGAAGTTCAGAGGCACTTGTCCTTTGCTTTGGGTCCCTGGCAGCACAGTACCTTTTTAGGAATGGGAAGGGCTACTCACCCAGTGTAGCCAGGAAATAAGAACAGAACGAAGCCACCCACTGACTTCTTCAAAAATATGCCTTGAGTGACCATGCCCACCTCTTTAAGACCCAGTAACAGCAGAGGCTGGGAATTGGTAAGCCTTAGGGCAATGGTGCTCACCCTGTGGGTCATGACCTCTTTTGGAGTCAAATGCCCTTTCCATGGGGGTCACTCACACATCAGATATCCTGCATATCAGATATTTACATTATGACTCATAACGGCAAAAATATAGTTATGAAATAACAAAATTACTTTTATGGTTGAGGGGTTGTCATAGCATGATGAACTATACCAAAGGGCTGCGGTGTTAGCAGTGTTGAGAACCACTGATATGGGGTCTCTTCAGATCAGACCATAGCAGCTTCTGATGTGTCCGTGTGTTAGGTCCTGTGACTGTCCCTGTCATAATGCTCCTGCCCTCACTGTGGCTCCTGTTTGATTGTGAAAGGACATGACCGGTTCCAGTTCTCACCAGCTCTGATGCGGCAGCACATCTTTTTCTGTGTGTGACTTTGAGCTGTGATGGCTCTCCTGCAAGGAGCATGTGACTAGATCTCAGTACTACAAGTAGATTTGTATATGTTTTTCCCTGAATTCCCACAGGAGACTCATCCCCAAGGCCATGCATTAGTAGTATGAAAATCTTACAACTTAATCTGTCTATGGAAAATGACTAGTGTCTTTAACATGCACATTCTTGGTGTATCAGCTAAGATAGATTAAAAATAAAATGATATGTAACAAAAGCACGCGTTTGAAGAATACTCCCATGAGTTCTTGTTTCTGTCGTTCCCAGTCTTCTTCAGTTCTTCTGGGGCTGCCGTTCTGCCAGTGGACACCTCTTTCAGTGTTCCCTCTAACAGATCTGCTAGCAAGGACATGATCATCCCTGTCTGTTGCATGTTCTTACATGCTTCTTTTATAAGGATACCAGTCAGGTTGGATTAGGGCCACCGTATGACCTCATGTCACTTCCGTCTGTAAAGGCCTGGTCTCCCGCAGGCACATTCTGGAGCCCTGGGGCTTCTAGCCCCATCCTGGGTGTTTGAAGGGAACTCAGGTCAGAATTCTTGTTTGCCTCAGCTCTGAAGAGCCATGAAGAACCTGTGCCCAAGAAACAGTGCAGGCAGAGTCCTTAGCAAGGCGCACTGCCCTCCAGTGGGAGCCAGTGGGGGCTGAGTCAGCAGTTTCCTCAGAGCGCTAGCTTCCTGTGCTAACCTCTGCTCCTGCCCAGCTAGGGTGGGAAACGAAACCATAGCAAGGCCCTGGCCTCTGCCCTCCACTCTCTGCATCTGCCCATTTCTGTCCGCTCACTGATGCTCCATCTTATCTGTCCATCTTGGTGTGGAAAAGGTCGCCATACTAGGCCATCCCTTACAGAGCTGTGGTGGGAACAGAATAGCTAATAAAGAGCAAAACTTACAGAGGGATCAGAGTAAGTCTTGAATTCATATGAGTTGCCTTCCAATAATAAGACACTACTGTTAATCTCTGACCGAGAACTCTAGTGTGTGTGTGTGGGGGGGGGGAGTCTGTTTCTATATGTGTGTGTGTGTGTGTGTGTGTGTGTGTGTGTGTGTGTGTGTGTTGCTCCACGTACAGAGCAACCTCAGGTATCTTTCCTCAGAAGCCACCCACTTTTTTGAAGCAAAGTCTTTCCTATTTCAAATAGGCTAATTTGGATACCCAGAGAGCCCCGAAGATCTGCTTGTCTCCACTTCCCAGCACACACCACCATGCCCAGCTTTTTACATGGATTCTGGGAATAAAATCAGGTCCACTTTGCCATAAGCCGAGCACTTTTAAGAGCTGAGCCTTCCCCCCACCCCCAGCCCCACCAAGTCGTTTTGCAGATTTTAAAAAGAGCAGAGTGGAGTGGTGGGGAGTCAAGCACAGAGAGTGACATCTGGAACCTGACATGCCATCTGCCAGCAGTTATGGGCTCAGGGCAAGAATTCAGGCAGCGTAGGGGAGTGTCAAGCATTCCAGACTCCCCTCCCAGGAGACGAAGTAGCTGCCGCCATCTCCTTAGGACCCCAGGCATGCCTGCTTCTCTGAGTAGGAACGCAGGTGGATGGTAGCATGCTGGGCTGAACAACCAGCTCAAGCTGTTGCATCTGTCACTGTGCCCATTGGTCAGCAGCGCCCTGGTGCCCACTGAACCTGCAGGCTTTTGAGAGGCTGGGCCTTGGAAGTGAACTGAGGTGGACATAGTAGGGGGCTGGGCACTGAGCACAGGGAGCAGCTGATGGTGACACAGGCACACGGCATCCTCAGCTGAGCACTTGTAGCCCTGCGGCCAGACGGGCTTGCTATGACTGTCCGGTGTTGGGAAAGAAGGGTTAGGGCTCTACATCCCAGGAAGACCTGCGGTCCATGTTGAGGATGTATCCTGAGTAAAACATTCCTAGGGGAGAATGCTTCCCCATAGAGCTAGGCCAGCATTATGGGGCTAGAGACCTTGTCTTCCAGGTGGAGACAAGCAGGGGCCACCCAGCATTGCTTCAATTGGAAGGCTGGGTTTGAGATGCCACTTTAGCCACCTCTTAGTAAATGACTTTTCATGTATTAGTCACCCTCTTTGGAACCCGTTTTTCTCTACAGCATGAAGTATCAAAGCAGTTTGTTCCATGTGTAATGCAGGATAGTAGTTCCCTATGTGTGGTACGTGCTCTCAAATAGTAACTAGTACCAACTGTGACATTTATTAAGGGCAGACACTGCCACTCAGGCACAGTGTGCTTGCTGCCAGCCACATCGTGTATAGAGCTGTAAAGCAGGGATGTCTTGAGCCTAAGGATAACTAGGACCTGCTGTCCCAGGACCCTCAAGGATGATCAGCTTTCCCATTGCAAGGAAGAGAGAAGAGCTGATGACCAGCTGCAGCCATTGCTCCTTCTTCTGAGCCTATCCTGTCCTGAGGGCTGACCCCCAGGTAATTCACAGGCAGGGCCTCTGCCTCGAACCCCGACAGGGCCGTGATAAAGTCAAGGGGCCTCTTCTTTCTTCCATAAAGTCCCCTGCTGATCACCCAGTCACACTCTAGACAGGAACAACAGGACCCAGCCTCACCCACTGTGCATGCTAGTGTGTGCCACAGTGGTTAGATGACAGGTTATTACACACACTTTGGCATATCAGAGGACACTGAAATCCAGACTTAAACTTCGCAAGAGGATGGAGCCGCTGTGGCAGGAACCTTACTCTTCACATCCAGCTCTGAACAGCCCCATGTTTCTGCTCCACACATAACATCTGCTTACTCCAAACTCCACTGTGGTTAGGGGCCCATCCTCAAGAGCTGGCCTCTTTGAAAGGTAACAGCTGTCTCTGGACGTCTGTCTTGCTCTCCTCTCAAATTCTCCAATATCAATAGGGTACCCAACACTTCAGTTCTTGTGAACGTGAACTACCCAGAGCGAGCACACAGGACTATAGTCTATGGACTCACATGCAAACAAGCGCCTAACTCCAGAGCCCATGACAAACAAATGCCTAGGTCATCTGCCATCTGTCCCCTGAGTGCCTCACTCACTGTGCCCACCACCCTCCCAGTTTCAGTGGTTCTAGGATGACTCATAAGACTTGAGAATACACTGAGATAAACTCTGGACAACCTAATGGAAGAAACATTAGAACAAGGGCTGAGGGCAGGGTAGGAACTGCCACATCCCCTCAGGATGTGCCACATACACAGAACCTCTATGTTTCATCAACTGAAAGCTCCCAGAAGCCCCATATGGAGGGACTTTATGGTGGCATTATAGGTGTGACTGACTAGATCAAACCACTCATCACTGGTAGTTAAACTTTGGGGACCTGAATTAGGCCCTCAAAGCTCAAATTAAGGTGGACAGAGAAAACCAACTCCACAAAGTCATCCCTGACCTCCAAGAGCTGTGGAAATTGTGCATCAACCTCCACCCCCTCTACACACAGAGTAAAAATAATAAACAAAATAAAAGTATTTAAAGACTTGGGAGCTTTTGAAAAGCAAAGGAGACCCCTCTTACCCCGCCCACGCAGGAGTGCCGTGCTTCAAGGCTCCTCTTCAGTCACTGTCGTGGGAGTGGTCATCCTTCCCCAGGAACAGGGCATGGACAGGGTCCAGCCATGCTCCACAGTGACCCAGCTGTTATTAGATGTCAGGAGTGACTCCAGATGAGTAACTGAGAGCTACTCACATGGCCCAACATTAAAACAATCTTCTTGTTTCAATGGAGAAAGAAAGAACTATCTGAAGCACTAAGTTTCAGGACGTGGTATTTTGTGATGAGTTTGACTTCCTCTGAGCAATGTGAGAGAAGATGAATCCTAGGGACCTGCTGAAGTGGTTTCCTCTTTGGAGCTAAGTGCCTGTGGACACTGTGGCAGTGACTGTGTTGAGCCCAAACCTATCCTGGTGACAGGGTAAGGACTCTTGTTAACCAGGTTTCTTAGGCAACAAGGCCACCCCATACTTCTAAGTACTGTGAATGGAGAGAGGTGTCAACAGACTTGTCCCACACATACCTGGCCTGCTTAGTCTTTCCGTCTACATGCTGTATTTGGAGGAAAGTATACAGCCCTCCAGATCCACTCTGATCTCAGTCCAAGTTCTCTTGAGGTTCACCTGATATGGTGTAAGTGTTCACTTAATCTATGGGTATTATGGTTGCTGGAGACATAGTTGTACAAGGAACATCTTTTCCTATGAGGTCTTCCTAAGTGGGAGACCGGGGCATACAGCCACTATACTTGATGCTGCTACCAGACAGTCCTCCTTCTCATTGAGGTCCAACACCAGAGGATCTCTGTGGGCCTCTCTAGCTGACTAGATGGGACAGCAGCAACCCCACCCTGAAGGACATCAGAGCATCCACCCAAAGCTAGCTGGGTGCAGAAGGGGAATGCCAAGCTCATTGCCAGGGACCAAACAGGACCCAGAGCATCCCTAGAGGTGATCAGACAGTGTCATCTAGCTGGAGGTCCCTAGCTCATGTCACTGAGACATATTTTGCAAGTAGCCACCCCAGGATCAACAACTTTTGTCCTTTTAAAGGAGAGCTTAGCTCTTACCCTCTACTGAAATTTGAACCACATGTCAGCATCTCCAAAATGAACTGGAGTGGGTCTTTTGTCTCACTAAAGTTGGGAACAAGAAGGATGTCTATTCTCTCCTGTTCAACACAGTGCTTGAAGCCTAGTTATTTTTTCCTTTTCTCAATATGGCCATGTTGAATAAATCTTTGTCTGCTTTGAAAAGTAGACAAATTTTTCATTTTAAATTTTTAAGAAAATAAAAATATAAAGAAGGGAATAGTGTTTCTGTCCTGTGACAAATTTTGGGAGGCAGTCATGGTCTGGTGGCATTTCAGCCTCCAGGAAGCCAAGTATATAGCTTCTTCTCTGTCCCTAAAGCACCCTGGGACTCCCAAGGCCTGGGCATGCTTCAGAGTTCTCTACCGTGAACTGTACCCCACTCCCATGCTCTTGCTTACTGTCCTTCTACCCTAGCGGAGTCCTCTTCCCCATGTGAGAGCCGCGCTGGGGTAGGAACTGCAGCCTGGGTGGGAAAGATGTGACCCAGTGACAGAGGCATGGCTTTCTCACAGAGGCAGGGGATAAAGTCTGAGGAATGCATTAGAGAGCCATCTCCTGCCCACAGACACCCTGACAAAGTCTGGGGTTGCCACCCACATCCAGGGCCAGATGGCATTTGTGCTCTGCGGGAGCCACCACCTTCCAGTGACAGCTCAGGAACTGGGGTTTTTCTTTCCTTCCTGGCATTGTGGATGCTGCTCATTACAGTTGCTCCCGTTCATTGGTTCCGTAGCTTTTCTGAACTAATTTGGTTAACTACGTATTTCTTGTCATGTGTAGCTGTTGAAGTTCATCCCATTGAAAAGGCTAATTGGTAACTGAACAGAGATTTGAAACACTACATGGAAAATCTCCTAGTCTCTGCGGTGTCCTGATACATGCTTTGCATTCTCAGCTGCTCTGCTGACAGGGTTGCCTTACTCTTCACCTCATGCTGAGAGACACTAGAGACCTACAGGGAGGTGACAGCTGGGCCTCCATATCTGAGGTATTCTCAGTAGGCTTGTTCCCCAGCTCAAACTTTTTTGAATGCTGGCATGACTTTGGGAATAGAATCTAGCATGTGTGAGTAAGTTGATTTCCAGTTTTACCCTGGTCCCATCCTTGGTCAGTACTTCTGGATTGCCATTATGTGAACATCTGCTGCCTCATGCCACCAACGGCATGCCTTCTCCACTGCAGACTGAAATTACCCTGAAACCAGGAGCCAAACCAACCTTTCTTTCCTTGTTTCTATTGGGCATTTTGGTTACAACAAGGCACAATACCAATACTGTGGCTCACATAGGTCTTGATTCTTTCTCTCCAGAACATCTCATCCCTAAATGTTTTCTCCAAAGCTTTATGTCAGACTGTTGTCTAGTGCTGGAAGCTGACAAGTTTTGAGGGGAAACCCCTGCTCCTTGCTGTGTGGGAGACTTCTGGGTTAGTGAGGTCAAGGCAAGGCCCCAGTGGAGTTCTCTCTCTCTCTCTCTCTCTCTCTCTCTCTCTCTCTCTCTCTCCCTCCCTCCCTCCCTCCCTCCCTACAGTGATGACACTGGCATGGAGGCCGAGGTTTCTGTAAAATGTTTGCTGACCTAGAAAACTGGAACAGGCCTTGAGTGTGGGTGGGCCAAGTCTCACAAAGCCCTTCCTACTGATCTCTAGTTCTGGATTCTAATTAAGGATTTAAGGATCCCCCCCTCCCAGTTCATGAAAGCTTAGGCTAATTTTTATTATATATATATGTATATATATATAGTTCTTTGAAGATTCCACACGTTTTGATTATATTTACTCACCCTTCATCCCCAACTCTTCCCATGCCTCCCCAATATTCCTTTCTCACCCAGCTCCGTGTGTCCCCCACTCCACCAAGGCCAGTGTATGCTGCCTAAATGTTTTGGGATATGGGGCCTTCCACTGGAGTGCAACAGACTTATCAGAGGCTACTCTCTCTAAGACAATAATTAAGAATTGTCAATCCTCATTAAATTTTAAAGCTCTAAAATGCTGGCTGGCCGGTCTCGTTAGCTTTTGTTGTTTTGTTGCTAGTGAAGCAGAAGATATTTGAAATCCCTCTGTCGTTTTATTTCCCAGCCACGTGTTTGCTGTCCTTTTTTGATGGGTTGTCTATGTTATAGAAGACGACACTTCTGATATGTAGACTATGTAGTTTCATATCACTCCCCCTCATTTATCCCACCTCCACTTTCCATTTTTAAACATGCATTTTGTATATTATATTAGACATTTTTTGTTGGAAGTCCCTGTGTCTTGTCCTGGTTTGTCCCTGAGACAGCTTATGGAGTAAGAAATTCATAATATTGCCGGAATTGGAATTTCCTGGTAATTGTGAGTAAATCCTGGCCTCATCCTTCACTCACACGAGCGATCTACTCTTGGGTCATACACAGCTACACAGTGTCATGGGCCAGGTCCTCTGCACATTCCCCTTCCACTACACCCTTTCCTCGGCACACCACACAGTGAGCCACCACATGGAGATGCCCCATGTGGTGGCTCATGCAACACCAGCCTCTTCTGCTTCCCCACCTTCTCTGCCTATGCAGTTTGAGGGCTTTTGACTGAACATCCCTCATTCTTCAACATATGTAGGTGCTGGGTTTCTTTGAGTTTGGTTTTGGCTTCTTTTACTTTTCACAGTCTTCTTAGTGGTCTATCACAGTTGATATGACCAGCTGAGACTCTCCTCTGAATGACATTGTTATATCCTGGTCTCTAACCAACGTCTCTACCTAATATCCCTCTGTGGCCAAGACTGGACCCCATAGACATGAGTCCATGGGACTAGTTTGGTTCTAAGCACCAGCAAGAATGACATTTGGCTGAAGTTATCTCATTGGCTCCACTAATGATTGGGAAATCAGAATTGCTGGGGCAACGGGTGGGAAATCATGCCTAACTGTGTTGGGCTTGAGTTCGGAGCTAAAGCTATAAATGTACCATGCTAGACGTCTATGCTGTGCATTTGGTAACAAAATGAGGACTTGTAGAACTCATTAACTAGATGCTCAGTAATCAAGCTAACCTATCGACCTGCAGGAAAATCACTTAGTCACATGTCAATGGTATTGGTCACAGACTACAGAGTTGTGTTGAGTAGAAACCGCACCTTGGAGAATACTGGCTGACGGCCAGGGAGCCCAGCAGTCCCTGGGAACCAGCTGAAGGAAAGCAGTATGCAAAGAGTCGACCCTGGCAGAGATGAGAGGCAGAACGCTAAGGCCCAGTTAGGTTTTGAAACAGATAAAATAAAGACTGGGAAGAAAGTAACATGGTAGGAGGACCTCGCCCAGAGGCATCCCTTAGGCGAATGGAAGTCACAGTTGGTCAGTGGTGACCAACAAGAGTCTTCTGAAGAAGCAGAATGAAGGGCTAGAGAGGTCCGGTCTGGAGAAGGCCCGTGGCTTCCAGACTGAGGGAAAGTTGGTAGCACAGCTATGGAAATGGGGAAGGAAATGACTTCAGCTGAGAATAAACAAGGGGGAGACTGTGTGTCTGTGTTGGTTTCGGGAGATGACAAGGTCAGAGAGATGAGGAACAGGCAAGCTTGGACTGAGGGGTGTAACATAGACTTCAGTTCCAGTGAAAAGGAACCAAAGCAGCTAAAGGCGAGAAGGAGAACTAACCGGAAGTTTACAAGACTCTTTGGGACTTGATGCAGGCTTGGAAAATGAGCAGATACGGCAGTGGCTGGAGATGGTCTCCATGCTAGCAGCACAGCAGACAGAGGAACCAGGACCCTGCTGCAGGGCACCTCCTCATGCTGCTGGCTGCTGCTGTCACTGGAAAACACTGTAGTTGCTATAGGCTATAAAGTTGACTCTGTCCAAGTTACATGGGTCTGAGTCATACAGCCTTGTCTGACTGCCTAATGGGGACCAAGCAGATCTGTTCTTTATGGTTTCTAAAGAGGCATCTGGGGAGTTTCCCCAAGTCAGTGATGGGCTGGATACTGCCCTGAAAGCAACCAAGTTCTAACTAAGAGAGAAAAAGACTGGGATGTCTATGGCCTTGGAGAAAGGAATCAGCAAAGATTCAAATGCAAAAGGAGGAGGGGGTGAATGGGAGCAGGCAGAGGTGTCAAGATGAGGGGCCTTTCCCCTAGATCTGAGTAGGGAGACAGGGGACTGTAGGAGGGGACCCTGGAACAATCCACTCTTGCTCAGGGCCTTGTCTCTCCTCTGTAGGCAGGAATTTTCACTAGGGACCAGGCTTGCTCATAGACAATGCAAAAACTGACCAAAGCAGTGAACTTTTTTTTTTCCTCTCAAACATAACCCTTGACCTCCCTTTGAAACCTTTGACCTCAGGGAGGAGATGTCACTTAACCTCTGACCCCCTGTGAGATCTTAGCATCTGAGCAGCACAACTCTGGCAGCCCTCCCCACTCTTTGCCCCACCCTGCTTCAAGAATGACAATAACCACTTGAACACTCAGGGCATTCTTGTCCCATGCCCAGAAACACCTTGTTCTGCTGGAGAGACCATGTGTCCCTGTCTTGTCCAAACGCCAGACTGACAGAAGCTGAGGACTCTGCCTGACTAATAATGTAGCCATAGGAACCCTACAAAACCAGCTACTCCTTCCCCACCTTTCTTAGGGACCCAGTCTGATAGAAACTTCCTCTCTAAGAAACCCACCAAAAGAATTTTCAGCTGAATGATTTCATTATTAATCTGAAAGCCACTTGGTACAACCAAGTCCCAGGTACTTGTCCAAGTTAGGTGAAGACTTATATGAGCATGTTTTTTCTGAACTTGACATATATGGAGTTTTAAAAAGTGTCACACATGAGCTCTGCTCTGAAGAGCCCATGTATAAACAGAGCACCCTTCAAGAAAGAACTTGCTACCCTGGGGCAGGAATGGAATGAGCCAACTGCTACTAGCTATTTGCTCTCTTGGGGTGAGCCTCAGAGACTTATTTATCTTTCTGTTGCTGTAAAGAGACATCATAACCAAGACAGAGTTATTGGGGAGTTAGTTTCAGAGAGTGAGCCTATGATCATCATGGTGGAAAGCCTGGCAGTAGGCAGGCAGACATGGTGCTGGATCAAAGCTGTGAGCTAACATCCTTATCCACAAGTAGAAGGCAGAGAGGGCTAACTAGGAATAACACTGCGTATGATTTGAAACCTCCAATCCCTGCCTTCACCACTCAACAGTGACAGAAATTCCTCCAACAAAGCCAAAGCCACATTTACTAATCCTTCTCAAACAGTTCCACCAACCAAGGACCAAACACATGATCCTATGGGGACCATTCTCATTCAAATAACCACATCCAGGTTTCCAGCTAGCTCTGTATTTTTCTCTTCTTTGGAGGCTCCCGGCTAATGACCATACAAAGTGGTATCAACCAAAGCCGTGTCCTTCTTGAGAAAGACCTAGGTACTAACAACACAGAGCTATGGTACATAAGTCTTATCTCCTTTGCCAAAATCCAGATCTATCATCCAGTGGTCCAATGGGGGTGGGGGCAGACAGAGATGCTACTGTAAAGATGAAGTTGATATGTGGCAAGCTATTGTGTCTCAACCAAAATAAGGTGCATCTAAGCCTCCTCTATCAGAGAATAAGGCTGCAGAACCCACAGGACACAGGTCATAGTTGCAATAATTACTACTTCTCATCAGTGAGGTAAAGTACCTTATGATAAGATAGGAAGGATTTATTCTGACTCACAACTTGAATATATAGTCCATTGTGCCAGAGAAACCATCATGGTAAGAGGTGGCCTACTTACATCTGGGTGGTTCAGGAAGCAGAAAGAGATAAATGCTAACATACAGCTGGATTCCTCCTTTTCCTTCAGTTTGGGATCCAAGTCCATGGGTTAGTTTAGTGTTGCCTATAATCAGAGTCCATCTTTCTCCCTCAGTTTATGCTCCCTGGAAACACAGTCACAGGCAATGCCCAGAGGTGCATCTCCTAGGTAATTCCAAGTTGACAATGAATATCGACTAGGGATATTCACTATCTAGGATAATTTTAGGGCCTTTGTAAGCAAGCCTCCATGCTTTTGGCTTATCCTCTTGACCTGGTCTGGTATGTCTAGGTGGATTTTCAATGCACAGTTTTAGATTCTGCATTTTTATCTGGACTTGGGTACCAAGATACTAAGTAGACCACTGCCAAAAAGGTGGGAATCCAAGACTCCGGAACCCTTCCAGGGGCCTGGCTATGACAGTGACACTCAGATAACTCCAGTTAGAAGGTCATCGATGACAGACTCAGGGCCAGAGGGAAGAGGCAGGGAGAGAGGCTGACCCTCTTCGATGCCCCCCTCCCAGTGATGACACAGATGGAGTCCACGATGGCAGCATCAACAAAGAAAGACGACTCAAAGGTTCACCTTTGATGATTCCCTCACAATTCTACAATTTAAAAATTAGAAAGAGCACTTCAGTCCAACCTGATGATATATGTGAGGTTGGTGTTTACATTACAGGGATTATGGGATTCAGCAAGAGCTCACACTCTCTTACCAGTCACACTCTCTCTCTCTCTCTCTCACACACACACACACACACACACACACACACACACAGAGAGAGAGAGAGAGAGAGAGAGAGAGAGAGAGAGAGAGAGACCTTGTAGAAGAAGCTCCTTGGATGGAATCACCCTGGTATGGATGGGTGATTCATTCAGCTATGGAAAAGAACAAGGAGATGTTGCTGGAGCATGTTTGGAAATGGACAGATGAGACTGTAAAGTCAGTGCTGAGGTAACAAAGAGGATGCCATATAATAAGCCTCACAATGCATACTCGTTCTATGTCTCCTGTCCATGTAGAGTTCCTCCAGGCTGGCAGGGAAGGCTCAGTTCCACACAGCCATTTCAGACTCCAACGTCATGGCTCTTAACCACCTTTTGCATAGGACTCCCAATGTCCCCACCCTAGTTGACCAGAAAGTGGAAATGAGTTTGGTGGGCTATCAGAGGCAGATTACTGTATCTCAGGCTTGGGAGTGATCTCATCACTTCTACTCTACAGGCTGACCAGAACTCAACCACACTTACCACTTAATAGATGGCTGGAAATACAGAGCATCCACAGGGAAGGACAGGGCTGGCTGAGGTAGAGACTTGGCATTCTGTACTTAGACTAGAGGCCCCACACACTGACTAGGGAACACAGCCTAGTGGTAGAGATGGCATGGAGACGTGCTGGTAAATGGGCAGGAGAAGTATATTCCCCTACCTTGTAGAAGGGTCCTGGGGTGCTCTAGCATGGATCGGAGGGAGATGAAAAGAGAAAAGATTTCCTGTGCTCTGAATTACAGAGTTGCCTGGTTTCCATGCTATGAATACGCCCAGCATAATAGCGCTGAACTTGAAGGGATCTGCATGGCAACAGGAACACACAGCATTTTCTATATGGGTGACTCAAACGCATTAGGAAGTAATAAATTTTGAAACATAGTTTACTTAATTATATTGTTCAGTTTCTGATGGTGCCCATCATAAACTATTAGTTTTGCAAACTTGCTGAAAATGTAACTTTCAGCTTTCTTACAGGTTAGCACCAGCTGACTGGCTGGGAACCCCACTGGATAGGCAACGGAAAGACTGAAGTTCTGACCTTGATGACAGGCTAAGGAGAGGGCGACAGCCTCCTCACAATAGAGCTGGTGACTGGGGACAGGCTCTGGAGAGCAGGTCAGCAGTTTGCACATTGATCTCTGCAAGAGCATGCTTCTATCTAAAGCCCAGAAGCTTCTGGGAAAGAAACGCAGGGATCCACTGTCTAGGTGGCATTTTTGTGAAAATCAGAGAAAAGCTCCCCCTCCTGGCTGCCACTCTCGATGCTGGCTGATCCAGCCCAGACTCAACTCTCCTACCCCCTCTACTGGACATTTTTTGTTCAGTGCACAGATTTCAAAATTACAAAATAGCACCAGTGACTCTACGTGCAACGGGTTTATTTCTCATTGGAGCTTGGGGTTCTTTCTAGCTGGATGAATGACTGACACAAATCTATCTCCATCAGTAGACATCTACCTTGGGATGCAGCAGATAAAGGTCACCTTGGTAGCCTTGGCCCTAGGCAAGTGGAGTTATCTTCTAGGGCATTGATTCCTTGCCCTGGCTGCATGTAAGTCATGATTTCACAAGCCCTAGGATGGCTGTACATGTGTGCTGGTTAAGAAGAGCTGCAGTATGGGACGTACTCTTTTGCAAGTCTCCAGGGTGCAGCCAGCCAGGGAAGAGAGCCACAATAGTGAAAGCACCCTGGATCTGGGCTGACTGTGTTGATAGGCAGGTATTACATCAACAGATGTACATTTTAACAGGTGGTTTTGGATGGTTCTGCTCCTCTCAGCTCTCTTGCACCTTCCAGTGCCTGCTCCTGAGCAGCCCTTAGAAAATGCTGACTGAGGTGAGGAAGGAGAGTCGCAGAGGCGGAGCCGACTCACGGGGATCACAGTGCTGGGTAGGAGTGGTAGAGAGGGCTGCACTGTGAAACAGGCAGAGGGAGAGCACCCCAGTGTCTCCATTTCCTCTTTAGTGTGCAGCTTACACCCAGAGGAATAATGCTGTTTCTTCAAATACAAACTGTTGGAAGCCTTCACATTCAGCAAATCCCATAGCCCTCTTCTCGTCACTATTGTCACTGGGAAGCCCTGGGAGGATCTGGAGGCTTTCAGCAGCCAGTGCTGGATGGTGAGGCACACAGCCCTTTCCAGATGCTGCCTGTGCATCCTGCCTCAGGAGCACTAGGAAAGGAATCTGACCCACTTTGTCCTGCACCCACAGACCCCATGGCCCCAGTCGGATCAGCTCCTGCCTCTCCCACGCTTGCTTTCTGAATCTGAGCCAGAGCCTGGGGTTTGGTTCATCCTTCTCTAATGGCCAGAAAAATAGGCAAGTCCTGGGGAAGCAGCTGCACAAGAAAAGCTCCCAGAGGCAGTTCCTTAAGCCAAACAATCGTGAGTAGCCCTGGGCTGAGGTTCTGGCATTTGCTGGCCCTTGGCTCAGGGAACACTGGCCAGGCTGCATTACTCATAGATGGTTTCCGGATTGCTCAAGATGCTGTCAGTGGCCACAGGACTTGCCTGTGACTCCAGTGTCAACATGTGACTTATCCAGATCCCTATTTTCTCATCCTTCCTGGGTGGGCTGTCCTAGCAATGTCTGGGTTGTACTTGGCCTTAAAGGAGAGAGTTCAATGGTGTTTCTGATCTGTCCATACTGTGTGTGGGGGTGGAGTGGGTGGGTGTGTTTAGTGCATGTGTGTGTATGTATGTTCCCATATATGTGGATGCTCATGTATGTACCTGGGTATGGAGGACAGAGGTTGATATGGGCATCTTCCTCAATCACTCTCCACCTAATATATTGAGGCAGGGTCTCTCACTTGAACTCAGAGTTTGCCAACTGGAATAGTCTAGCTAGCCAGCTTATTCCCAGGATCCTCTATTTTCATCTCCCAAGCATTAGGACTACAGACAGGCTGCCATGCCTACCTAGGATGTATGTGGGCTCTAAGGACCCAGACTTTTATTCCTGTGTTTACATGGTAGGCATTGTACTCATGGGCCATCTCCCATTCTCTATGCACACCTTCCTTATAGAACATTTTATGAGGCCATTTGGGATTTGCAGCTGGGAGGGGAAGAAGGCCAGTCCTAGGGAGGGGAAGTGTGCCTATTGTCTCCCCCAACAGGTAGGATCTGGGCAGTTTCGGGTGGGGGGGCAGCGTTAAAGCATGATGAGACCTGTGAAGGAGAAGCAGTGTGAGGAAGGTTTCCAGAGGTAGGGTATTGTCTGTGTAGAGGCCCAGGCTGTGGGAGCAGGGTCTGCATATGAAAGGGGACACACAGGGACCTCATTTAATCTGCACAGAGGACCCCAGGAGGAACTGCTCCCCCAGGAGGAACTGCTCTAGATTATGACCAAGTGCAGAGGCAGCAAGGCATGGAACAGAGGGACTGGGAAAGCATCCTAAGATCAGACGAACTGGCCTGAAGCTGAATGGGACTTCCCTTTGTGGATTCTTCCTCCTGCTTACCTGGATGTGGGCTTATCACATGCTGCAGACACCCCTCACTCTTCAGTCCCCCCAGTTCTGGACTGCCTCAGAGGTTTCCTAGGAGCCCTTCTCTCCTTTGCAGCCACTGAAATTGGTTGTCAGTTGGAGAATCAGTGGGCATGAGGCACATAGAAAGATTAGGGGGTGCAAGGGGGAACATGGACGAGAGGTATTCAAAGATGGGTGAGAATGACTCAACCCAACCCTAGGCTCCGTGGTTAAGAGGACACATGACATGGCTAGCAGAGCTCACAATCCAAAAAGTTCATGGGACACTCTCTCGCTCTTACCATGCAGTGGCCAGAAATGTAGTATTTTGAGAAACTGGCTCCATAGAAAAGCAGAAGTTTACTGTCACAGTATGGAAGGACATGCCGGGGCAGTCAGAAAGATCAAGAGTTCAAGGGCAGCCTGGGCTACATAGCAGGACTCTGTCACACACATACACAGACACACACACACAGCGAAAACGGGCAACAACAACAAAAAGCTAGACTTCAGAGTCAGCCTTGTGTGCAGTCGGGAGTCCTGCAGCTAGGCAACAGTGAGAGAATGGAACATGCAGTGATTGCATTTGTAGAGCAACTTTTAGTTGGTTAAGGTGGGGCCCAATAAAGGTCCCAGTATGCACCCTTTAGAATTGTGCTGGTCTTAGCAGAGATCTGTTACTCAACTCAGTAAGTTCTGTGACCCTGCTCAGACACTGGTTTCTGTCCTCTTATTAAGGAGGTGGTTGATACTCAGCAGAAGGATGTGAGCAATGTGGGAATGCTGGCTCCTTCCAAGAAAGGCAGTGAGCTGAGAGACGCCTGAACCCTTAGGCTGTGCCTGGAGGGGTCTCGCCATTCCCTAGCCTGAAGATCTGATATTCGCCTTGGTAGGGCGTGCTAGCCCGGCCAGTCACGGAGCTATGTGTATCCTCCATCCTGTTGGTGGCCGGCTTGCTGGCTAGCTGGCTGGCTGGCTGGCTGGCTGACGCACAGACCTCCAGGACTTGGAAAACCTGTAGCCATCAGCAATCTCCACTGGGTTTTCAGATGACCCCACCCACCTGTCCGCCCTGTGGCCCAAGACTCCGCCTCCTCCTTCAGGAATGGGTAAACCCAGAGAACATGATAGCAGGCGGGTCCCGCCCTGGCCAGTGATTGATCACCAAACATCACTGTGGCTTTAATGGTCCGCTTGGATAGAAATTAATTCTGGAATGGATAAATAATGCATCAGGATTTATGTAGTCCGAGGCAATCCGGAGCCAGGACAGGGAGCCGAGGGGGTGACGCAAGTGGCTCCCGGGGCTTGAAGGAGCTAGGCATGAAGGGCCACTGGCCAAGAAGAGAAAGAGGAAGCGGATGGCAGCATGATCGGCCCAGTGAGTCTGGTCAGGCAGCTGCAGCATGCTAAGCCCAAAGATCAGACAGGCCAGGAGGGGTAAGTACAAACTTGCGGATTTCGGATTACTAGGCACATAGCGTGTTTCCCCTGGCGAACGTGGTGAGGACAGTCGTAGAGCTGGCCTGCCCGGTTACAGGTGGGGAAGGCGTTCTGGGGCTGTCACCTGGACATTGAGCGTCTGTGTGAGCCTATGTGCCTGCGGTTCTGGTGAGATGGGAGGAGGGAGGTCAATCCTGTGATCGCTCAGAGCAGTAACTACTGGTGATGAGCACCTCCGCCCTACATTTCATGTCCTTATAGGTAAACAGGTGGCAACTGGTGGAAAACTGCTTTCATTCACAGTAAAAGTTGGAATGACTCTACCAGCGTTAGCAATCCCTAGGCTTCAGCAGAGATCGGTTTAAATCTGAGGTCAGCCTGCTGGGAGCAGCCCCCACCCCCATCTCCACCCAGCAGGGAGGCAGAGTGTATCTCAAAGCTACCTTTATGCTGGCGGAACTGCACTGTTGGAAAGTCGGTGGGGGTAGGGCAGATACTAAAAGTCCAATAATTCAAAATTTACACATCAGCTCTAGTCTCAGCCACTAGACAGGAAAAGAGACAGAGCACTTCCCCCAGGCAGCAACTTCTTGGCCAGGAGTGAGGTTACTTCCGATGAAAACATCTGTCTTTAAAGAAATGGACTGGCCATCCAGACTCCTCCGTGGGTTACTGGGTAGTATAACATGGGAGCCCAGTGAGGAAAGGACTGATTTGCCTGGCTCTGTTGAGAGGCAGATGAGCCAGGCACGAGCCAGGCCAGACCCCTGTAAGCAAGCCATTTCCTTCCCTGAACTTCTGTCTGAAGACACTAGTCACATAGTAGTAACAAGCACTTGGCATATAGTGGTCCCAAGAGAAAAGTATACACAGTCTTTTGATGACTCAATTAATTATTTGATAACCTGCTAAAACAACAATGTTTTGGTGGGTTAAAGAAGCATATTATTAAAATTAATATCACTTTTTTTGCCCCTTTCTCTGACTTTGAGTAGAGCTACTGAATTGTTCCATGATCTACATGCTCATGTTAGACCTTCTATGTGACTGTAGAATCTTGTTGGTCTGCAGATAGAACAGTGAGTGCTTTAGCGAAGGGGCTGCCTGTGAAACCCCAAACTTCATTACTGTGGAGGTATGGGGGGTGTGCACACCCACGCTCATGCACGCCTGTGCAGGCAAGAGTCAACTTCAGGTGTCTTCTGTTGTTCTTCATTTTATTCTTTGACACAGAGTCTCTCACTGAACACAGGGCTCACTGATTTGGCTAGATTGGCTGACCAGAGAGATCTGCCTCTTAGCCCCACCCTCAGCACACAGACACACACCTCTGTGCCAGCTTTCTACATGGTGTTAAGAGTCTGAACTCAGATCCTGATACGTGTGTGACCAGCACTTTCCCCACTGAGCCATTGCCTAGCCCCACAAAACTTCCCTTAAATATTTGATTTCAGTGACTTTCCATTAACAGCAGCCCTCCTTCCTTCGGGAACATTAAGAACCTTCTGTTGGCATCTGTTGACCATTTTAACCAAGGGTGCTACTGACATCCTGAAGTTAGAGTCTTAGACAAGGCCTAGCATGCAGAATTATCTGATCTCGGGTACCAGCAATGGCAAGAAGCCCTCTCTACAAGGCATGTGACCAATTGAAGCTTCTAGTCTAGTTTTTCAGACATTAATACAGAAATCAGTTGTCTACAAAACTGTAGATGATAAACCTGAGAGATACATTCTGAGAGCATGGATCACAGATGAAGCTGTAGGGCGCCAGGAGGTGGCCAAAGTGAACTATAATTTATTATCTGTAGCGAGAAATGGCGGGACTGGTCAGGGACAGGATGGCAAAGGGTGGCTAAGCATGCTGCTGGAGTGGGAGTGAGGAGCATCACATGTAATTTCTCCGTTGTCACGTGTAGGGTGTGTATGTGCATGTGTATGCTATGTATATGTGCATGTGTGTGCTATGTATGTGTGTGTGTGTGTGTGTGTGTGCATTAAAACTTTCAGGACCAGGACACAGGGTCTGTGTGGCCGACCAAGAGCCTCTAAACACAAGCCCTAGCCCTACTACCCAGGCACTGGCTGAGCTAGACTCTTGAAGGCCATACCCACATTGTGGCACTTGGAAAAGATGAGGATTCCTCTATAGGCAAGTTAATAAATTGGACCTGGACAACACTTTTGGGGGGCTTTGGGGTCTGGCTGGAAAGTTGCTCCCCTGGGCTGTTGATACCTGGCCTTCTGGGGTCCCCTCTAAGAAGCCACATTGGCTGCTAACATTTTCAACCAGTCCATCTCTGAAGGAGCAGGTGAAGGTGACCATGACCATGAAGGGTGTCCTCACCATCTCTTCATCGGGGTAAGAGGAGGTGTCAGGATGAGAATTTCCCAGAAGCCTCACTGTCAGTTACCCAAATGTAGAACTGTCTTAGTCTATTGCTCTAATAGACACCTAAGGCTGCAGGTTGCAATGAAAAGAGGTGGGGATGACAAGATGGCTCAGCAGGTAAAGGCGCTTCCTGCCAAGCCTGAGGACATGAGTTCAAGCCCCCGAACACACACACGGTAGAAAGAAAGAAGCAATTCCCTTAGAAGTCATTCTCTAGCCTCTACATGCACACTCATAAAAAATAAAAATAAATATATTCTAAAGGGAACAATTTTAAAGGCTATTTGGTTTATACTTTGGAAGCCTAAGAACATGGTACTAACACGCGCTAGGCTTCCAGTGAGGGTCTCGTGGCAAAAATACAGAAGACTGGAGTGAACATTTGTGGAAACAGGATGTATGAGAGCCTGAGGGAACGTGCTAGACACATTATAACCTGCATCCATCCACCATAATTTACTAACTCTTTGGGAAGTACGTTAATCTCTTAATTGGACTTCTCTATGTATTTGGATAGAAACCATACTGCAGCATGAAATAGGTCAACTGTTCTTCCCTGGGTGGGTTCATCTTCCAGAAGCTTATGGACAAATGAGGCAGGCAGACAGACAGACAGACAGACACACACACACACCACTGGTGAAGCTCCGCTCCCGTTCCTGCTCACCTAACGCCCGCCTGCATCTAAGGTCCCTCAGGGGCCTTTCCTGACCTGTCCTCAGTGAGCTAGCTCATCTCCCTCTGACTCACGTTCCCGCTACTGCCCTGTTCTCAGGTTGGGAAAGGAAGACGAAGCTAACCCTGTCCCTTGAGCTCGCACATGCTTGCTAACCTTCCACGGCAGGACACAGATAGAACACAAGGTAGGGCTCCTCCCCTCAGAGTTCTGGGTTCTGGAACAGTCAGGAGGAGCCTCAGGGACCAGGCTGCACCCTCTCACACTCTGTGTCCTCCATGTTTCCTCTTCAGTTTGTACCATGGCGAGTTCTAGTTCCTGCAGCACTGGAGCCAGGCCTATCTGTGAGGAAGAGCTAGGCCTGATTCATCCTTGTCTCCCTTGGCCTTGTGGTATTTGGACTGATCCCATTAGGATTACTGGGTCTCTACAATCCACTGTCATGGGGTTTTATGGATGGTTTTGCCCATCTTGATGGAACATCCTTGGGGCTCATGAACACAATCCCATATTAGTAGTTACATCTGTGGCCTGCCCCATTGCACAGATCTGAAGTATGCCTCCCAAAGCACTCTGCTATCTGCCCATTCCACACGTCTCAGGCCAAGTCCTTGTAGCCATCATAACCTCTAATCTGGCCAAAGCCATCATCCAAAATGTAAACTATACCTGTAGCCTTCTCCAGCTGCGTCTCCCAGCCCCCGGCTAGGAATCCTTCATCAGTCTCCACTGACTTTTCAAATTAAACCCTACAGTTCTTAAAATGGCTCGGAGTGTTCTTCATGGCCCAGCTCACTTCCAGCCACTTCCTAAGTCCCTGATACACTGAAGTTCTTCCATTTCTCTGTGTTCTGTGAGTTCCCTCTGGACTTCCTGTTACACTCAAATTCACACAGACATGCTCCTTTGACTACTCTTCACCCTCCAGCCTTCAGCTCCTCCCACCAGGACAATCCTGCCCTACCCTACTCCATTTGGGTCCCTGCCCCATATTCAATTCACCCTTGTTCTTCTGTCTTGCCTTCGGTGGCAGTTATTTATTTCTGAGACTGGCTTTTCAGTATGTCACCTGCATTAAACTGTAAGCTTCATGAAGGTGGGGACAACATTATGCCCTCAGTGCCTGGAAAACACTTGGAATATATTTTTAAATGAGTGAATAGATAGATGAATCAAATCAGTTATGGGAAGGCATTAACTTAGGAAGCCTGAAACTTGTCTCTGCTTAAACTCATTGAGGTTCCTAAGAAACTCTTTCCCTACCTTCAAAAGACTGTTAAAAACATTTACTAAGTCTACAATTGTCTTTTATTGTGTATTAAAGGGCTTTTCTGGAGACATCTATGAGTTTTTATTTCATATCACCAGTCTAATTATTTTCCTTTGGAGCATTGGTCTTTGTTTGGAAAGGTTTAGAGTAAACTTGTGTCTATTGAAGAGGCTCCTCTCTTCAGAAGAAATCTACTTAGTGAGGCTGCGACAGCTGTGGATAACTTCTCAGGAGCCTCTGGCAGTGGAGAGCTGGGAACTTGTGGGTGGCAAGAGAGAGCTGCTGGGATGAAGTCTTTTCTGTGCTCTTAGGACTTTTCTCCACCCAAGAGTAAACTTATATTTGTTAAATTCCCTCAATGATGCAAGCATTTTTGTTGTAGTTCCTTAATTCTCATGGTTACACTAAAATGAAGTACCTTTGATGTCATTTTGGAAGGTATGAGAGGAAAATTGTGAGTGTCCTGAGCAAACATGGTGGCGTGGACATCCATGTTTGTCTATGTTTAGTCCTTTGCTTGTTCTTAACCCAAAATATTTACAGACCTCTGTAAATCACCCTACAGGCCTCTGCTATAGAGTTACAAAATGCAACAAAGTTGAAGAAAGTGCCTACAGTCTTAGCACAAACATTGAATGTAGGCAACTGAGACTGAGTTTAAGATTGAAAATAAGGCCTAACAGAGAACTGAGGAACCAGAAAAACAAGACCAACTCCAGGAAAACAAAGAGTGATAATACCTAAAAGGAGAATCTAGAGATGGTATTCATCTCTAGAGGGAACTAACGGTGGAGGTTCTATATGTCGGGCTACTTTAACTTACGATGTAATTGTATGGGAACAATAAGGTGGTGTTCAAAAGATAACACTTAAAAAGAAAAAATTAAGACATGTCAACAAATGAATACTAATGAATACTGGGGTGGAGGGGAGGGGGCACAACTATATTCACATGTCCCCTGTGTCAGAGGTACTACATCTGATGATGAGAAATGCATCATGACACGATGCTGCATTCTGCCAACATCATATACTCACATTGGGCACCTAAGCTGTGTGGCTCAACCTACTTCTCCTGAGCTACAACTTTAAGTAACATTTAGCATATGATTGAAGGCAATTGCTACACACTCTATAATAAAATACAGCGTGAAAGACAAATAACTACAGCTGTTACAGGTACTTCCTGTGCAGAGAGATTGTCATGACTGGAAATTACCCTGGCTGAGTCAGTGAGTGATTGGGGAGTGAGTGTAGAAGCCTAGAATGTCGATGCACATCACTGAACACTAGATTTAAATAAAAAGCATTTTCCCTTCAGTAATAAACTAACTTTAGCTTGCCATGACATTTTTACTTTGGGAACTTTTTGACCCTCTTTTGTCAGCTTTAAACACAATAAAAACTATTCTTTGTACCCTTGTTGCAGAAGCTTTTTTCTGGTTTTAGTTTTGTATACTCTAGAATTTTTTCTTAAAAACTAACATACAGGGCTAGAGAGATAGATGGGTTTGTCCTTAAAGGCCTACACAGTCACAGTCAAGGGAATGCAGTGGAGACTAGGAAGGAATGCTGCCTGGTGGTTCATTCTGACCTGTTCATGCTTGGCTGGTTCTTATATAACCAGGACCACTTTCTGAGGGATGGGACTACCCACGGGGAGCCAGGGCCTCCTGGAGGATTATTGAGTACCCAAAACTAACCCCACACTTGCCCACAGGCCCATCTGATCTAGGCAACTCTTCAGTTAAGGCTTTCCTCTCAAGTGACTTCTATGCCAAGTAGGATAAGGATACAGGCCAGAGTTCAGTCAAGTGTCAAGACCTCAGAGTTGGAATCCTAAAGGAAAATAAGCGTGCACATAGTCTCCTTCACCTGGCTGTGTCCTGACACCCAGGCCAGGCCCTGGCATGGCTGCTAATAGCTAATTCTACCCTGATGACAGAAGTGGCCAAGCCTGTATGTCTTCTGTTGATGCCCAGATCCTCTACCTCACACAGAGAGTACACTGTTTCCCAAACGTGCCTTCTGGAACTAACAGGAAATTACAGACATGCTCAGATCAGCAAAGGGCTCAGAAGATAAAATTCCCAGTCTGTGAGTCTTTGAATGATAGCAGCCTCAAAGTACATTGTAAATAGATTTGTAAACTGTTGTTTAGGGGTTTTGTTATTTATTTTTATTTCTATTTGTTTGTTTCTACTGAGACATAATTTTCATACATGATTCCTTTTTCTCTGTGCTTTATGTTATCTTTGATCAACCATGTCCCAAACTAAATTTTTTAAAAAGTCAGAAGTTGCCAAGCATGGTGGTAGATTCCTTTGGTCCCAGAACTTGTTAGGTAGAGGTATGTAGATTTCTGAGTTCAAGTCCAACCTGATCTACAAAGAGAGTTCCCGGACAGCCAGGGCTGTTACACAGAGAAAGCCTGCTTTGAAAGACAAAACAAATAAACAAATCTAGAATTAAAGAATTGATGCGTTTTAGATTGTGCATTGCTTTCTGAGGATAAAGAGGTACTGATACACAATAAAATGTTAGTTTTAAGTGTCTCCCCTTTATCTGCCATCCATATCAACATGCAGTGCATTTTTCCTTAACTCCAGGAAGTCCCCTCCAGTGTCCACCTAGGGTGACTGTTTTTTTGTTGTTTGTTTGTTTTTAGCGCCATGGAGTGTTCTTTGGTCACTTTAGATTTTGTATGAATGGAACCATGAGTGTGCCTCCCTGACTGTCAACACATGGTCTCACCATCATCTTCTCTCTTAGGGAACATGAGGAAGGCTTGAAGGTTTGGAATGTGTACCTAAGCTTTCCATTCGCATGACAATCCCTGACTTCATTCCTGTCACTAACCTAATAAGGAGAGAGGAAACAGAGCTACATGTTCAAAATGAGAGCAATCATAATAGCATCTTGAGTCGAAATCAAGACTTTGAAGTCCATGTGGGTTCCTCCCAAATTCAGCTGTGTCTGTGACTGGTGGGGTAAATGGACTTTCAGCAGCTGTTGATTTGAATCCACCAAACACCTGTTCCCTCCCATAGGGACTCAGGACTCCATTACCAGTGCAGGAACCAAAAGGCTAGGTGAGGTCACACCATCCACTCTGTCCTGGCCCTCTCAGATGGGCTTTACTGGAAGGCACATCCACCGAGCCATGGGCTTCTAAGAATTGGATTGGCCACTTCTTCCCCAGGTGGCAATGAGAGGCATATATTGACTTCTGTATTTTGGAAGTGGGTGGGTTACAGACTCAGGAACCTTTACCTCCTTCCTGCACTGGGGATTGGATAAGTATTTGAGAGTTCCAGAACTTTCGATGCTTACAGTGATAGTAATACTCACTGCTGATGCTTGAACTTTTATGACTGGAGAGCTGGCGTATCTCAGGAAATGACTTCACTCCTGCCTCTGTGTACTGGGAATAGGCTTTCTCTGTCCATGCCTGCTAGGCCCCATGTCAATTCTGAGTACTCCTGGATATGGAGATTCCAAACACCAGGCTGCTGTTGCTACTAGTACTTTAATGGAGCATGGCTGCTTCCCATGCACAAGGATGAGAGAGTCAAGGTGGGAGCCTCAGCCTTGGCCTCTGCCAGCCGAGTTCCTCTGCAACTGGGTGCTCACCTGGGTGACGAAACCTCTAGAACTGGAAGCAACTAACCAACTCGCCATAACCCGTGTACAGTCTCTAATGACCAGAGCATTTAAAAACATAGACTAAGGATTTGTACTCCAGTCTGTTCTGTACCCTTGCACATGGCCTTTGGATTGCTGCTGCCCAAGGCCCACGTACCAAGAAGACAGGCTTTGGTGTTCACAGCACTAGAAGCCCAAGCCCCTCCCTACCCTTGCTGTCTTTCCAATATACATCAGACAATATGACAGGCAAACAGGCTCACCAATGTCTGTAACATTATTAGGCACTCATGGGATAAGTACTGCCAGACAAGGGCCAGAAGAACACTGGGCTGGCCTTAAGGCCCCCGACAACCTGAGCACTGGCCATGGCCTTGCCTGAAGAAGACAGTAAGTGATTTTCGAGATAGGGTTAAACTGGCTCAGGCCTGGCCCAGGTTGCTGCCTTGACTCCCTGACTCAGGCAGCTTGGGACCATGCTCTACATCTGCTGAAATCATCAACAATCTCAGTGATTGCTTAACCAAGGGTAGGGACTGTATTGATCTAAGCTAATGGCTTGTAGGCAGGCAGCAAATGAAATTTATAATTGATATTGAATCACATCGACTCACCGACTGGAGGCTTTTGGTGAGTGGGAATAGGAGCAGTCAGCACTGATGGCCCCTGAGCCAGCACTTCCTAGACAGGGTTCAGAAGAGGGAAGGAGGTTCAGGAAGCTCCCTGCAGAGCCAGCAGTCAGGGCCAAGCACGCCCCTGCTCTGTGCACATTCGGCAGGCAGCTCGTTCCTTCCATACTTGCTGGCCTAGAAAGTGACTAAGATTAACATCTGCTTCTTTTTATGAGTGGCAGTCTGGGGCTCCTCCATAGAGCTGCCCATCTGGGAAATGCTAGCAAAGTGTACTTTTCTATTTCTAGGCTTCAGACACAGCATCAGCTACCTCTCTGTGCCTTTGACTTCTGCATAGGGTGGATAGAGGCTGTGGCTAGAAGTGCAACTAAGAATTGTGAGGGTTTCTCCTGGATCAAGGTTAAGAATCTGGGAGCCAACCAGATGTACTGGGTTATGGACCCTCTTCTTATTGTCCTCCATGGCTACTCTTCTCCTGCTGGGCAAATCCCTTCCCTCCCTGGCCCTCCTGACCCTCCCCGGGTACAGCTTCCTCATCCTCGGCTATAGCCTCCTGCCTCCTCCAGCTGCGTTGTTCCCCTAGCCTGACCTGAGCGTTGCCTGCTTCCTGCTTCTCTTTCCTCTGCAGGCCGAGATAACGGAAGTATTTGTCCTCTATCTAGCTTTGCCTGGCAGTCACCCTGTCCTAGAGTCTCCCAGTGCTGAGCACACAGAAGACCCCTAAATTCAAAACCTGGATAAGTGAAAATAATGACGGTATGCAGTTGAATCCTGGGGTGAACCTGCACGGATATAAAGAGAAAGACCTCCAAGTATCCCAGAGCCTCTGCACCACACAGCCTAGCAAAACAGCAGGCCAGGTGAGCCAATGAGGCTAATTTTTAAGAATGTAATCTTTTATATCGAGCCTTTAAATCTTTAAAACAATCTTTATGAAAAGTTGCCAGAATTTTCAGGCTACCTCATTACTATTTTAAAAGTTAAGATTTCCATTGATGGAGTTGGAAAATAGGTTTACGCATTGTTACCTTGAAGTTCCCCAGGCAGGGAAGAGGGTTCCATTATGAGGGTTCGGCTGAATCTCTAGACCTTGGAAAGATGAAGAAGGGCCTAGAGAAGAACAGATGTCCAGACAGAGCCCAGGCAGAACATTAACAGTAAAAAAAAAAAAAAAAAAAAAGAGTAGAGGTACTCAGAGCCACTGTGTGATAAATCATCTGTGGCTGCCGCTCACTCCTGGGACAGCACAGGACCTCAGCAGAGCCCCTCGACCTTGGCTACAAATTGCATTAAGTTTATGAAACATCCTATTCGCCCCTCCCCAGTGCCCTTCCATTACCTCACATCTCTCTTCCCAATCAATCCTCCGACCTCAATACTTACCCTTTAAATCAATGCAGCTCTGAGATGTTTCCCCAGCCCACTTTCAATCTCATCGACTTTCATAAATCACTGTTTCTGCTCTCTGTCTCCTCCTCTCTACCCTGGTGCTTCACTTACTCAGCTGCAGACTAAGGCTAGCTGCAGGGCACCCAGCCCCAGCACATGTGGGCCAGAGGGGTGGATGGGTCAGTGGCTGCTGCTGCTAGGCTGCCTGGAGCCTTTCCAAAGTTCCTGGGCGTTATTGAGTGTGTCCAGTGAGGGGTCTCTAAAGCAGACCCTAAACAAGGGACTCACGTGCAGTTTTCACTAATTTACTGTGCACTCCTTGGCTGGTGAAGAAGCGGGGAGGCCGGAGAACAGGGCAGAGTCTAAGGGAGGAATGGGACACAAGCCATACAAGGAGGCCTCTACCCAAGTCCCAGGGAACTCAGCTTTGGCCAAGGGCTAGCTGCTGAGGATGACATAAATTCCCAGGCACTCCTAGTTGTAAGGGTAAAACAGACCTCAGCAGCCAAAGGGCAGTCTGAAACAATCTGGCCATCCTGAGACTCGTCCTGGGAATGGGATGTGTCTAATGTGAAGCCCACGGGGGAGGACAGATGAAGATCTGGAAGAGGGCCAAGATAATTTGGGCAGAGCTGCTGTACAGCACAATTTGAAAGGCATCTGTGAGCATTCTCAGAAGAATTCCTGACCCCAGGTAAGTGATGGATGGCCCACACTGAGCCTCTCAGCAGGCTGAAAGAAACCCAGGCACACCACGGACTCATCTAAGGGGAGATCCATACAACTAGCAGCCCCTAACATTGGTCCTTGGAGGGTCGATAGAGAGGCCAGGCCTAGGCTTCCTTCAGCCCAAGTCTGCTGGCTGGGTCCTAATGTATGTGGTGTTTGCCTGCCTTCGGCTTAGTGCCTCCCACAGACAGACTAGGTCTTGGCTATTTTAGTTGCGGTTGCAGTCAATGGTGCTTGTCACAGGAAAAACTCAAACATCTACTATTCATTGTCATTTTAGACGTCTCAAGGGATCCAGCCACCTCCCAAGCAGCTTTCCCTTAAAATGCTTCAGTATAATTTACATGAATAGTTTGGATTAATTCATACAGTATCACAGCCCTTCACACACATGACCTGTTAGGTGGGATATGTCCTTCACAGTCCTTGTGCTATAGGAAAGCCTGTAGCCACCAGAACCACAGTGTGGTACCTTCTGTTTGGGGCTGGTGGTTTTCTCCCCTTCTGTGGAGTTTATGCCTCCTGCAATGTTCTGTGACGTGCTTTCCTTGGGTCCCCTCACAGTATTTATACATAGGTGGCCCTTCATGTTTATGGGTCCTATATCCTCAGATATAACTGATGGGATGGCACACTGAGAAAAATGACTATATCCAGGTTGAATAGATACAAACTTTGTCTTCTCATCATTTCCTAAATGATGTAGTATAACGGTAACCGATGCAGCATCTGCAGTGTACCAGGAAAACAATTGTACTAGGAAAAATTAGTGTCTGGGAAGATTATATAAGCTATAGGAAAATAGAATCATTTTATATGAGGGGATTGAGCCTTTGATGGGTCCAAAGCAGCAGGGGTCTCAGAACTGGACAAACTCAGGGGGTCCCCGAATCAGTCCCAGGTGTGACAATTAATGTCGTGATGAACTGAAAGGGGAGGAGAGAGAGGTGAGGACCTTGCTTGTTATTGTTGACCTCAGAAGGATGGCGTTTATGGGAGGAGTGAGAGGGCGAATGAAACACTGAGGGAGCCCTAATGGTATCGGGGAAGGCACAGGACTGAGCCCAGCCATGTCTGCAGAGGGCACCGTGGTGGTGGCTGGGCTCTGACAAGGGCTGTAGAGACATAAGGCTGATCCCTAGGACCCTCGTGATCCAGTGATGATGGGTCCCTGCAGGGTTTCCACTGAGCAGCTTGCTCTAATGCCTCTCTTTGAAAACTCCCTGGCTGCCCACAGCAAGAGATGACTGCAGAGTGAGGATGTGTGGGAGAGGCAGGGGAGGTCGGACAGAGTGATTGAGGAATGCTGGTGATGGGGATCCAGGAGAGAAACAGGTGCCAGGATAGGAAGACAATGTAACTCCCAGCTTGTGATGCTGGAGCTGTTGGGACAGCGCGCCACTTAATCTCAAATTCAGAGTTGAAATGCACATGGTGGCATTTAAATCCACAAGACAATGTAGATAGAAGTGGAGGGAGGGGCTAGCCCTGGTACTCAGGCTTGAGCAACCTGCAGGAACTGAAGACAGGATTTGGCACCCAGTGAGGAAAAGGTAGGAGGATGCTGTTGGGACCACAGTGTAGAAAGTGCCATCTGAGGCAGGAGGATCGACCGGACTCCTGCCAACACCTATGTTCATCCCCGGAAGTCACAGGCACCGATGTTCAGGGCCCCTCAGCCTCTCCATCCCAGCCCTAGTCACACATTGTCCATCTTTTGTCTTCCATCTCAGACAGACGGGAAGCCATGCCTCCCCTGTCTACCTCTAGGCAAAGCCGAGCAGAACCAGAGTGACTAGAGAATACCATGTTTCCTCCCCAGACCAAGTGGCAGCACATAGGGTGCCCAGCACAGTCTGTGCCAGGCTACTCAGGCCCAGGGCAGCTCCAGGCAGCAGTGGGATGGGGTAGAGTCAGGCTGAGTGCAGAGAACTGCGGACACACGTGGTTTCTGGAACCTCCAGGTGGAAGGCCTAGTCACTGGCCTAAGACCCCTGCCCCACCCACTGACACCCTTTACTTTCTGTCACACTCTGAGACGGCATCTCACTAGCCCAAGCGAACCAGCCACAGCCCTGCCTTACGTCAGACTCCCCTGCTGGCAGCTGTGGAACTCTTCCTGTCTGTCATGACTTCTTCCACCTGATCTCAGCTGTGCCCTGAGACAGCCCAGGTTCTAGAGCAGAGGGTGTCCATTGCCTGTACCGTGACTCAGGCAACTGCGTCAGCCTCTGCACACCTCAGCTTGCACATATGTAAAATGGAAGGAGTGAGAAGACTTGTGTAAAAAAATAAATGATTCCTGTAGAAATTGAAGACCCATGTATAGCATGTAATGTCTAAGCCCATGTGAACTGCAACTGTTGCTACTATTATAACAATTATGATTGAGCACCTCTTGCATAATTTATAATCTAGTATGTTGCAACCTTCCTCTATCCCTTTGTCTTTCTCTGCCCCCCCCCCACACACACACATAAAGCTTCCCAGGAAAGGGCTACAACTCTCCTGGCTCCATTTCTCTGCTCCAGGAGGGAGCTGCTCAGACTCCATCATTCATTCCTTGGACTGAAAGACATCCTCTGGCCAGCTCCAGGTGCAGAGGTGCATACAGCATCCTTGTGCCCCCAGGGAGCAGAAGTTAACTGAACAGACAGCAGTATCACAAGAAGACTGCTATTCATAGGATGTTAAAGGTGAAGTAAGAAAAGGTGACCTTTGTGGAGGGATCTGGAGGACCACATGGAGGAGCCATACCTAGAGGAGCAGACTCCTACAGTGCAACAAGCCCAGGGCAGTAACCATATGGCAGTCATCTCAGCAGCCTGGAAATCCAGAAGTTTAGACTGAGCAGATGTGGAGATGGGTGCCTAAGCATTCTGGGTGCGTGCATGTGTCATGAGACAGCTCGGCAGTTGTTAGCTGAGCAGGTGGTTCTGTTGGTAGAAATGTGGTCATGTTGAATATACTGTGACTCATCATGGTCTAGGGCAGAAATGGAGTTTTCTCTGTGTACCACAAGATCATAACTACATTTGAAGAGGGGACAAGACTGTTAGGCTTGAGTTTAGTGATTACAATTCTTTCATGAAGGGTTTCATGCTTAGGCATGAGACCAGGCAAACTAAGAATCTTAGGCTGTGGCTCTGGCCAGCCTCTGACCACTGTTGCAACCTCAGAAGACCTCATCTGCAAACAGAAAACATTACTGGTTAGTGGGAGAATTCAAGATTCAAGCAAAGCATTTCCTTGACCACTGCATAGGTGTCTGGGAGAGGCCTTGGGTTACTGTCTAGGCAAAGGTGGATATATTAGAGTTGATTCAGGAGAGAGGCCTGAAAGGAACAAAGATGTGAGAACTTCCGGGAAGACAGAGGAAGTCAAAACCAGCATCTGGTGGGAGGCCTGAGTCTAGACGATAGCAGGAGGTCAGTTCAGAAAGGAGGGAAGAGACACCTGGAAGGGGAGGGTGATGGTATTGGAGTCACCGAGGTGACAGGCTGGAATCCTGTCTTGAGGGTTTGATTGGAGCAATGTTTGGGGGGGATGCAGAGTGCAGTGAGGATGAGAAGCATTAGCCTGGCCTGTCCCGGGAGAGGCAGTGAGGGCAGACACCTGCTGCACATGCTGAGGTTGGGGTAGTGGAACAGACACCAGGATTGTGCTGACCTCCTTAAAATCAAGAACCCTGCCTGTGCTGGACTTAGGTAGCTCACATTCTGGTCACCCTTCAAAGCCTGGGCCGCTGGCTCTGGAGATTTTCTTTCCTCTAGGTCGCTCTGCAGAGATCTGCAACCACCCCCCTCCGCCCTGCCCAGTGGTCTACACCTTTGTTTAGTTTTCCTTCCCTTTCAGCGTCAGGAACTCCATTAGGAAGCACTAGGTCAGAATTCTGCACTGTACCCGTTAGGGCTTTATTTGGTTATGAGGGAGGACCAAGGAGAAGGGGAAGGAGGGGCCGCATTCTGCTGTGAGGAGAGCCCCCTGATGTTAGGATACCATCCTCCATGGGCCTCGCTTGCTTCCCAAGTCCATTCATTTCTCAAGCCTTAGCTTGTCTGTCGATGCTGCCTGACTCAGGGGCTGGTTTAAACATTTAAAGAACGGGACAAATTGATTAAAGGAAGTGCTGAGGACAGAAACAGTGGTTATTAATAAATCATACCACTGGGTATTTTCATTGTGAGAAGCTCTATGGCTCTGATAAGTAATAAATACATAATTGATCATCTGAGTGGACCCCTGTGCTGGTGTTACAGTCAACATGATCTGTGCCAAAAGAACCTCTCTGAGGGATTGCAGGACCCTGGAGTTGCTCCCCACTCCTGGGATATGGCTTCAGTGAGGCCTGCTTTTCATTGCCTGGAGCTCCCCAGAGGGCTGTTGTCTACATCTTGACAATCAAGGTAAAAATCTCTCCCTTCATTGTGTTGACATGTCAAGGAACATGTGTGACGATAGCATGGTCAGCCATATAGTCACTTATTGCCCGTATTGCCAAGCTTTGCATCCATTGGCTCATGTCCAGAGAGCTCAGCCTTCCTGGAGAAGCCATCTAACATCTCTAGACCCCACCTGGAGGGTCCATCTATGCTGATTAATTCCTGAGACTGTCAAGTCTGCCTGCCCAGCATGCCAGAGGGAGGAAGAAAAGGTCTATGTCTGATAGAATGAGCAAGCTTCAGGTTCTGTTGTGACAGAATATAAAAGACAGAGCCATGAATGCAGCCCTAAAGCAGTCATGGCTTCAGTCCCCACTGAAGACCCCAGAGGGATCCACACCATCTTCTGTGGAAGTGTGGAAGGTTCTAAGTGCCTCTTGCCAATGACCTGAAAAGAAGAACTCAATGGTGGACAGTGAGTGGAGACTAAGCCAACCTACTTAGAGCAGAGAATCCTCACTCAGAAAGCCACCGCTGCCTACCATGTCTCCAGTTAAACACAAAAATGTATGTATTTAATGACTTAGTTTTACTATACTTGCTAACAAAAAACATCTTAGAGATGAAACCTAGAAAAGTAAACTCAGTAATCAAAGGGACACCCATGTTTCCTCTTCTCCTGGGTCCCTTATCAGACCTCACGAGAATACCGAGGTCATGTTTACTTTCTTCTCATCATGGGCATCATTTTCATCTCCTCAGAGCCACATCAGCCAGTGTCTGTCTAACTTAGCCCTGCTATGCCTGGCTGGCTTGAGCTGAGGCAAGGTCAGGAGAGAGGGCAACCATGAAAGAAGAAGAGTCCCTTCTGATAGCTGATGCTATTCTCCCAGGCACAGCCACTCTCTGCCGTATCAGGATCCCTGCCCAGCCCAATTAGACAAAACATTTCTTCCAGGTCTGTGTTCTCCAAGGCATGGCGTCTAGCAGAGACCCCAGGCAAGATGTGTCGGATGCCAGGAAACAGGACAGCCTTTCTGGGACCTTGGGGGAAGATTGAGGCTAGTGTGTACAAGGAAAGAGACCTAAGAAACTAAGACTTTCACGGGTATGGCTCTCCCTATCAGGAGTGATGAGTTAGGTGTCTCCTAAAGGTAGTATATCCCTAGCAGGGAGTCTCACTTAACAGCCATCTAGACGAAGAAAACTAATACTGCCATTTTGCACATACTAACTTCTGAAGTGTGAATCTTCCAAGCATGATCTTCAGCACTGGTAGTCATGGGGAAAGTGGTCTAATAGAACCACATACCATTTAAGGAAGCATCCAAGAGACATTCATTTTACTATTCCCTTTATTATATTCATCACCACCATGGTTACTAGCCACTAGGCCAATTGATAAGCCAAGCACTCAGAAGGGCTTGGTGATATACCCTCTTCTGTGATGGTTTTTCTTCCTTCCACTTACTCTACAGCAGATATTATAGATCTATACAGACTGGAGTTGCTGACCAGTGCTCAGCTCACAGTACTGGCAGTGAGGTAACCCCAAGTCATTGCCCAGAGTCTGTATTTCTTTAACTAGACCTAATGATATGGCAGCTAATATTAATTGCCAACTTAACAAGATCTAGATTCACCTTGAAGACAAAACTCTGGTTGTGTCCTTGATGGAGTTTCTAGACTGGGTTCTTTGAGGTGGGAAGACTCATTCTAAATATCAACAGCATCATTCTACTGAGTAATGTCTTAGCTTGAACATAAAGGAAAAATAAGCTAAACAACAGCATCCACCTCTTTCTGCTCCTGCAGTACAGGTGCAATATCACCAGCTGCCTCATACTTCTGTTGCCTTGACTTCCTTTGACTGTACCCCTAAACGGTTTACCCAAGTGAACTCTTCTCTCCTTAAATTGCTTTTGCCCTGAACTTTATCATAGAAACAAGAAAAGTAACTAATATAGAAACTTGGTACCAGGAGTGGGGCTGTTGCTGTGATAAACTTTACCATGTGGTTTTTAGGTGTTTGAACTAGAAAATTTCTAATGTGCTGTGATAAGAGCTTAATAGGTCACTCTTGTGAGTTAGGGGAAGGTCAAAATGCTGAAAGAAACATATTGTGTTTTAGAAAAGAATAAAGTATATTGGGAACTGGGCTGTAAGTCATTTGGGTTATATTCTGGAAAACAATCTGGCTGCATTCTTCCCACATCCTGAGATCTTCAGTGATGCTGAATACAAAAGTAATGGACTGATTTATGATTTGGTGGAAGAAATTTCAAGACTTCAGGATGTGTCATGGTTACTGCTCACTGCTTTTCTTTAGGTTTACAGCAAAAGAGAGCAAAAAGCAGAGGAGGAAAAATACAAAATATGTGTTGTTTGGCAGGGAAAGGAGAAAGTATAAAGTTGCTGCTGGGGCAGAAGCTGAAAACAGCAGCTCTAATTGTTGAAGAGATTATCAGCATTCAATAAAAATCTACATCTCTACACTAGAACAATATGAAGGGTGCCCTAATGGTAAGAATCCATAGATCAGAGACTGTCTTCTTCCGAAAATCCAAAGGAATTTCAGAGGAGCAAACTTAAACTGAGAATGCCACTTATGGAGTCATGGAAGCTTGGGTCAGGTCCAGATGGCTGCTGAAGCCAGACAATGTGCAGTAGGGGTCATAGTTTCTGCAATGAGGCCCTGCGAGTCCACTGTGTGAAGCTGTAAATGGAAAGTCTATACTGAAATGAAGATCTCTGAATTTTGGATATGTTAGGACCACAAGAGATTTAAAATAAAAGCAGGCACAGAGTGGAGCTGGTCCAAGAGAGATATAGCAGAGGTTGAAGGACAAGGCCTCCCATGCTGTTTGGTGACTAGATGATTCATTATGAGTACCAATAATGGACATGGAGCTGCGGGATTTGATGGTTGCCCTACTGTGCTTTGGTTTTGTTATGGTCCAGTCTTTTCTTGCTATGTACTCACTCCCCTCTTTCAGGAACATTTACTCTGTGCTATTGTACATTGTTAATGTGTAACTTGCTGTGGTATCATGGGGCTCACAGGCAAAAGATTTTTTGAGCCTCAGAAGTGCTTTCACTTTGATGTGTTATAAGTGTTGAAATTTTGTGGGGATTTATGAAGTTGGACTGGATGCATTTTTCACTGAGATAGCCATGAGCCTGTAAGGGGTGGAATTTTAACTTTAGTACAGGATCTTTGGTGTCAGGTTGACAAGGGGTACCCTTTTGATGGTTAATATTGTCAACTGACAAGATCTAGGAGCACAGAGATGTCTGTGCAGGAGTTCCTGGATTGGATTAACCAATGTGGGAAGATCCACCTTGAATCTTGGTGCCACCATTCAGCAGGCTGTGGTCCTCCACTGGGGCATAAATGGAAACTGAGCTGAACACCAGCATCCATTACCTCTGTTTTCTGACTGAGAGTACAGCGTAACCAACAGCCTCATGCTCGTCTTCCCTGCTGTATTTGCCAGGATTCTGTACAATAACAGAACTTATAGAATGCCTCTACAAAAATATAGAGAAAGAGGATTTATTGGAGTGGTTTACAGGCTGTGGTCCAGCTAATCCAACAATGGCAGTTTACCAACAGAAGGTCCAAGAATCTAGTGGTTGTTCAGTCCATGGGGTTGGCTGTCTCAGCTGATCTTCAGTATACACTGGAGTCCCATAGGAGTATAGGCTCTAATGCCAGTGAAGGAATGGACTTGTTAGCAAGAGTGAGAGCAAGTAAGCAAAGAATGAGCTTCCTTCTCCTATACCCTTATATAGACTGACAGCAGAAGGCTGGCCCAGATTCAAGGTGGATCTTCTTATCTCAAAGATCTGGATTAAAGGTTTATCTTCCCACTTCAAATGCTTTAATTAAGAACAAAAATCCCTCACAGGTGTACCCAGCCATTTGTATTTTAGTTAATTCTAGATGAAGTCAAATTAACAACCAAGAGTAGCCTTACAAGTCTACCTACCCATTCTCAACTTGACACACAATCATATGTCATAATATGTCATTATGGCATGATTAATTTCCAAATGAGAACAATAACCAGGTCATAATAATGCCTAAACATGATATGGCTATCACACATATAGTCACAAACAAATTATGTGTCTAAACAGGTCTTAACTACTCTTGATATGATATTTATAAAACTGTCCCTCATACAACTGCAAATGCATTATAAATTTAGAATGGGTGGTAATGTTCCTTGAGGGACATTTCTTTTAGTAATTCTTTTTGTACAAACTTAAATATGATAACCACTGATACTCCCTTTATTGATGTTACATTACATGATAGAGAAACCAAGAAAAGAAAACAAATATCTGTGCAAACACATTCTTAACAAAATATGACAGAAACACTCATGTCAGTTATAATCCTGACTGGTTTCTGCAGCCCGCCATGTTGTCTTGCTGGTATTTATAGCTGCCTTCCTCTATTACCTGTTCTGCCTTTTCTCTCCCCTCAGCAAGGCCTCAGCAGGTCTTGGCTCTTTTCCTGGAGGAGTGACCCACGCCTTCATTCCTGATGTGTCTGTGTTCTCTGTCATTCTTCCAGGATTAGGCTGTGGTAGTTTTCCATTGATTTAGTCACAGGACATGGCAGCCACTAAGAGATGCCCTAAAGGATCTCTTGTGCTCCAAAAATAATCTTTCATACCTCCATTGTGGAGAAACAGTATAATTCCCACTTGATAGTTTAGAGCAATCACCCTTCCTAAATCCTAGTCTGTGGGCCCGAGGGCATCAAAATCTCAAAGTGGCCAGGGGAATCTGATTTCCAGTCCTCTGAAATGTGTCCCCAAGCAGGAGTGCTCTCTTCTGGAACCAAAATTTCTAGTTCAGCAGAACATAAGGTCACAGAAGTATCTCTTTTTACCCTTGGCTTCTGGACCTATGGATCCTGGGGATGGGAGAAACAGTACAATATATTGGACAATGATTCAAAGCATATGCTGCCTTCTGGAGAGCTCTGCCCTAGCCCTGCAGGCTGCTACCAGATAATGGGCACTGTTATTGGCTGTAACTGGGTCCTCAAAATGCCAGTCCATCTGAGCAGCTGCTTCAGGATGATAAGAACATGGTAAGAACAGTGGATTTTGTGATTGAGGGGCCCACTGTCCCACTTCTCTGGCTGTGACTTGAGTTTCTTAGAAGCAGTACTATGTGGATCATGTTACTGTGTATAAAGCATTTTATAAATCCACATTTATAGATGGTATTTGGCAGAGGCAGTATGTGCAGAAAAGGGACATCCATAACCAAACAGATTAGTGTCTTTAAAACTGTGATCAGGATAAATGTGTGTTGATTGTGTATCAAGCAGCATAGGGGCCAGGCCCAGCAGCCAGATGGGAACAGGATGCAGATCTATCTGAAATACAAGTACAACATGTTTAGCTCTGTGCCCACCCAGTGCTGCTGGGAAACAGAAGTGGCTGTGTCATGGGAAGGAACTAGACTGTGCTGTCTCTGGAGAAACTCATTGTATGGCATCACCATCACCCCTTGTGTAGGAGGTGAGCAGAGGGACAGCCCCATCCCTCACTAAGTCAAAACATCGATGAGACAAGGCTAGCAGGATCAGTACCAATGGCCAAGAGAAGGCTCTCTTGAATAGAGTCTTGAGGACTGAGTAGGACTTGACCAGCATCCAAAGCCAAGATCTGAATGGGAGGGAAATGAAAACAAGTGTCTGAGGTAGTAGGATAGTGGTGTGAAAGATAAGGAATAACTGTCACTGGATGAGACTCATCCATAAGGAATAAAACCAGGGCAGAAGCTAATAAAGGAAGGCTATATACATCCTCCAAGTACATAAACACAGGCTGCTTCTGAGGTGTTCTGGCACAAGCCCTGGAAATCCAAGGGGAAAGTAGATCCAACTTGTCTTGCCATTCTGGACCCCAGGGAAGTCTGGATGCTAGAGACAGGAGGCAGGGATAGGAGCTAACCTCAGTCTCTACACTCACTGTGTGTTCTTGGCTTCCAGCTCGTTCCAAGAGCCTGGTGATGGGGGATCAGAACCGGAGCCCAGGGAGGCCCCTGGCATCCCACAAGCTGGGCCCTGTTCTCAAAGCAGGATGGCTGAGGAAGCAGAGGAGCATCATGAAGAATTGGCAACAGCGATGGTTTGTGCTTCGTGGCGATCAGCTCTTCTACTACAAAGACAAAGATGAGAGCAAGCCCCAGGTAAGGCATGAAGGGCCTGTGTCCTGTGGGTGCTGTGCTGGGACAGCATGGGCAGAGTCCAGAGTGTGAGAGCAAGCAAGGCCATCCATCACCTGAGTTTGGGTCTTAACTCCACGCATGTTTTTTCCTGAAACACACTCTCAACTTTTAAAATGAAAAAGTTGCCTTTTAACAGTGGCAGAGTACATCTCCGTTTAGCTTAAGAAACAGCACTTCCCATGCTCTGCTCAGCTCCTTCGTGCTTCCAGAAAAAAACGTGTGCACACGTATTTCATTCCCATTATCAAGAAAAATAGCTTCCAGACAAATCTAACCTTCCACTGAAATCGAAATGCCTGTGAAGCTCCATGTTTGATGTCTCTACTTCATATAGGGGGTCTTCCTTGTATTACTGGGGACCTCCCCATTTGAGTGTTCAAAATGCCTGACCTTCCACTCAGACCAGACTCAGAGCAGGGAGTCACTTCATCAGTCTGCCATGGCCTCATCAGAGCCGGACCACATAGATATCAAAACAGAGTGCACTGCAGAGTGAGTGCCTTCCAAGATAGCTGGGCCTGAAGGACTGGGGCAATCTAATCCTTGTCAGAGGTGAAGCTAGGACTGTGGAACCATGGCCTCTGCACCCATGCATTGAACCTCTATGGATCAATAATATTTCTAATTATATATTTATTTGAACATAAGCAAATTGTCTTTTCTTGTCATTAACTGCTAGACAATATGGTGTTATTATATATATATACATATAATATACACACTGTATATGTAACTACTAACATTTAGAGTGCACCAGTAATTATAAGCAACCACCTGAGGATGTTTTCAAGTTTATGGGATACAAATGTTACATGTCAATAAACTCGCCATTGTACGCAGGGACATAGACATTCATGGAAGCTTCTGGAACTATTTCTGCCGATAGTGTGGGATAGCCACTATATTTCTTGGGGAAAGAATATATATCTTTCCCCAAGAAGGGATGATAAAAAGCACATTCCAAGGCACACTCCCTATCATATGCTCCAAGTTGGAAAGGACACTCAGAACACCTCATTAAAAGCCAGAAGTCACAGAGCCTTGATAGACAGAAGATTGTACATGTCTTAATGGTTCCTACAGCATGAGAAAGATAAAATGTTCCATGCAAGCGAGATGTGAACCTGGGTGCAGAAGGATATCAAGTTCAAAGTAAGAGAACGACTCTTCCACAGCGGTGTACAGTGTCTGAGGATGGTAGAAGTGTGGCTTTGGTTTGCTTGTATCTTTCTCTTCTCCCCAACGCTTGCTTCGATGGAAATAGGGCCGGGGGCAGGCGTCATCTCAACAGCCTGCAGTGATGGAGGAGTCAGCAGGAGTCAGCAGCCGTGTCTTCACCTCCTGAACTCCAATGGTTACCTCCATTCATGGAGGGTAATTCTGGTCTTTATTATGTGCTAGTTATGTTACCTTACCTTTCCAAAATATACTTGCACTTAAAATGAAAAAGTGCTGCATAGTAATATGAATGAGTTTAATCTACTGGACTATAGACTTTAACGGTTGCTACTAGAGTAAACTTTATGTCATGCAAATTTTATAATAAAGATAAATATATAAATAAATAGAACTGCTTTAGGAAGATGGTCACATGGTTAACAGCACAAATGGAAAGTGCATAGGACAAAACTCACCGGGCTGTACCAAGTTAACTGGATGAAGGTGGTTCCAGTCCAAATTGGGAAGTCCTGATATCATTCAGTCCTTCAGTTTTATAGGCAGGACAATGATATCCTGAGTCCTGGGAGACAGATGGGAACTCTGCAGTCACGTGGATGGGAAAGAATTTGAATCCCATCTGGCACACTAGTTGTATAACTTGGGACAGTCACTTCCTTTCTACCAACTTAGATTTTAGTTGTAAAATAAATTTTGCAATATTACCTACATTACAGGGGTGATATTGGAATTAAATTGCATAACAGCTCTATAGCTAGGGGACAGTCTCAGCTCACTGAATGCTTAACCTGAACCTGTATGTCCATAGGCCTGCTCTTACCTTCCTCCCTCCCAGCCCCGCTGATTCCTCTCCCTCAGAGACGTGGCACAGCATTAGCTTTCTTCTGGCCCCCTCAATCCATCAATCGTGTTTCCTTACGGACTTATCAATGACCTGTCATTCTGACATCAGTGACAAAAATGACCAGAATATCCCAGTCATGTCCTGGGCTTCTGCTGTCATCTCCTACTCTCCTCAGCCTGCAGTGCTTCCTTCTGGTCATTGTCATGTTGAGTGATGCTGGATATTGACAACCCTGAGGTCCCCTCACTTGGGTAAAGATCCAGGTTACCCTATGTGTTTCTGGTCTCTGTAGTAGACCAAGCATCCCTACTTCCAATCAGATGGCTCTAGAGCAGATTTATCCCAGAATTTCTTGTTGTTATCATCTTTTCTAGACCTGACAGCGTCTAGTGGAGCAGCTAATGAAATGGCAGTAATCCCATCCCCAGTCCCTTCTACTCACCCCAGGTCACACCAGGTCCTTCATCTCAGGAAAAATAGCATACCTGTGCAAGGAGCCAGTGTACCCCAACAGACACCAGGCTCTGCTCGAAGCTCCTCTTGAGGCTCTCTGGGTCTGTTGACACTTTAGGGTACTGAGACCTAACCTCTGTTCCATAACCAACTCTGACTCCTGAAGCAACCCTGCTGTACAGGTTCCCGATCTCAAGGCCACTATTAGTGTCATTTGACATTTAATTTCTACAGTGTGGTCTCAGGCTACTGTCACAGCCAACCCTCAGACCTCTACTAATTTCATGAAGCACATGTAATAGACTAATTCTCAGGATCTGGTTCCTATAGACTATGCCCTGCTCACTGCTCACAGTGACAGCATAGCCTGGCAATCTGTACCCTCGGCAGAGAGCCTTGCACCAGCTATTGTAATTGTCAGGAAAGGGTACATCCAACAGCCTGTGATGTTTACCAGAGCTCAGAAGTCAGGATAAGCATCAGTCATATCTCATGCCCTTGCTCCCTCTCAGAGGCTTTATCTCCTCTCCTCTGCCCTTCTCAGGCCAGGAGGGCCAGCAGCAGACAGCACAGGGGTGAGGCAAGTGGCTTGCAGAGGTTCAAACCAAAAAGCCGAGGCAGAGATGCTTTCCAGAGCCTGACATCTGCCCTCATCCCTTCCTAGTTAGTGAAGAATAAAGTAAAATCCAACCTTCTAGGCAAGGGCAACAGATTGAGAAAATCGAATTTGACTGTTTCAACTCCCTAACCCACCTAAAAAGTTGCAAATAAGGTCAGAGTGAAGAGGACAGAGGGAGCCTCTGATGGCGGGCAGACTGGACAGAGACAGCATGTTTGGCAGACCTGGATCCCCGTAGGGGGGCCTGAGGGGGCCCAGGAGCCTGTGGCTTACAGAACAGACCCGCCCCTGCTAACAGGCTGGAACTGGCGGCTCTGGATATGGAGAAAAGACTAGGAGCCTGTTGACAGTCAGCTGCACAAGCTATCAAAGACTGGGCTGGTAGCTCAGTGTGTACTGTAACGGGAGCGTGAGGACCTGAGCTCAATCCCCAGCACCCACAGAGAAAGCAGGGTGCAGCGGCACACATCTGTAACCCTGAGTGGATCCCGGGACTCGTCAAGAAGAGTCAGAGAGCCAGCTCCAGGTTCAGTGAGAGACTGTCTCAAAAATTTAGGTAAAGGAGAACACTTGGATCTCAGCTTCTGACCCCAGCATGTGTATACACACACACACACACACACACACACACACACACACACACACACACACATGAGCTAAGATACTGTGGCAAACCTAGTGTCAGCATGGGGCTTCCTCCAAGAATGGTACTCAGGTATAAGATTGTTATTAGTTCAGTCCCTGGGAAAAGTGGTGGAAAGAGCTTCACTAGGGAATGAAGACTCGGCTCTAAATGGGAGCACCGTGTTCCCACTCCCCGGGGCTCGCTGAATTCACACTTGGCGCCCAGGCCCTTCAGTTAGGAGCAGCCTCCTCCCTGCTTAGGGAGGAAAGTGAAGAACTTCAGCAGCTGCTAGGGCAGTGGCCCAGGTGGGATGCATCACTCTTCAGTACTTAGCCTCTTAGCAGTAAAGGTCAAGATGACAAAAGAAACACAGATGTAAACAGAAAGAAGACGGAGCAGGACGGGGCAGTGGGAGAAGAAGGGATCAGCAACAGAAACAGAAAATGTCAAGGGAAAGAAGCCCCAAACTGAATTTTTTTTTTTAAAAAAAACCAGACCTGAAATCTAGCTACTCTGGAGGCTAAAGGCAGAGTATCACAAGTTCAAGGCCAGCATAAGCAACTTAGTGAGCTCCTTTTCAAAGATGTAGCTCAGTGGTAGGACCAGCATGTGCCAGACCCTGAATTCAATCCCTAACACATCAGAACAATAGAGAATTGTCTTTTACATCCTCTGAGAAAACTTTAAACATGGAGGAAACAGAGAAAAAAACCTTCCCTATGAGGTCAAAAGGGAGACTTCCAGCTTGAGACACCTGGAAGAGGAGAAGAATAACAAGAGAAGTATGGCAGATGACCATATGACAAGAGCCCTGGAGAGAGAGAAGGAAACGCAGAGATGGAGGCCTCAGACAAACACTGAGGTGAGCTAGCTTCTCTGTGCAAGAGTGCTCACAGCTCCGCACAGTGCTGGGGAGGTGCAGGCAGCTGGGAGGGAGAGGGCGGGATGCACTGTAGCAGGTCTCAGCTGTGCTTGCAAGCCTCCAGAGAATAGCTAAAACTTTATGCCAAGGTACAGTAGGATAAACATGGAAAAAGAAAGAAAATCTGTTGTAAAAAGTTGGGCCCTTTTGGGCCCGAGGTTTGGAACCTGGCCCGCAGCAGCTTTTTCCCCCAAAGAAATGGATCAGACACTTATATTAACTTCATGCTGTTTGGCCCGTGTCTCAAGCACATTACTAGCTAGCTCTTTCATCTTAAATCAACCCATTTCTTGTAATCTACTTCCCATGTGGCCCGGCCTGCAGCTCACCTGGATTCCTTACATGATTCTTCTTCGGGGTCAGATGGAGACTGACTAACTCCACCCTCCTTCTACCTGCCTGTCCTCTGATTCTCCACCCACTTCTACGGTGCAGTGCATAGGCCAAACCAGTTACTTTATTTACATCATACAGAGAGCATTTCCACCCCAAAAATCCCATTCACCAGACAAGTGAAAGTGTTGATTCTGACAGTTGCCAGAGAGGAATGTCTTGTGGCATTCTGGAGAACTATCTTATCATTGAATAACTTTGTTCTTCTGAGTCAGTGAAATAAAAGTGAAATAATTAATGTGGATATGAGAATACAAATGAGCCAGAGCAAAGCCACTGGTGAGGCTTGGGGTGAACCTGGGAGTGAGCTGAGAATGGCAGCAGCTGAGACTTGTATGCAGTATTAGAATTTCTTACAGCAGTCTCTTCCCTCACACCTACCTTTTTAATGATTGTTAACTTAGCCAATAATGAAAGCCAAAGAAAAGAGTGAGACAGAGCCGTGGGCCTAAAGTGTTCTTTGGATAAGTAGAAAAGTAATGGTAAGAGGCTAGACATGTCACCAGGGCTACCAAGTCCCACAGTGGCCTCTGAAGAGCAGGCTTCGGCCTAATGTTGATGATCAGAAATAGGTATGGACAGTATGGTAAGCAGGCCACGTGAGGGAGGATGGAAAAAACAGAGTGTGAGGTTAGTCCTCCATAAAACAGAAGAAGCAACTAGTGGCCAGAAATTGGATATGGCCTGATGTGGGTGCCAGAATCTAGAGCTGGGCCTTCATTCTGTCCCAGCATTGGGAGATCACTATGGAAGAGGGCTCATACTCAGCCATTGGAGAAGTCATCCTCAGCAGCAAGGCAGGAGCTGGAGGCTGCAGGCAGGAGGCACAGACAGGAAGCCCCCTGTGCCCTGTGGGTACTGGAAATGGCAGGGCAAAGTGTGGGAAGCTGCGGTGTTTGGGGGACACCAGCACGGCTGTGGCAGCTGCAGGCTCTAGCCAGGTCCATTGAGAAGCTCTCTCACGCAGCCTGGGTGTCTGTTTTCCCTTATGTTTATTTTGTTTTCTTTCCTCTTTTCCAGGATAATAAATGACAGGAGACTGAGCAGTAAGAAACAGTAGAAAGTTGATTTGAAGTTTGATTTAATTTAGTATAAAAGCCTGGGTTAAAAAGAGGGAGATGAGATGGATGGGAAACGGCCCGTAGTGGAAGTGTTAATACAATCAGAAATCCTTAAGGAAACTAATAAAACAGAACGTGCCAAAATGAAACAAAATCCCCCAGCAAACAAGAAGTTCATTTTGTGTTGGGCAGCTCCATGGAGGCTGCCCTGGAGTGTGCTCACTATACCCAGTGGTACTCGTCAGAGAAAAATCAATTCACCCTCTCTGAGAAGTGTCATTGGTAAATAGCTTCTTGTCTTGTGTCCACTTCCGCCTCTCAGAGCTGGAACCTCATCTGGCATGAATCTGTGCAGGGTCCTGTGTGTCCTGCCACAGTCTCTGTGGTACATATTCATTTTAAAAGACACAGAAAAAATCTTAATTTTGTAATATTAATCATGTGTTAGGCATAGTAAACTAAGTACATTATTCATTTGGAACAATAAGAAATATTTACAAAACAGGGAACCTTATGTGGGGTTTGGGAAGAACATCTAATCCCATTGCTTGAAAGTCATAAGGAATTTCCAGCATATAACCAGTTTCTGGCTTTCCTTGGGACCATTACTGACCCAGATTTTCAACCTTAAAACAAAGTCTTTGGGAACCCCTCTCTCCCACCTCACCTCAGAGAGGGAGCATCTCACTTTCAGGTGGGGTCCTGACATCTTGCCTAGGCTGATACCCCAACAACATCTAAAAGCCAGAAGAACTTCAATGAGAACTGTGCTTTGCAGGGAAGTTTCCTCACCGTCAAAGGAGGGAGCCAGGAGGATGCACTTTGCTGGCTGGCCTGAAGCCAGCTAATACACAGCTAGCTTTCTTATGAAGCTTTGGACCACCTGCCTAATACTACAGTGGGCTGGGCCTTCCTATATCCACTAACCATCAAGACAGTCCCCGACAGACATGCTCACAGGTTGGTCTGATCTGGGCAGTTTCTCCTGAGATTCTGTCCTCATGACTGGAGGCTGTGTCACCTTACAGTTTAAAGTTGACCAGGACACTTGCCATGGATGCCTGGTGTCTGGACTTCAGCAGGTCATTTTATCAGTGTCCCACATCTAAAGAAAAAAAAAGATAGTTTTTTAAAATTTGGGCTTCACAGCACACCGGCTCTTAACCAGAGAAGACATTTGTTCTGATTTAAATGAAAAACGTTGGTATCTCCAGGAAGATGAGAAGTATGAACTCCCACAGATCAGTAAACAACTCAGTACAAGGAAAACTTGAAAAGAGTACTAGATAAGACATTCATCCTCATAGGAAGACAACTGAGCAGACTTGCTCTACATGACCACTCTGTTCCTATGGTGTGCCTAATTGGAGCAGATGAGCACCATTCCCGGGGGCTCAGAGGAGAGGTTAAACAGAGGTTGTCTCTAAGGACCTTTCTTGCTCTCAAAGTCAAAAAGATAGCAAGGAATGAAGACCTTGATTCAGCTAAACCAGGGTGATTTTTCTGAAGCCACATCTTATGTGAGTCAAAACTGAGCCCAGAGGAGAAGCTGGTGAGTTCTGAATCTGTCTAGAATCTGTCTTTCCTAGAATTCCAGTTGTGGGCGACCATCATGGTCTTCAGCTGACATCTTGTGCAGCATATCTGAACCCTTGGCTCCATGCAAGGCCTGATGTAAGCCTCAGAGGGGACATAGTTGATAATGGACACCATGGGAGACATTGGAGCTGGCAGCTCCCACAGGTCATATTTAACCAGTGACCTTGTTCAGATTTCTTCTTCCCTTCTTCCACAGCAGATAAACAACTTAGCAATGTCTGTGCTCCCAATAAGGATGATCCCATTCAGACCCTGACACAGCACATTCCAGTGGGTTCTCAATGCTCAGAAGAAACACAAAGGTACTTAAAATAGAGATAGAGGCAGGGATACATGGCTGAGCACTGGGCTGAGTCCTGGTAGTGCTGATAGCAGGGGAGGAGACTCTGTATGAGCAAGGATAGGGACTATGAGGAAAATTCTCACACGGATGGCTGGCTGGGGCTCTGGGGAGCTCACTGAATCAAGAACAGCCACCTGGGAACCATCTGGAAAAGAAACTAAGCCCTCCAAGGATAGGCAACTGTCCACTGACATGGGCAATATGTGGAACCTCAAGGGGAGGGTTCAGACTGTGTTTCTGTGCATGGACTGGCACCTTGAAGCCCATTCCCTCCAGAAGAACACCTAACCCAGTCTTGATAATAGGATGAGGAAATTGTACTTGCCTGCAGTGGATGCTGAGCTGATCCACCTTGGAACCTCTTGTCCTTTTTGGGGAGGGGATGGGGGATGGGGAGGAGGGAGGCTGAAGCCTCACCAGGAGGGTTTGGGAGGGGGAAGGGAGTTGGAAGAAGGGGATAAATGGATAAAAAAAATTCTATAAAAATAAAGAGAGAGAGAGAGAGAGAGAGAGAGGGGGGCATCCATAGCAGCCCTCCTGCCATTCAGGGTGCCTCACATGACCCTGGGTTAATGACTGTTGATAGGCATCTGTTACCATGGCAAAGAAAAATTAAACTGTGGATCTTTCCTTGTTTAAAATGCTCTTGGAGACACCCTCGAATGTCTCTTTTGGGAAGAACTACTAGAGTCTTATAAAAAAGAGAAGTGTTAGTTCTTCATGACTTCTTTGTGGGGTTCTTCTATGTTTTCGGATGTATAAGAACCTTAATTTCCTGCTGTCTATACTTATCAGAATCTGAGTTCTAGTCAAGGTAAATTAAAAAAAAAAAAAAGCTGTATTTACTAAATTCAAGTTTGCAACCACAACAGCTCACTCTTAAAGTTTAATTACAAATATTTTCCCTACTTTTTCATGTCAAGGAAAAAATATGAATGAAGTTGCCTTAAAACTTATCTTAACTGATCAGTTGTGGTGCAGGCCTTTAATCCCAGCACATAGGCTGCAGAGGCAGGTGGATCTCTGTGAGTTTGAGACTAGCCTACTCTACAGAGTGAGTTCCAGGATAGCTAGGGCTACACAACACAGTAAAACCATGTCTCAAAAATAAACAAATAGATGAATGAATAGATAGATAGATAGATAGACAGACAGACAGACAGATAGATAGATAGATAGATAGATAGATAGATAGATAGATAGATAGATAACTTCTTTTACACCTCCCTGAAGCTCTGGAGCAATAGTGGCATTATGTGGGAATGTATTATAATCATAATAATTATAATTACTATAATCAATAATTATATGGGAATATGCTGCCACACTGTCACTTTATCTTCTAAAACTCACCTCTCTGAACCCCGAGTAGTGATGGAGGTGGGTGGAAGCAGAGGACTAGGGAGCCCAAGACCATCTCAAACAAAACCAATCTGCAACTTTTGTGTTCCCTCCAAGTGTTCCTGATCAGTCATGAAAGCGAAGTGACTTGGTCTGCTAACTTAATTCAGCACCAAGCTTGCTCTGGCCCCTCAGGTAGTAGATCAATTCTGAACCCAGTTGATTTGCAGTAATAGCTTCAAGGTTATCTGGTAAATCATGGGCTTTGTCAGTTACTGGGCAGAAAAATAAATTGAATGGCACTGGGGGAGAAGGGAAGTGCACCTCCTCATTGCTCAGCTGCGCATGGCTTACTTTCATTCGTGTTCAGCCTTTCTGGCTCTCTAATGAACTGGTAGAATACTGAATCATACTTGTCATCAGCATGATTTTGATGATTATCTATCAAGCTGATGCCTCATCTAGGCGGCCAAGGAAAATAGATATATTTCCCCAGGAGTGTGTGTGGTGTTTGCAAAAGTTAGAGAAGACTTCTGTCTGCCCCAGCAAAAGGTGACAGACAGCTGCTCTTGACCCATCAAGCCAGGGTGGCACACCTGGGCACGTCAGTCAGTGTAAAAGTATTTAGACTGTGTCTCTCCAATTAGCCCGTCCACTGATGGTGGAGTAGCCTCCCTCCTTCTTAGCGTTGCTGATGTCTTACACCCCAGGAACTTTCTAGAAGCACTGTGGGATCAAAATTACTTCTAGCCAAGGGAGGGTCTCACTCACTTCCAGGTGAGCCAGACTACTCAGCCAAATCTCTAAAAGTGTATTCTGAGGAGGAGAAAAAAAAAAACTTAAGACATCTGTTCTGTGGCCCATCTAGATTCTGGACAATAATGGGGTGTCCCATATAAGTCAACAGGGTTGCCCTCAAGGCAGTCTGTTCATTTCAGGATGAATTAATTACTTCTGTGTCACTGTAACAAAATATCAGATATAAGTAAAGAGACGAAGGTGTATTTGGGTTCACAACTCAAGAGTTCCATCTGCAATCCTTGGCTGTTGCTTCAGGGCCCATGGTGAGGGGGACTGTTGTGATTGGGACAGCAGGGTTGCGTGACAGAGGCTACTCACTGCACGACACTTAGGAAGGAGAAAGGGGAAGGGAGGAGCATTAGAGACAACCTTCCAGAACACATCCCCAATGGCCTGCTTCTTTTAGCTAAACCCCCGTCTGCCACTTCCCAAAATGATGGAGACCAGGTGTTCAACACCTCAGCCTTTTGCAGGGACACTTCACAGCCGCACCATAGTGTAGAGTGGGAAAGAGGCAGGAGGAAAGTGTTCTGCAGCCCAGAAAGTAGGATGAGAACAGCCCTGACTTCCTTCAGTGATTGGCTGATATGGAATGAGACAAATTAATGCTTACCTTCCCAGGTTGTTTTTGGTCATGGTGTTTCATCCACAGTAATAGAAATCCCTATCTAAGACAGGAGGGTAAAGTGTAGAGCATGGGTATACTAGAAGAAGAGACTGTTCACATGCTGTGTGCACAGAAAAGGGAAGCCTGAGAGTTCATCAAGCTATTTAAAAGTACACAGTTTGCTGGGCAGTGCTGGTGCACACCTTTAATCCCAGCACTTGGAAAGCAAAGGCAGGTGGATCTCTTCAGGTCGAGGCCTGCCTGGTCTACAGAGTGAGTTCCAGGCCAGCCAGGGCTATGCAGAGAAATTGTCTTGAAACCAAAAGAAAAATAAAAAAATTTATATTATATATATATGTGTGTGTGTGTGTGTGTGTGTACAGATATAGTTTAAAAATGTTTATTTCTATAATGTTCCAATTCATATTTCCAGACTATGGTTGGTCAAATATAACTAAAACTGCAGAAAATGAAATGGAATAAGAGGGACTATTGTTTTACTAAGAAACTTTACCAATATGGAAATACAATGTTTAATAGTGCTACTGTTCAAAATGTGTGTGTGTGTGTGTGTGTGTGTGTATAAGTAGTACAAGACAACATAAATATTTATTTTTTCAAAATAGTATCTCATTAGTTAGAGTAACCAACACTAAGGTCTTCTGAGATTGTCTTGATAAACATACCAAAAGTTTACCTTTCTGTGGAGTAACATCAACTGTGGATGAGGCTTAGGCTTCAGCTGTCTCTGAGGATTCCCAGACTGACCAAGCAAGAAGGGAAGAGAAGAAAGAAGGTCATGGGCATGTTTGAAGTTAGTGTTGCCATTGCAGCCTTCCAGGTCCACTAGTAGAGCCTCACCAGATGTTTCTACCCTTGGGCCTCTCAGAAACCATAGTAGACAGAGATTTGGTGGCACTAGAAACTTCTCTAAGCCTGTTATGAAATGGTATGTTCCACCTCCCCCCCCATCCCCAGCTGGAGCAGGATAAATACTAGAGAGTTTAGGAAGTTCCTGGCTTAGCTATTTGCTCCACCAACTGCATAGCACCCTGGGACAGAGCTTAGCATCCTAACTCAGGCTGCCACTAAGGCAGGACACTTGAACTTATGAGCTCTGGCTCCATACAGATTCTTCTTCCCAACACAGAACAGCATCGTAGCTCGTGAACATGACAATGGGCTTTAGAATGCCTTCACAGTATCCGCCCCTGAGGGAGGAGGTGCTGTTGGGGGTCAGTGGAGCAGCCTCATCCACAGCCATCCCCATCAGCAGGGAGTTCCCCAGAGTGATGAGCGGCAAGTCGGAGTATACAGTTTGGGGACTCTAGCTTAGAGTTCAGTCTGTTGGTTGTCACACAACTAATTGCACAACAAGCCAGACCTTCCCATCTTGGGAAGGGCACCTCTGGGGGCTTTGGGAGAGACTGTTAGCTCTGAGATCTGAGGGTCCTTGTGGGCTTTACCAGTGCCCCATACCTAGACATACCTAGAAAAATCTCACCTGGATTTTTCAATGGTTCATAACTGGGTTGGAGATGACCAAGACGTGGGGAACCTCAAACCATACTTCCACAGAACAGACTGTTCTTAGGACCCTGTCTCTAAGACACACTCCAACCTGGTTCTAAGATTTTTCTGGATAAAAGAAAAGAAGCCCCAAGGCATAGTGTGGAACACAGTGTTCTCTGGACAAGTCCTGGTGTGCAGATGTGGAGAACACCCAGTGTCTGTGTTGAAATCTGAACCGTCAGGACAGAGTCTTAGCAGAGACAGACAATCGAGTCATCCCAACTCCTCAGGGATGTGAGCATCTCACCCAAACACTCATTTGTCTCAGCCCTTTGAGTGCCTGCCCCAGGGTCTCTGTCTTGTGGAGGGAGATGGCTCCTGGCCACAGACGTGGGTGATGAGGAGGGAGGGAGCCTGCCTCTACTTGACAATGAGATTCCATCAAATTTGTAGTATTTGTGTCAAGTTCAGGGAGATCTGGTTCCTGGCTAGGTGTCAGATGGCTAAAACTTTTGAAGATGGATCTGAGGCCCCATCAGAATCACACCAGATAAAGAACCTGAGTGATCATTTTTTACAATTGCAGTTCTGCAAGACACTGCCTGGGAGGGGCTTATCGCTCAGCTTCATTACCCAGACTGACTTCACACAGTCAAGGTGAACAATGAAGACTCCCAGAGAGCCTTACTTTGCTAAGTGTGAGCTGAGTCAGAATTGCAAAGTCTTCAACACTAAGACAAACCCCAGAATCCAGGCCAGTGGAGGCGGGAAGCCCCTACAGACCACATTATAAGCTCTAAAGAAGGACCCTATCCTCATCATCTGAGACTCCCAGATCTGTATCCTACCTCATTTCACAAAACATGAAGTATGGTAATGGGTTGGGGAGCACCCACAGAAATACTTTCATGTCTAAAGGTCAGAAAGCCAGGCCTAAGCCTGTGAAGTCATCCTCCTAAGACCCATGTAAAGGATGATGATATACTACAATATTTCAAACCTCATAATTTTTTCTAAAAGTTACTTTTGTTATTTTATGTGTGGGAGTGTTCTGCCCACATCTGTCTGTGTGCTATGATAGTGGAGACCGGAAGAGGAGGTTGGAACCCCTGTGGAACTGGAGTTACAGATGGTTATGGGACATAATTGTGGGTGCTGGGAATCGAACATGCTTCCTTTGAAAGAGCAGCTAGTGCTCTTAACAGCTGAGTCATCTCCACACCTCCCCAATAATAGCTCCTAAATATTCACTTGTATGTGTGCATATATTCTGCATCCTACAATATTCAATCATAAGCAAACCAACCACAGCTGTCCTCACCCCGGGTGCCGGACCTGGAACTGTCCAAGAGTTAGCTAAGAAAATCCTCCAAACACTCCTGCATTGCTGAGTAGGAAACTCTGAGACTCTGTGGGTGCTACAGGTATCACCTGAAGGTCCAGTGTGGCCTACAAGCCCCACTCATAAGATTGTTCAGTATTGTCTTTTTTCTTTTCTTTTTTTTTTGAGAGGTCCTGGGCACTGGCAGCTGAGCTCCAACCCAGGTCCTCTGAGGACTCCTTCCCATCAAATACTCAGGAAGATGCCTCTGCAGTATTCCACAGAGAGGGAAACACTAAGTAAGGCAAACTTAATCCCATACGCAGTGAGCCAGGACTGAGACCTGATCTCTCAGAGGATCAAACTGTGGAGGTTTTCATGTGAGTCCTATCTCAGATGCACTGTTTGCCTGTCTTAGTTAAGTCCTGGGTGGAAGACATTTGACCAGAGACAGGCAAATTCTTCTGGTCGAAGAATGTGAAGGGGCATCACTACCTGATTTTAGTCTGAGGAGAGTTGAGAGAGCTGCCGCACTAAACTTTTGCAGATAAAGAGGCTGCCACTCTCTGTTTAGAAGTGATGGATGGATACTCTGGACTGTGGAAGGGTTGAGCAAGGTGACCTGCTCCTGACATGGAGGAGATGTACAATGAGTGGGTGATGCCACACATGCCAACAGCCCATTACTCAGGCCTGAACAGCACTTCATGAATTATCTAACCACCCTCTTTTGAACTTATTTAAATGTTCTTATCTGGACGCTAACATTACAGGGTAGAACATGAAAATTAGCTCACCACTCCTGCCCAAAGGATAAGAATGAAGTGCCCTCCATATGTGAGGGCTGTGCATATTCATCTGAATACAGATTTAAAACATTGGAGAATTAACTCAGAGGTTAGGAGCACTGGCTATTCTTCCAGAGGTCTTGAGTTCAATTCCCAGCACCACATGGTGCCTCGCAGCCATCTGTAATAAGATCTGTTACCTCCTTCTGCCATGCAGGGCACACATGCAGACATAATACTATGCACGTAATCAATAAAAAAGAAAAACATTGGCAAAGACATGTGATTATGCCTGCATGAACATGTAGAGCCTTTTTTCTTTGTTTTCATTTCTTCAAGCAATATTATATGACAACTATTTACATAGCATTTTTACTGTGTTGGGTTTTATAAGGGATCTAGAGACAGTTTGTTATGTCTTGGAAAATGTGCATACGTCTTATAAATCCTACAGTGCCAGCATCCATTCACATTGTATCTGTGGGAGCCCTCAGGTTCCTTCCCTAAAGTCAGTGATCCCATCCAGGAGGGCTCCACATTATTAATGAATCACTTCCCAGAGGCCTGCACTTCTTAGTTTTGATATTTGGGGTACTAGCTTCCAACACAGGAATTTGGGGGGACCTCAACACTATGAATCTCTTATTAATACTCTTTGCTTATGTTTCTGTTGTCTTTTAGTAATAAAGTTTATTTATGCCAACATACCAAAATACTTTTATTTCAGTGTGATAACAAGATTATTCAGATAGTTTACATTCTTCATACTGTCTTTGAACTATGCTTATTGTGTATTTCAATTTATACACCAAATTATTATCAAAGCTACTTGGTTTGAAGGATGAAGGTTTGGCTCAGTAGTGGATTGCTCACACAGTATGCTGTTGTCCTTGGCTTTAACCCCAGTACCACAAGAAAAGAAAAAGAAAGGAAATTACTTAAACTGATGTTAGATTTCATTGTGTGTGTGTGTGTGTGTGTGTGTGTGTGTGTGTGTGTGTGTGAAGTAGGGAGTGTGAAGGACAGAGGTCAACTTTCCATGTGTTCTTACGATCAAATTTGCCCCAGGCTTTCAAAGAAAGTACCATGATCTTGGCCCAACATTGAATTTCATACAATCTTCTAAGTGTATAAACATACAATATGTACTCTGATTTAGTGTCTGACTTCATTCATTCATAATACTAAAAGATCTACCTGTGAGGCTGAAGAAATGGCTCAGTGGTAGAGTTATTGATCTTATATATGACTGAAGTTTGCTTGACATCTGTAACTCCAGCTCCAGGGGACTTAATGCCTCTGGCCCTCATGGGAACATGCACTTGAACACCTGCATGTACACATGTATGTGTGTACATGCACCATACATACTTAAAATGAAACAAATCAATAAATCTTTGTATTGCAAAACTTACAGCACACTCACAAACAGGCACAGAGACAGCTGTTCTCAACCAGTTTTATAAAGGGAATAGAAAGAAATACAGGATTAGGCCTTTCATACAGAATAGGTATCTCCACATTTCCTTTGTTTGTTATGATTTGGATTTATCATAAAAATAAAAATTTTAAGCCCAACTATTAGATTATGGATGGCATGGGTGGCTCAACAGGACACTGAGGCAGAACCATGGGTCCTAAGCAGTTTAATAGAAAAGTTGATAATGCCTTAGACAGACAGCCTGGGAGGTACTTGGAGGCAGAGGCTGGCGGGGCTCTGTGAGATGTGGTGAGGTGATTTGTTCAAATATGGATGGGTCTAATTTTGAACTCTGTTATGTCTCATTGATGCCAGTGTCTTATTTTGGTCATTCATTTTTTGGTCATTACTGTTTAAGACTCATTACAAAATAATAGCTTTAGCTCTCCAATTTTGCTATTCTGTTTCAAAGTTCTCTAGATGACCTAGTTTCTTTAGGGATTTCTATAAAATTTAGAATTATTTGGTCAATTTCTACAAAAATGCCTACTGAAATTTTGACTGGAACTTCCCTGACTATGTAGATCTTTTCAGATGGATGCTATTGACACCTTAGCGGCAGAAAGCCTCTGTCAATGAACTTACTATGCCTCCCGTGTATGTGGCCTGTCTTTCATTCTCCAAACAATGGCTTATGATTTGCAGTGCGCAGGTCTCAAATATCCTTGAGCATATTCATTTATAAATATCTTAAATTTCTGATGGTGCTTAAAACAGTTTCGATTTCCATATTTCAGTTATTTATTGCTATTGTATAGGAAAAATGCTTTATATTTGGATTAATATTGTACCTTGAAGCTTTAAGGAACTTACCTTCTACACATACAGACACAATGGAATGGGCATACGTACACACACAAATGGAATGGACATGCATACACACACACAATGGAATGAACATGCATACACACACAATGGAATGGACATGCATACACACACACAATGGAATGGGCATGCATACACACACACACAATGGAATGGGCATGCATACACACACACATACACACTAAGTATATAGATAAATATTTGAAAGGCAATTTTATGTAAACCCATTTGTCAATTTAGGATTATTTCCTATGTTATTTGAATTTTTCTCAGAAAGTTCTTGCCTGTACCAATATATTTTGATTTTCCTCTAGTAATTTCAGTATTTCAGGTTTCAAATTAAGGTCTTTAATAATTGACTTTTTATGAAAAATGAGAGATAATATCTAATTTTGTTTTTCTGCAGGCAGACATTCATCCCATTTTGCCAGCACCGTTTGCTGAATATACTGTCTTTTGTTCCAGTGTATACGTTTGACATCTTTGTCAAAAGTTGCATAGCTGTAGTCATGTCTTGGCTTCTGTCATCCCAAATGTATGTCTGTGTGTCATTATTCTGCTGTCTTTGTCCCTATGGCTCAGTGGTATAAACTGAAATCAGGTGTTATGATCCTGCTAGCCTGTGCTTCCATATGAATTTCAGAACATTTTTTTCTAGTTCTGTGAAGAATGTCAGTAGTCATTTCATGGGGATTGCATTAAGTGTGTAGATCAATTTGTGCAAGATATCCTTGTTACAATAGGATAATTAATGTGCTATTCCTGAAACATGCAAAGTCTACTTTCTATGTCTGCTGTCACTGCCTTTAGTTTATTTTTTAGTATCTTGTGTGTGTATATCTGTGTGTGCACACATGTTCATATGTGTGCATGTATGTGCAGAGGCCAGAGGCTGACAATTGAGTCCTCCCTCATTTGTTCTTGCCTTACTTTTTGACATAGGGACTCTCTCTCCCTAAACCTGAACTTGGTGATTCAGATAAACTGGCTGGCCATCAGGTGCTTCCCAGGGATCTTCCTGTCTCTACCTCCCCAGCCCTGGGATTGCAGAAGTTGCCACACTTGGTCTTGGGGCTTCATGTTTGCACAGCCAGCCCTTTACCAAACAATCCATCTCTCTGGCCACTTTATCATTATCTTAACATTTCATTGTAGAGGTCTTTCATCTCTTGGTTAGGTCTACTCCTAGGTATTTATAATTTGTATTTGAGAAACACATATATAAATACACTATTTATATTTATTTTTCTTTTTCCTTTGTTTCTGCTTTCCTTTTTTTTTCTTTCGGCAAGGCTTCTCTGTGTAGCCTTGGCTGTCCTGGAATTCCCTCTGTAGACCAAGCTGGCCTCTGCCTTCTGAGTGCTGGGATTAAAGGCATATGCTACCACTGCCTAGCTGATACATTGACATTTTTATGCTATGGCTGAATGGTATCATTTTATTTCCCAGCAAAGTTATGATTTCTATGTAGAAAAGCAACTGATTTTCTGTTAATTTTGTTTCCTGCGCCGGTACTGAAAGTGTTTTATCTGTAAATTTTCTGGAAGCAGAGAACTGACTTCAACACATCATCTCTGACCTCCCCACACAGTTAGTGCATGTATAAAAATAAAGTAATAACACTTTCTGAAGTACAAATTTGTATTATCTGCAAATAGAGATGACTTCACTTCTTCATTTCCTTTGATAACCCACTCATTTCTTTCTTTGTCTTATTGTTAAGACTGACACCATATCGGTGTGCTAGAGCCTGGCACCTTTATCATTTTTATAAAGCACTATTTTCCTGCCAACTGATTTGTCTCTAATAGTTCTTTTAGTTAGTCATGCTAGTGATGAGTTTCTTCAGTCTTTGTATATATATATATATTTTTTTTAATTTATGTTTATTTTATATGTGTTGGTGTTTTGCCTGCATGTGTGAGGGTGTCAGATCCCCTGGGTCTGGAGTTACACAGACTTGTGAGCTGCCATGTGGGTGCTGGGAAGTGAACCCGGATATTCTGGAAGAGAAGCCTGTGCTCTTCCACTGAGCCATCTCTCCAGCACAGTGTCTGTGTGTGCCTTTAAAGGGTTTTCTTTAACCTATACTTTTGAGGGTTATTTTCACTAAATTCAGAGTGTGATGCTGGTTGTATAGCTGTTGTTTTACTGCATTTCTGTCATTCCTGACATCTCAAACAGGTGCTAGGCCAGTTTCTGGTTTGTGTTGTTTCTGCCGAGAAGCTTGCTCCTCTGAACATACCATGTTGTTCTGTGCCTGCTTCTCTTAGGAGTTCCTTTTCATAACTGGGTTTGAGCCTTTTGATTCTAATGCGGCTTCATGCACATTTCAGTTCAGTTTGTTTCTTGTACTTGAAGATTATTGGAGCCCATCTATGGGTTTGGTTCTGGCCATTTCTCTAGACATTTTTCAGTCTTCTCCCTTCTGCAGAGGTTTGATTTTGATTGTATGAAACCATTCCACATCTCACTAATACCTTATGTGTTTTGTTGTTATTGTTTAAAGACGGTTCTCATATAGGCCAGGCTGTCCTAGGTCCAGGATGACCTTGAATTTCTAACTCCCTTACCTCTACTTCCCAAGGGCTGTGATTACAAATCCGTCACCGCTGTGAGTATTAGACTGAGTGTCTTATTTGTGCTGGGCAAGCGTTCTGTCAAGCCAGTTAAACTTCCAGTTCTTTTTCCCATGTCTTTTAACTTATCTTTTTTTCTCTAGTAGCTGGAAAGATGGCTCAGAGGTTAAGAGCACTGGCTGCTCTTCCAGAGGTTCTGAGTTCAGTTCCCAGCTTCCACATGGTAGCTCTCAACCACCTAGAATGAGATCTGGTGCCCTTTTCTGGCCTGAGGGGATACATGCAGGCAGAACACGGCACACTTAATAGATAAACACATCTTCTTAAAAGTTACCTTTTCTCTGGGTTCCTGGGTTCAAGCTCTCTGAGTATGTTTTCCTCTGTAGAGTTGGATGATAGGTAATCCTCCTGCCTGGATTTGTCACTCACACACTGGTCTGTGCCTCAGGAGTCTGGGTCTGTTTTATAGCTTCCATTGAGTGAGTCAACTTGAAAACTTATCTCTGGTTTTCTTCAGGCCTTCAGGTTTCTGTATTTAACTGTCTCCTAATAAAGCCTTGGAACTACTCAATTATTCCACTTGCAAATTCCTGCCCTAGGGAAGCTGGTTGACAAAATAATACTGTAGTTTTAGGCTGGCTACTAAGTTCTGGGTGTATTGGGTAGCAATAGATAACCAATATGCACAGAACCTGCTGGAATGGACTTTCAGAATTTCAAACAACCCCTAAGGGTCACACTGAACCCCAAGTTACCCATTGTAAGATTTAGGCACATGAGATGGAGTGAGGCTACTCACTAAACCACTTCTTTTCAGCCTAAGGAGCTTCCAGGGTTTGCATTTAATATGTCATATAGAAAAAAATATGGGGCTGGAGAGATGGCTCAGTGGTTGAGAGCACTGACTGTTCTTCCGGAGGACCTGAGTTTGATTCCCAGCATCCACATGGCAGCTAACAACTGTCTGTAATTCTAAGATCTGACACCCTTACACAGTTATACATGCAGGCAAAACACCAATTCACGTAAAGTAATAAAAATAAATACTTTTTTAAAATGTCATATAGATGATGTGTTTGTTTGTTTGTCTGTTTTGAAACAGAGTCTCTCTGTGTATTCCTGACTATCCTGGAGCTCACTGTGTATAACAGGCTAGGCTTGAACAGATATCTACCTGTCTCTGGCTCCCAAGTTCTGGGACTAAATGCATGAACCACAATGCTTGGGTAGATGATGGATTTTTACGTAAGCACTTTAATTTGCTACTGTCTTTGAAATACACTCTCTCCACAAAGCCCCTCAGCTAGGCTTGTTCTACCCATTCTCTAAAGCTCTGTTCTCTGCATACAGTTTCTAGAATTAATGGTCAGATGTTCTGGGTGCTCTGGCCGGTCTCTTGGGGAGTTGGGGGAGCTGGGGCAGGCACTGTGGTAGAGATAGCAGCAGACAGAATTCTGTGTTCATAGCTCATAAGTTAACTATACCAACAGACTATGAGGACATGGAGCTAGAGATGAGCAGAGTCAGCTGCAGCCTGTAGGGATGAGCTTGGACAAACCAACAGCCAATGCCTGTAAATTCAGTCCCGGCCAAAGGAGGAAGGGCCTTAGAGCTGCGGGCTCTCACTGCAGTGCAGGCCATGAGGTTGGCCCCTTCCAGAGCCGAGGTGCCCAAGCTCTGGCCCCACACTATTATAAGAAAATCAGTTGGACCCTGATAATGTTTATTTTGGATACTTCCCCCAGGAAAATCCCAGGACCTTTGTGGTTGGGGCACTGTCTGGGAGGACAGTAGCAGATACTCATTGCCCCTATGACCTGCATGCTCAGGGCACAGGATTTCAACAGCCCCAGTCCCTGGAGCAGAACACAAGCTATTGCTTTGTCTTGGTGGCCCCTGGAGTTGATGTTATTATTCTATAGGGGAGAAAATTTAGGTGAGGATAAACTCAGAGGGAAGGCATCAACCCTTGGCTACCGTAGGCCAGCAGGTCGCAGAGTGTATTTCTGGGGCCACCTACATACGTTAGAAAGTTCAGTCATGTAGGTTTAAGAGCCAGGAACATAGTATCAGTTCCCACAACAGAAGCTATTTCTGCTTTTTCCTGTAGCCTCAGAAGAAAGTAATGTCAGTGAAGATATTGTTGCTCTCATTGTGTGGATGGCATTTATTGAGGCAGAGGGAAAACACACAACCCATCAGATTCGTTTACCGGAACAGCAAGTGCCCAGACTCAGTGATGGACCTGGGGCCCGCCCTCTAATGAGCATGTTCCTGTATCCTGGGGCTGTTGTCCTAATTTATTCCCTGTAGCTCCAGGTTCCCTAGCAAGAACACAACCAGTAATTCAGTTACAGAAATTACCAGCTGGATCCCTGGCCTATTGCTATAATTTCCCTAGAGCAAGCATCTGTGGGCACAGAAACCATTCTGCCTTGATGTTGCTTACATGAGAAGAGGCATTTCCATATGTTCCTGGAACACAGATGCCAGTAGACACAAGGCTTCCATTACCCTGATAGAGTCAGAATCTGCCAGAAAAGGCCTGCCTCTGAAGGCTAACACTTCACCTTTCATCCTCGCAGCTTCCTTATCTGTGCAGCAGGACTATAGTCCCGTGTGGGGACGTTGTGGGGACTCACTAAGATATTACTGGCCCAGGAGGAGTGTGTCTGCTGATCGGCACAGGAGGAAATGGAGATGCAGACACTGGACTTTTCAACTGATCAAGTGCAGACTCATGCATATATCCCCCACCTGGTGTGGAGCCCAGACATAATAGAGAGATTTACTTAGCTAACACACAGCTCTCAGCCCAGTGTGGTGACACATGCCTTAAATTGTGGCATTCAGGAGACAGAGGAAGATCTCTGGTCTAAATAGTGAGTTCTACATCAGCCAGGGTTACATAGTGAGACCATGTCCCAAAACCAACCACACACACAGTTGTCCTCACTATGGACATCCCAGGTAGTAATTCATTTGTGCTGAGAACAACCCTACAAGGAACGAGTATGACCCCAGATGCATGGATAAAGAAACTGAGGTACAGAGAAGTGACACAATTTACCTGAATCTGAGCTCAGTTTTGAGCCTGGGGAGCTGACTGCAGGAATGGAGTTTAAAATGGCTTTCCACAGAGAGGATATGAGTGTATGTAGTCAAGCCACACTAAGCAAAGCTGAGCATGCATGACATGAAGAAACTCCCCCAGAGGGTAAAGAGGCCTCTTGCTAGCCTGTGGGTTCAGGAAGCAACACCTCATCTCTTTGGGGAGGATTGACTAAGCAGGAATCTGACTTACAGATCGGTCCTGAGAAGTAAGGATCAATGTCCCTTTATACAGACATATAGACTGAACTTAAGAAAGGGCAGCAAAGGGACCCTGCAGCCAATACACTATGGATTCCAAGGGACAACTGTGCTTGCCTGGGACAGAAAGATGGCACTGTTTAGGCTGGTGACTTGGTACATGTTGGTGTCTCCTGTATATAAAGAAATAATAGCTCAGGCTAAAGATGTAATTCAATGGGAGAGCATGTAGCTAGAATATGAGAGGGTCTGGGTTGATCCCCAAAACTGCAATAGAAATCTCTTAATAATTAATTTAGTGGGGCATGGTGACATATGCCTTTAATCCCAGCACTCCAGAGGCAGAGGCAGGTGGATCTCTTAAGTTTGAGGTCAGTCTGGTCTACAGAGTTATAGGACAGCTAGAGCTACACAGAGAAACCCTGTCTCAAAACCCAAAATAATAATAATTAATAATAATAAATTAAACACACAAGTAAAACTCAGAAAAGAAATGAATGAAGCGCATTCATTTCTGGCCATGGCAGATTGGATTCACACGGATATGTGATGCTATCACCGATGTCATCTCCAGGGTTCTAGAATCCTAGCCTTTTTCTGTTTTACTCTCCGCACCTGGGATCCTATAGTTAGAAGTTTCTTGGTCCCACCTAGCCCTGAGCTCCAGACCTGAAACCTATTAGTCCCAAATAATCACACAGAGGCTTATATTAATTACAAGCTGTCTGACCTATGGCTGAGGTGTATTACTTGCTAACCCTTACTCTTAAACTATCCTGTAATTCTTATCCATGTTTGCCGCATGACTTGGTACCTTTGCTAAGTGCAACATTCTCATCTTCTTCCACATCTGGCTGGGTCAGCTCTCTCCTCTACTGCTTCCCAGAATTCTTCCTGTCTGATTGACCTGCTTCTACTTCCTGTCTAGTTTCTGGCCAATCAGCATTTTATTAAACCAATATTTACAGTAACAAATATTTACAGTGTACAGAGCATAGTTTTGCTGCAGGGTCCTATGATCCAGGAGACCATAATGAGCCTTTGGAATGGAGAGGCAAGGGATGGTGGGTGGAATTCCCAGACCTGTCCTTCTGGCTTCAGTCTTGCTTCGCCTTGTCTTGCACTGGGAAATCCTGGCCTTGTTGGAAGGTCCCCTCCCACCATCCAGCTGTGTGTGCAGATTGGGAGCAGGGATCTCCTCTGTGCCTGGTCCCATGCCCCAGAAAGGAAGCAAGTATTCCACCCTGGTACCCAGCCTGCCTTGCCAGGAGAAGGGCTGGACCCTGCCCTAGCACCACCCTCCACTCCAATGAGCCAGCATGCCCAGTTTTCTTATTTCTGTTTGTCTCCATTTCAGGGATTTATTTCTCTACAAGGAACACAAGTGACTGAACTTCTTCCAGACCCTGAGGACCCAGGGAAACACCTGTTCGAGATCACCCCAGGTAGGCCCAAGGGGCTGTGTGCTGAGGGCCTCCTGCCTCCACAATCCTATTTCTTCAGGAGACTGACACTAGACCCAAGCTAAAGCAGAAAATTGGGCCATGGCTAGAAAAACTGAGAGAAGAAATAAGAAAATCAAATCTGTTGTTTGTATAGTTAGTTTTTGGATAAGAGAAAAATGACCCTTTGATACAGTTCCTCATGTGGTGGTGACCCCAAGCATAAAATTATGTTGTTGCTACTTTATAACTGTAATTTTGCTACTGTTATGAATTGTAATGTAAATATCTGATATGTGACTCCCAAGGGGGTCACAATCACAGGCTGAGAACTGCTGTTTAGGGTAAAGCTGCAAACATACACCGAAAAATAAGATCACAGACTGTTGTTAACCAATTCAGAAGACCACTATAAGGCTGATTGTGATACTTGTATCTTTATGCTTCAGCTGTGAGGTTGGGGGTGTGGTCTTAGGAAGAAAAGCTCCAGGAGCCCCTTTTCCCATCACAGAAGCTATTGCCTGCTGAGCACAGATGTGTGTGGCTCTCAGAACCGCCAGTATATGCTGCACTGCCTCTGCCACTAGGTCCTCCTAAGACCTCAGGTAGAAGCAGGTGTTGAGGCCACTCTGGAAAGGTTGTAAAGGGAAATTTTCCTGTGTCCTGAAGCTGCTCTCAAATTATCACTCAGAGGTTTAACATAAATTATAAATGCTGAGCTGATAGCTCAGGCTTATTACTAACTAGCTCTTACATTTTAAGTTATCCCATCTTTCTATTTATGCTTTGCCATGTGGCAATACCTTCATTAGCATGGCACATTCACCTCCTGTTTCCTCTGCACCTGGCTGCCGACTCCTGACTCTCTCTGCCTTTCTCCTACCCATCATTCTTAGTTGGTTGCCCCATCTATATTTCCTGCCCGGCTACTGACCGATCAGCATTTTATTAAACCAATTAGAGTGATAAATCTTTACAGTGTACAAGAGTATCATTCCACAGCAATGGGCTCTGAGGACTACACATCTGTCTGCAGAAAGAACTCAGTACTAGTGCTGGCAGGGGTCCTGGGGTAGCTCACCTTCTTCCTCCTCCCTTCCAGGGCTCTGCAACCGCAGGACTTCCTGCCAACCAGGTCCCAAGGGACTCTGGAAGTTCTGGCTACAGCTGAAAATGTTCCACTCCCTTTATAGCCCAAGGGAATGTGGTAGCCCAGAGATGTTAGGTGAACCTCCCTGAGGTGGCAGAGGGGGACCTAGACCTCCTCGATCAGCCCGTCCCAGGCTGTGCTCTCTGTGACCACAGTTCCCAACAGAGGCTCTGGCCAGGGGCCATGTTGTGGCTGGAAAAGGAGCAATAATGATAGTCAGAATGGCAATAAGTACTCTAACATAAGCTGTGACAGAACTGAGGCAGGGGGACTATAGTTTTGAGGACAGCATGGACAAGGAAAGAAGGAGTAAAAGAAGAGAGGATTGAGTAACCCCACCTTAAACCAGAATAGCAACCAAAGGAAGCTTCTCAGTTCCTCCTCACTCAAAACTCAGCAGCCCTGGAGTGTCCCTGATTTTGAGCTGGCCTCCATGCACCCTGGGGAGAAGACATTGCCATCCTGAGCTCAAGACAAGGTAAACAGCTTACGTACTAGGTTGAGGAGGACAGTAATCTGGGGGCAGAAACAGGAAGTGTGGCTGTGAGGGTTCACTTGGTGTGTCCCAGCATTGAAATGCATGAACGAAAAGCTGAAAAGGAGGATTGTCTGTACAGGTAGGGCTTCCCCATCATTCTGAGGGTGCCTGAGTGATAGAGCTCAGGCATAGAGAGCTGGAGAAAAAATACAAGAATGACACCCAATAGTCAATTATTACAAAACACCTGAGTCCAATGCTCTTGTAATCCATGGAAAGACAGGAAAAAGGAAGGACTCATTGACAGTGTTCTGGCTGACACATAGCCAGGCAGGATCCTGGGACAATCCTTCTTTCTTCAAGGGATATCCTCTCCTCCCAAGCGGAAGAAAAATTTGACAGCTCTTGGAAATGTGATCATTCTTAGCATGGTCATACAATGCATCATCTGCTTAAGTTTAATTCATAGATCCTGTTGTGGCCCTCAGCCCTACAGAAAGTCACAATTGTGTGATAAAATTTAATGAGGAAATACAATACTGTCAGTGCCATCTAGTGGAAGAACCTGCCAGTGCTACAATCACTAGTGTGCTATCTCTAAGCAACCCTTTAATCTGGGCTTCACCTCTGGTGACAAGGCACCCAAGGACCACAGATCCAGCCACTGTGCCACTGAGGGCAGGGCTCTTCTTTTCTGGCTATGGTCCATATACATAGCTCCATGCCTACCTAGTCAGTATCCAGAACATACAAGTGACCGTCTACTAACTTTGAGAAAAAGCATGGTTTCCAGCACTTCCTGTCTTGTCTGTATTGCCTATTATGTAGCTTTTTGTGTTGTGGGGGCATTGATTTGGGGTTCAACAGTGAACACTTCTGGCTGGCAGGATGCAGGTCTCTATGCATCTTCCTGCCTTATGGCTCTGTTTGAGCATCAAAATTGTCTCCAAGCTAGGTACCATTCCTGGCAAAGGCAATGAACTGACCTAGTTCTAGAAGTGGCTGCATTATCTTTCCCAGCTGGTTGGCCAGAAAGAAGTTATATGACCTCAGCCCAAGGGATTCACCTGTGCTGGGGCCAATGACAAAGCTGGTTTATGAGTTGGTGGACCTGCTGTGATGCTTAAAGAAAGTCATAGAGACACATTCTCACTCCCACGCAACAAGGACTGTGATAACGGGACCACTGAAATCCAAGTCCGGCAATTTAAGTTTGATCCAAGATGAACTTTCTACATGGTGGGGGAAAAGAACTAACTTCTGCAAGTTGCTTTTTGACCTCTGATTGAACGGTACGGAGCCTGCGCATGCGCACACATGAATAAAAATGTTTTAAAATACAGAATATGATGAGAGCATTTCCCTCCCACACACCCATCTATCGCTCAGTGAGTGGATAATGGAATTTAAAGCATCTACTGAAACCCACAGGGAGTTAAATTCATTGCCAGAGTAGAAACCAGTCCCCTGTGGTGACTCTCAAATTTCAGCCGGGCTGTCAGTGAGCAGAGGTGGACCCTAGTGTGGCAACTGAGAGACTTAGAATCATCAGGGGAGGACTGGGGAAGGGAGAACTAGCCGACAATGAGCGCCAGAGAGGAGGCTGAGGGCATGGGGTCATTAAAGCTATGGCCCATGTTTTGCTGACAGGAATTATTAGTCTAGTGATGCTGGCTTGTTCTGTGGTAACTCCGCCCTTTTCCTTTATCACGCTAGAAGCAGAAAACCTCCTCAGGTCCCTTGCCTCTTTCTCTTAGTGGGTTCTGTGGTGGAGAAGGAATAGTCTCCCGTCTCCTGGCAGTGCCCCAGGAAAATCACCTGTCCCAAGATGACAGACTATGCAATGCCCATGAAGAGGTTAGCCAACCTCAGGGCAGGCACCAAGGTTCTGATGCAGACAGATGCACTGCAGTCATGCAGGCAAGGGGATTCACAGCTCTAGGTGACCACCAGGGTCCTATGACCCTAGTCATTTTATGGGCTCTACCTGGAAGCTGTACCACAGAAAAGGGAGCCTTCGACATCTACCCAATACGGACCTGGGAGAGAAGGGCTTGAAAACAGAATTAGCATGACTAATAAATGCTAGCTACTGGGTTTCTGAGGCTGTAGAGTGAGATATAGGTGTCAGAGAACTAAATACTTACTGTGTACATTCTTTATAGAGAAGCTGAGCACTGCCATGCTGACCTCACCCACCCTGGGACTAACCTGTGCTAAACACTCCATACATAGGTGTGTTTAGGAACCTCCAGTGCATCAAGCCTCCCAGTTTTCTAGAACCCCAGACTCAGATAGTAGGGGACCTATACCTTGAACTGGTTCTAGGCTAGAGCTCTGTCTCTGATCAGCTCACTGAGGCCTGAAGGAGCCAGGTCCCCCACCAAGAGGCTGCCCTCAAGGGCTCTGTATCTTCTCCTACACTTTGCCTCACCTAGACAGTACCCTGGTAAACCTTTGTACTGCTCATCCCTGCAGCTGTGATCCCATGAGGACTTCTTGGCATTCTAGGTGTCTGGTCCTACGCCCAGCTTAGGCCCCTTTTGAACCCACAAGGAAGGACTAAGGAGCGAGAGGCCTACTTGGAATTCTGCACTGAGAGTGATAAGGTGCTGGGCAGGCCCATCTTCATGTTATGCTCATGAAGTAGATGGCAAGGGAAGCACTGTATCTCCCCTTTTCACATGATGCTTCCAAGGGAGGCAGATGGCTTGATGGATATAGACCAGAACCCTGGGCTTCCAGCCAAATAACTAACTGGGCTGACTCTCAAGTCTCCATCGCTCAGCATGCTTCATAAGGGTTCCCAGAGCAGGTACCGGAAGCTAGCTCCAGCTAAGTCCTGCAAAGGAATAATTGACTGGAAAGCAATAGGACCACACACAATCAACCAGACATCAGGAGCTGAAAGGAAGAACCAGGCAGCCGGGCTCCTCATGGGCCAGGAGCTGTGTTGTGGTCATGGAGGTTGAATGCTACTGAGTTGCCTCCCAGCCTAGAGTTCACAGCTGCTTGTCCTGATGCAGCCTGCAGTTTGGAACAGACAGGAAGACTGGAATCCCCTATCTCTAAGACTTGACCTTGAAAGGGAGCCAGCACGGGAACACTCTGTAGGAGAGTGATACAGTGTGACTGCCAGGAACAGCCCTGCAGGTTGAGCTGGGAGGGAGGGGTCCCTATCTCAGCACCTGGTACCAGCCAGCCTGCATCTCAGCTTGACCCTGTGCAGGCCTGAGTCTGGCTGCGGAGCACCAGAAGCTGGGTTGTTTCTAAAAATGAAATTAGAAACTCCCACCAGCAATTGTGGAAGAATCAGCAAATTCTAAAGTAGCTGCTTAACTTTGTTTCCCCTCCGTGTCACTTTCTACCGTCTTAGGCATAAGTCTTTCCACTAAACAGGGGGCTTCCCACTAATGTCCTTTGGGAAAATGTGCAGGGGAATGGGGAACCTGCAACTGATTCCTTTAGCCCAAATTGTGTTCTAGATTAGTGTTTTCCAACCTTCCTAATGCTTCGACTCTTTAATACAGTTCCTCATACTGAGGCGACTCCAACCATAAAATTGTTTTCATTGCTACTTCATAAGTAGTAATTTTGCTACTGTTATAGATCATAATGTAGGCCAGGCAGTGGTGGCACACACCTATAATCCCAGCACTCAGAGGCAGAGGCAGGTGGATCTCTGTGAGTCTGAGGCCAGTCTTGGTCTACAAAGTGAGTTCCAGGACAGTCAGGGTTGTTACACAGAGAAACCTTGTCTTGAATAAACAAACAAACAAATAACATAATGTAAATATGTGTGTTTTCTAATGGCCTTAAGTGAGCCCTGTGAAAGGGTTGTTTTACCCCAGGGGATTATGACCCATGGGTTTAAGAACATTTATCTAGACCAACACTCAATTCCAGGTTGTGGTTGCCACTAACTTGCAAGTTGGCAGCCACCACAAGCAAAAGAAGAAACCGAATGATACCAGGTAAAAGTATTTTAGTAACATTGGTAAAGTAGTGGGGAGGTCCTCAGAGACTGGGGCTTGAAGCCAGAGCCAGCCTGACCTCTATTATACCTCTAGACTCCACTGAAGTATTTTTTTTTTTTCTAAATTTAATGAGTGTTTTTTCACTTTGGGCACTTTTCAATTTAGACACTAACATTTCTGGTTTTCTTTCCTTTTTATAAATTTTTGTTTTTCAAAAGTTTCCTATACTGTTATAATTAATGTAATGGTTTTCTTTCCAGTTCCCCTCTCCCAACAGCCCCCTCTTCTCATTCCAAAACCCCTCTTCCTGCCAACAGGTCCCCTCCTACTTTTTCTGGGTATAACCAGCTGAATTTAGTTAGGGTTTACTACATGAGCATGGGTGGTGACTGGTGGGAGAGGGTCCTTTACTTATGGTGGCTCTACCACTGAAGAAAATGACATCCCTCTCCAGCCAGCACTAACCACCAACAGACTCCTGGGGAGGGGTCAGGACCACAATGATGATGAAATGTCATCAGGCCCAGTTCTGTGCAGGAGGCCCCAGCTGTAGTGTGTTCATGAGTGATGATGCCATGTCCAGAAGAAGCACATCGTCCCACCCTTTTGGCTCAGGGTCTTTCTTTCCCTTCTTTCCTGTCCTCTGAGCCTTGGAGGGAGGGGGATAGATGTCTTGTTTGGGGCTAAGCGCACTATCATCAATTTAAACACTAATTTTCATTGGAAATACTTGCTCCAGATTTAGATTTCATAAGTATGTGGTTCAATAAGTACACACATGGTGCTGGAGAGATGGCTCAGAGGTTAAGAGCACTGGCTGCTTTTTCAAAGGTCCTGAGTTGAATTTTTAGCAACCACATAGTGGCTCACAACCATCTATAATGGGATCTGAAAGTCTCTCTGGCATGCATGCATACAGATAGAGCACTCATACCCTTAAAAAGTACATAAATAAATAAAATTAAAAGCTTCATCCTGTTTTCCCCTTTTAAAAAAGTACACACATGCCTAAGTTACTCTAAACATACCTAAAGATTTTTTTTTTTTTAAAGATTTATTTATTTATTTATGCATACAGTTTTACAGAAGAGGGCACCAGACCTCATCATAGATGGTTGTGAGCCACCATGTGGTTTTGCTGGGAATTGAACTCAGGACCTCTGGAAGAACAGTCAGTGCTCTTAACCTCTGAGCCATCTCTCCAGCCCCTACCTAAAGATTTTTAATAACTGAATCAAATGTCAGATTTTTTTAACAGAAATGTAAGCAAATTAATTTAAATAAGAATTTGGTTGCTTCCTTGGACCAGCCACACTAAGATGCTGGCATCTGTAGGTTTAGAGAAACCTTTCTGGGCAGCTTAGGTCTGATGAAGAGAAGCTCAAAGTGTCCTGGTAGAGACTAGATATTGAACAAGACCCTCATAATGAGAAGGCCAGAAATGGAAGAATAATTATGTGCTGAGGGTCTGGGCTTTGGAGTAGACAGACCTGATTCACGTCGGCGCTCTCTAGTCACTGCACTTACTGGGAGAACTTGGACCAATAGTAACTTATGCTCTGCTTCCCCTGTGGAAGGCATTGCTCAGTATGAGCTGCTGAGATGATTCCCCAAAGGCCTCAGTTCCCACCAAATCCTGCTGGAGTATGAAGAAGACTAGGACCTCCTACAGGGGAGGGTGCCATGGAAAGTGGCCTTCATCTTCATCTGTTACACCTGAGAATCATCAGAAAAAATCCAGATCCACAATTTTTGAGCTAAATTTGTAGCAAGCTTTAACTAAATACTGGCCAGGATGAGGGACTCAGACTAGGTCCATTCTGGGGTTCCCAGAAAAAGGCAACAAGTCACATTTTGCAAAGGCTTAAAAAGACAAATCCATAAGGCCACTGTATTTCTCATCATGTTTGATCAGGGGCAACTACACTGGGTGCATCTGGGTCAAACAAATTTGTTTAGGAGAGTGGCTTTGTTATCTTACATAAACAGCCTCCAGAATTTCAGGAAGTATTTGTGCTTGGGTGAGGGGCTTATAGTTAGAAGCCCTTTTGTTCCGTGTATCTCTTATGCATGGCAGTTAAAACTTAAAACATAACTTTGCCTCTCACACATCCTTGCACATCAAGATCATGGTCTCTATCGGATGATTAAGTAACAGCCAATTTTCTTGACCAATCAGAAAGCACCTTCAGTGAAAGAATGAAATCCTGTCATTGTAGGGACATTGGGTAGGACATGGGGATCATGATGTAAAATGCAATAAGGGTGCCTCACTTTTGAGAGCTAAAAAGATAATCTCAAAGAAAAGGGAACTAAAAGTACTGGTTAGCAGAGATTGGGGGAGGAAGGAGCTAGAAGGCCAAGCTGCACGTCAGTAAGAGGAATAATTTCTGATGTTTGATCACACAGGAGAGGAACTATGGTTAACAGCAGTTAATTAAAATTTACAAAATAGCTAGTGGACAGGTTTTGAGTTTTCCTAACTGGTAACTGAAATGATGGTGGCAGTTACCCTGATCTGAACATCACATGTTGTGTTGCACAGCTACACAGCACCTCACAAGCTTGCACAGCTACAATCCTCACGCTGCAGGGAGTGGACAGCACACTTGTGCTCTGCAGATGTGGAAACTGAGGCACAGAGTGCTCACTAGTTCAAAGTTCCATGACTAGAACAGAGTCAGGCTTCAGCCGAAGTGAGACCCCCCTCCAGGCTACCCTTCAGCAGGGGATCAACAGAAATGCTGGTTAGTGATGGACACCACAACCTTGAGATAACAAGGAGTATGAACAAAACCCTCATCAGTGACTGTGTGCCAAATCTAGATGGGAGGGGAGTATTAGAGGAGGAGGAGGTGTATGCCAGCACAAAACAAACATGTATGTAAAACCATATATATATAGAGAGAGACACACACATATATATACATATATATATATATATATATACATCACTTCCATGTGATAAAGAATTGCTACGGTGCACATCCTACTTTATGTCCTGTTGAGTCAGATAACACCAGGCTCATGATGGACAGCTCAGGTTGCATGGTAACTTAGTGGCTCATTGTCAAATATTCAGTTTCCACTAAAGCCCAGTAGCTAGCCAGGAGCTGTATTTCAAAGGGAGAAGAGTTGTCTGCAGGTGATGGTGGAGCCTTGCTCCCAAATCCCTAAGGAAGGTCTCTTCTGTGATTCACCTGTAGAGACTTGCCGAAGTCTCTCAGACAGCATTCCTATCTCACTGCCACTTCAAGTAGCATCAGGTCTGCTTGGTCATATGGTCCAAGTGACAGAGCAGCCTGCTCAGCAGCACGGACCTGCTGAAGAGCCTTCTCCTGTCTAGGCCCCACTCAAAGCCAGCAGTTTTCTGAATCACTTGGAATATGGGCTGGAGTAATATACCCAAGCAAGAAAGGTGTCCAGAATCCAAATAGGCCCACTAAACATTGCTCTTGTTTGTTTGTGGTAGGAGGGGCCGGTGCAATAACTTATCCATTACCACAGAAGGAATATCTCTGCATGGCCCATACTATTGGACTCCTAAGAATTTCACTGAAATAGGAGGCCCTTGAATTTTAATTGGATTCATTTTCTATCCTCTGATGTGCGTATGTGTTACCATAGTAACGGCATCTCGTGGTGAGACAGGGCGTATGCTAGCTCTAGCTTGTACAACTCTTCCATTTTATGGCTTTTCCCATGTGTGCATGTGTGGGGCATGTATGTGTGCAGGGTGACGTTAGGTGTCTTCCTTCCTTGCCCTCCACCTTACTTATTGATACAGGGGCTCTCTCTGCAGATTCTGATAGATGGACTGGCCAGCAAGCCCAGAAACCTTTTATCTCAACCTCCACCAATTGGTGTTTTGCCTGCATGTATAACTGTCAGATCTTGGAACTACAGACAGTTGTTAGCTGCCATGTGGATGCTGGGAATCAAACTCAGGTCCTCCGGAAGAACAGTCAGTGCTCTTAACTGCTGAGCCATCTCTCCAGCCCTGTGCCTAGCTTTTATGTGGGTTCTGGGATCACACTCAGGTCCTAGCCTTGCACAGTAAGCACTTGATTGAGCCAGCCATCTTCCTGGCCTTCCTTCCTTTTGTTTTTGAGTCACTAATGCCACCCTGGGGTCCCAGTCTCACACCTCCATCTGATCTTAAAAATCTCCTGAAGCTCTGCATCCAGACACACACAGCATAAATCTGGGGAACCTATTCAGGCCCAGCAGATGTCCCTTTAGAGGACACAAGCGGCAGTCCCCTCATTGCCCTGTGCAGGAAGGATGAGGCACCACAGCATGCTGGGGAATCACTAGAGCTTGCGGGGTCAGGAGAGGCAGATCTACTGTCAGCCCGTGGGGTCGTCCTGTCCCGTCCCTCCCCACCCCACAGTCTGGTGCAGTCATTCAGTTAGAGCAGGAAGAATGTGAGAGAAGCCAAGAGCAGTCCCTCAGATATATCCACAAAGCAGCCTTCCCCAGGGTCTTCACTGCGTGAATGTGTCGAGCAGAGAGGCCTTTCCTCCCTGAAACTCAGAGAAGCTGACCTTTGTCCTGTGAAGGACTTCTTAAGTGGCCACTTTAGATATGCAAATGTAAGACCAGTCAACAGCCTCAGATTCCTGTGTAGAGGGCCTTTTGTGACCATACATGATGGGTTTATTTTTTATTTTTGAGTGCTTGGCAACTATTGGGGCACTTCTTTTACAGTTAGGAGAGTTGTGGAGGAGGAAAAATCTGAGGACTGATTTACACAGAATTTTCTTTTGGAAGCAATGAGATACACCAGCACAATATTTTTATTTTTATTTTTTTTAATAAGAAATAAAGAGGCTGGAGAGATGGCTCAGAGGTTAAGGGCACTGACTGTTCTTCCAGAGGTCCTGAGTTCAATTCCCAGCAACCACATGGTGGCTCATAACCATCTATAATGACATCTGGTACCCTCTTCTGTATACTGTATACATAATAAATAAATGAATCTTAAAAAAGAAAAAAAAGAAAGAAACATTACTTGTATCCCAAAATGTGACACACATACACCACCAAGGGTCTGGCAAAACAGTTCTGTACCCTCCAAACTCTTTCTCTGTCTCTGTCTCTGTCTCTGTCTCTGTCTCTCTCTGTGTGTGTGTGTGTGTGTGTATGTGTACATGTGTGCTAGGTAATTAAACCGAAGGCCTAGCATATGTTAGGCAAGAACTCTACCACCAAGTAAACTTCAATCTAGATTTCATTTTTGTTTAAAGCTCAGGAGAACTGATTTCATGCCTCTCTGCAGGCCCACAGTCTGGAGTCTAAAGAATGTTTTTTGGTACTCAGCAGGGTTATGGGATAGCTAGGCTGTGAGAAGTAAACACCTGAGTGCTGAGTGAACCCACCTGATGCTGATTAACTGGGGTGGGAGATGGACTCTGAGCACTGGGAGGCCTCACCCTCTCTAGGAGGTCAGGCTAGAGAGTTCTGGAAACCCTGTTCCTCTGGGAAGCTGGTGTTCTGTTGTTCCCATAGCCCATCTTTACATTGCTATCAGTACCAAGGCTGGCTTGGGAAGGACCTTACTTCATGTCCACCAGGCCACAAAGGTACACCAGCATCTTCCAAAGTGAATAGAATGCTAAGGTATTCTCAGAAAGCAGGTCACACACTCGAGAATCACTAATTTCACGGGGGGTAGGGGGCAGACAGCCTTTACCCAGTGGGGCATGTGTGTGTGTGTGTTTTTTCTGATCACACAGCCGGCTCCTGCTGGACATCATCATTGGCTGAGACATTTGCCCTGGAACATTGCCCCCCCCCCCCCCCCCCGTTCCTTTCTCTTTTACCATGAGGTGGCAGTAGAGAGCACAGTGCACCAGGGCTGCCTTTCCCAACCCTGCCCTGCCTCCTCACTCCATGGCCATGGTGCTGAACGGAAGCAAAGGATGCTCCTGGCTGCACTGTGCCAGCCTCTTTCATCAGCCCTCAGGACCTTCTGTCCCTTTTATTCTTCAGATAAAGAGATAACTGGATTTCAATGTTGGCGTCAGCTTTGGTCATGGTTTCATACCATGTACTTGGGCATCAAGTAGCCCACTTCCCTTTGCGCCAGTGCTCTCCTGAACTACAGTCAGCACTGGCAAAGCTGGTCCCTAAAATCTCCTGGGGCTTCCCTGAGCAAAGATGGAGGCATCCAGAAAGGGAAACTGAATTCCCAGAAGGAGCCTGAGTTCTGAGTGACTGGAGCAGTACTCTCCTTATAGTGTCTTAGAAGAGACGACGGTGACCTGAGCAGGACATAGTCTTTATGGGATGAAGCTAATGAGGTTGGGGGGCAGGGCATGTCATAGCAATGCATACCAGCCACCTTGAAAATGTCCCCAGTGCCTGCCCTGTTGATGGCACAGTGAATGCTGGTCTCAGTGTTTCCCCATGGCAGATGACAGAGACTCATGTAGTTACCAAGACATCTCCTGTAGTATCAACAGGGAGGCATACTAGTGACACCCCACTTTGCAATACTGGGACCCTGATAAGCGGACCCGACACTATAGAACTAGTTTACGGTGAAGGATTTCTCTTCAGTGTCTGTCCTGGGTGTGCTGCTGGAGCCCTGACCTGTCAGCTGCAGAACAGTCTTTACTCTAAATGCAATGTTGTTAGGGTGGCCTCAATCACCAGAAGGCTGAGCTGAGAATCACAGAAAGGGAGCAGGGGCAGAAGGCAGCACATGCCCACTTGAAGCTTGATTTCCCCATTTTAAAATCAGGATTATAAAAGGCTTCTGTGGAGATCAGTGAGTTCACATTGGCAGGGATCTCAGAACAGTGGGTGGCATACAGGAGGTGCTCATTATGTGTCACCACCATACTGAAGCACATGGACCACTGTGTGACCACTGCCCAGATCACCTCCCACCACCTAGTACACAGAGCGGCAGGATGCAGCTAGACCCATGGAGAAATGCGGAACTACCTGTTGTCTGTCCTTCACAGAAAAGAAACCTGCTTACTCCTTGGTCCTAGTACATTTGGGTACTAAGTTACCGTCACAGAGGATGAGACATTGTGGTGCGAACGGAGCCTAGCTCAGTGGTAGAGCATGTGCCTAGCAAGTGAACCCTTCTGGGTTCAGAAGGAAGAGAGGGAGGGAAGGAGGGAGGGAGGGAGGGAAGGAGGGAGGGAGGGAAATTTTCTAAGGGTGCTGTTGCTCAGTAGTGTGCCCGCTGTTAGTATTTTGCGCATGCAAAGAACTTGTATACAGCAAGAGAACCATATGAGGTTTATTAAAGGGGGAGAGAGAAGAGAGCAGAGCAGGGGGGCAGAGAAGAAAGTAGAGAGTCTTCCACGTGGTTGGGGATTTTAAAGCTTAGTCACGCCTACGCCTACGTCACAGGCTTTGGAGCGAGTCCTTGCAGGTGAGAGCGTGGCTATAAACCAGCATCGGCAAATAACCGTATTTGCTTATTTTAAAAACTAGGATTGGGGCTGGAGAGATGGCTCGGTGGTTAAGAGCTCTGACTGCTCTTTCAGAGGACCTGGGTTCGATTCCCAGCACCCACATGGCAGCTAGCAACTGTCTCTAGTTCCAAGATGTGACACCCTTACGCAGTTATACATGCAGACAAAACACCAATTCACATAAAATAAAAATAAGTACTTGAAAAAAAAAAGCTAGGATATTAAAGTTTTTATGATTAAAAAAACTCATAAGGTTTTGGGGATATGAATATCTTTAATTTTAATGGAGTGTGCATGACTGGAATCCTAATGCTTAGGGTTACTGGGGCAGGAGAATCTTCAACAAAAGCCATCCTAGACTGCATAAAAATTCAAGATAAACTTGAGCTACATTGTGAGATTCTGTCTCAAAAGTAAGTTTAATTTAAAAAAAAAATAATAAACTCCTTTCCGAGGCGTGGTGCTGCGTGCCGGGAGCTCTGTTCAGTCTGCTCCCGTCCTGACTCGCTGCTGTTTGCTCCTGCTGAGTCGGTCAGGAAGCCGCCGCAGCCATGGCTTTTAAAGATGCTGGGAAGACACCCGTGGAACCCCAAGTGGTGATCCACCGAATTCGGATCACGCTCACCAGCCACAACGTGAAGTCGCTGGGGAAGGTGCGTGCCGACTTGATCAGGGGCGCAAAGGAAAAAAACCTGAACGTGAAAGGACCAGTGCGCATGCCTACCAAGACACTGAGCATCACAACAAGAAAAACACCTGTGGTGAAGGTTCCACGCAGTGGGATTGTTTCCAAATGAGAGTCCACAAGCGACTCATTGACTTATACAGTCCTTTTGTTAAGCAGATTACTTCCATCAGTATTGAGCCAGGAGTGGAGGTTGAACTCACTATTGCAGATGCCTAAGTCAACTGTTTTAATAAATTGACTTATTCTGTTAAAAAAAAAAAAAAGTTTAGTTTGATTAAAGCTTACATAGTATATACATTGGGGTACATGGGACCTTGTTTGTATGCTTCTTACAATCTTGTGTATAAATTATACAATTTTCTGTTTCTCTGGGACAGTATCTCTTGTATCCCAGCTGGTCTTGAACTTGTTTTGCTGAGGATGGCCTTGAATTTCTTATTCTCTGCCTCCACCCGCCCCCACCATATGCTGAGATTTCAGGTGTGGGAAACCATATACATTTTTAAAAATTCATGTTTTCATTCTTGCATAAAATAACTTACTTAGTACAATCTAGGGATGTTTCAAACTGTGGTGTTTCTACGGGTCTTCCTGTTCCTCCAGCCCTTTGGTGGCTTGACGGTCTGGGCACTGCTAACCACTCTCCACACAGAAAGCACGGTGTCAGATGCCCACTGTCTGCCTTTTAATCTTGTTCTTGATATGCTGGCTGATTTCCATTTTATCACCATTTTCTAGAGAGAGAGGGAGGGGGCAACATGGTCGGGTATTTACCCAGTTCCATCCTTCTTGGTGCACTGAACCATGTCACTGTGACCCAGGCCCTCGCCTGAAGAGAAAAATAACTAGTTTAAAGGGAAGACCAACAGCACATTACATATCCACTGTGTTCCTGTATCTTCAAGGGGTTTGCAGACACTTCCATGAAAAGATTTGTAATAAAATAGTGAAAGCTCAATAGTAACAGAAAATTTAAGAACCTAGAAAAGGAAACTAAAAGTTAAAATGCAAAATCAGAACCATAACATAAACACAAAGACTTATTCAGGATCTTCAGGCTTGCCATGGGCAAGCTTTTAGTATTCTCTAGCTTCCAAAGGCTGGATTTTATTATTCTCTTAATAAAATCATTATTAAGAGAAAGGAAAATGCATACAAGTCCCGATAGACTCCTTGGCTTTTTGTTTTGCTTGTTTTTAGCATAAATCTGAGTGAGCTTGCTACAGACAGTATGTCCTCTGCCTCCCCTGTAGTCATGTCTAGGTAAAAACAAAAGAGTGACATTGAACAGTAAGTTGAATGAGTGGTAATTGAAAGTTGTTGATAGAGGTGAGCGCTCTGGGTTGGGAGCTTCACCAAGCATCGAGCCAGCCTTGCCAGCATCAGGATATAAATCTATGGTGCATATACGCACATGGTGTGTATACATACAGTGTGTCCCACTGAAGCAGTTACACTCCTACACAGATGGAAAACCATGGGGAGAGAGGGTGAGGGCCAGGATGGCCTTCGCCATAAGGCAAGAAGAAATGGGGTGGTAGCTTGGACCTTCAATCTTGAGCCCACCTACCCAGGGCATATGTTCGTATCCTCACCTGTAGAACCAAGGTCACCATCCCAGGGCTGCAGGAAAGACCAATCAGAATGTTCTTGCTATCAGTTGTCAGAAGTGTGATTTATAAGCTGAGGTGTCTACCTCAGGCCCATCTTCTACAAATCTACCAAGGCTAACAGGACACAGGCATGACTGAAAAGCAATGAGCTTATGTGACCTGCCTGTCAGACTGATTTCAGCTTTCCTGGAAGATCCCTGTGTCTAAAGGCTCCACCGTAGACTGTACATCATAGCCTCAGAGTACCAAATTCAGTCCTTAACACTGTCCTCTCTGCCTGCAAAATGTGACTCATAAAGTCCTTCAGAACACCAAATGGGCTAGATCCCGATGTGCACCCAGCCTCTGAAGAGCTATATGACCCTGTACAAATGATCTTCCCTTTCTGGTCCTCTTCCTCTTCTAGTTAAGGCAAAAATAATGATGAACAATGGCCTGATGCTGCTCGGAATCCTATGAAGATAAGCACCTATGATTTCAGGCTGGCACATAGTCGAGGCAAGGCAGTGCTTAGCCTCCAACATGGTGTTTACAGCCTTGTTTCAATTAGGTGTTATTGTGTGATAAACTATGCCAAAGCTTGGTGTTGTCTCTGCTGCCTCACTGTTCTGCAGTGTGAGCATGCTTGACAGGACAGCATTTGCTGCTCTCTCTGGCATTACTGGGGGATACACAACCAGGAGGCCTCACTCTCAGGCATGTGTGTTGTTCTGACTCAGTTCTCTGTGGCTCCTTTCATTGGGATGGCTTCAGCATGGTTACTTCTCACAAGGGATGGTTTCTCAGAACTGGCCACCAGACCACTGTGCTTTAAGAAGGGTGTAGCCTGATTTATATTTCAAATCAAGGGCTTGAGACTGAAAACTTGACAGCTGCATCCATTGTAGAAACAGCTGCGCATGCTCACCACCGCAATCTGGTTCTTCCAGAACGTGGAACATGGCAGTGGGCGGTACTTTGAACAAATAGGGTGACTCCTGCTCACAGGGCACAGTCTTTCTCTGCTGGCACCCTGCCTTCCCCCTGGAGTCCAGGGTCTCAGCTGAGCAGCCGGTGGCCTGCGGTGTGTATAGGGACTCTCCCCAGCCTCACCCCCACCTAGAGTGGAGCAGCTTCGGTTGAGCTAGAACTTTACAGACTTGAATGGTCCCCGCTGCTTGCTGATTCCCAGCGAGTTTAGGCTCAGGATCAATTTGGGGTGTAAAGCTATGTTCAGGAAACTATATTTTTTTAACCAAATTACATGCTCAGTACGTGATTTTTTTTTTTTTTTTCATTTGTAGTCTGAGAGCCTGGCCCAAATTTGGGAAATACCATTTGTAACTAACCACTGACAACTCACATCTCTCTGTTCATGTCTACTCATACCCACAAAGCCAATCATCCACTTATTAATCTATCTGTCCATTCATTTGTCCAGCTAGCCATCCATCCATCTATTCATGTACCAGTTTACCTGCCCACATCTTCATCTAGCCAGTTAGTCAGGTTCTATCCATCCAACTTTCCACTCAACTATTTGTCCATTCCACCCCCCACTCGATTATCTACTCATCTAGTATTCTGTTCATTAATTCACCTATCTACATGTTCATCTGCCTTTCCATCAGTTAACCCACCCTTCTAACCACCCACCTAGTCAAGCATCCCTCTGCCTATCCATCCACTCATTCTCCTCCATCAACCTATGCACACATCCATCCATCTACACGCTTGTCTGATCACCCCTTTCTCAACTCGCTGGCTATAGACGAGTCTCTTCACTTCCCAAACTGTGGGTTTTCTTCTTCTGTAAACAGACTGTTATAGTGGGTGCCTAGTGAGGCTGTTCTGTGGCTAACAGAGAGTAACATATGTGAATTGCATGGCACGTGGTGGGAAGTACATACATAGCAAATGCCATTTTCTTTTCCCCTTGAAGATGATATGCAACAAGAGAACTATAAAAACCACAATATACAGCCAGGAATTAGGGGGTGTCAAACCAAAAGCAGAAATGATAGAAGCTCCTGCCTTCCTAATTGTCTGCCCAACTGCCTAGAAGCTAGTATTTAAAACCACTCTGAAAAGCCGGGTATCCCAAAATATATTTGAACAGTTCAGCGAGTCGTTGATCCTCAGTAATAGGCTTACTTGAAAGATTCAACTTTGCTACTTCCTTTTAGGATAAAAAAGTGACCGACCTACAGTGGCCACTATGATGTTTTCTTTTAAATCTTGCTTCCCAAATGTAGGAGTTGGCCGGCCGTTGGACAATTCTCCAGGGGGTTGCTCCCCCCCACCCCCGCCGGGTGGATGCTCTCCCTGAATGCAGGGAGCTCCAGCCTGGAATTCCTAGGGCCTCGTTAAGCCATCTGTGACGAAGTGATCTTGCCTGGTGCTAACACTGTCTAAAGTAACTTGGCAGCAACCAGAAGTCAGAGCTGGCTGGCGTTTTTCAGTTACTCTCTTTGTAAGCTTGCTCCACTTCCTGAGTGAAAACATTCTTTCTGGATCTACTGCTGCTGGACACCCCTGTCTCTCCCAAACCCCACCCTGGGGCTTTCTAGGGAGTTGGGGTGGGGGGAGGTCTGTGTGCTGTTGTTAATCTCCCTTTTGAAGGAAGACTTGCCTCAGTCAGTCCCCTTACCTCCTCTGCTCACAGTGTCCCAGTGGGCAGCTTTGCCTTCCCAGTCCACTCTACCCCACAGCCTTTCCAGACCACCTCTGATCGATGAAAAGAAAGGTTCAAGTCTAGCCTAAGGCCTCAGCCTTTCATGAGAGCCAGGAAGGGGCAGATGCTAGGGACTGGAAGAAGAAACTGAGAACTCTTGGCGGGGTGGGGGAAGGGAAGAGTGGGGGATGGGGAGTGCAGGGTTGGAGGGTGGGCTTCTGAGTTTTGGGTTCCATTCCCAGCTCCATGCATAAGTAAGCAATGAGTCCTGACCTACCGCCAAATAAATACATACGAGAATATGATTTTTTCCTCCCTTGATTGTTACACAGCCCCCAAGAAAGCAAGGCTAATGCAAGAAAACTCTTGGCATCCACTATGCCCCCTTCTTACCTTGTCCCCCAAAGGAAGCATTCCTGTTTCCCTCCTCCCAAGTGTCTAGTATAGACCTGGTGTTGTTTTATCAAGTCCTATCAAGTCCATACTTCCCAGCAGATCCAGCCTAACTACCACACTCCACTTTATCACTGTGTACTAGAAAATTCTTTTACTGAGAAATATTTTGCTGGCTCCGGTGTTAAGTGGGTGCCAGCAAGGCTGCAGTGAATAGCCCCTATACAGTTTCCTAGCCATGTGGACAGGAATTCTTGTGAGACACATACTGGGAAATGGCCTTGCTGGGTCCTATGGCTTTTCCCAAGACAGTTTCTCTGTGTGGTCCTGGAACACACTCTGTAGACCAGGTGAGCTCAATCTCACAGATATATGTCTACCTCTGTCTCCCAAAGCTTGAGCTTTGAGTTACCCTACAGGGCAGGTTATTAGTGATCTTAAGAGACAAGTGTACATTTCTCCCTCCAGGACAACTTTGCAGGTTATCGGGCTTGGTGGCAGGCATCATTACCAGCCAAGTCATCTCATCAACCCACACTCTGAATTTTGATAAGCCAGACCCATGCCATCTTCCAGTGATTACCTTCCTGCTTTCTCCGTGGTAAAAACATCCCTCTGCCCAAATCCTTGATGCTGATGGGCCACAGCGGCTAACCACTTATCAGTGTCTTGGCTTTGTGATAGGTCACTTCCATTGATATTTAATCTTTATGACGACCCAATTAAAAAAAAAAAAAGCAGTTTTTATTATTCCCTCCATATACAGGTGTGTGTGTGTGTGGGGGGCGCTAGCAATTATATTGAGCCAAGTGATCTTTCAGACAGCGAAACAGTCCAGAGGGATAAGCGATCTGTCCAGTCACAGGGTAGCTCAGCCAGATTTAAGGGGAGTCTGTAAAAACTTTTCTGGCTGCTGTCCCGAAGTTCAGGTGAACAGAGAGAGGGGGGCGGGGGTTTGGACCACGCCCCCTTCCAGTTGAGGTGATTCAAAGGATGCTGGAGGAGGGGAAGAAGCCACCCTGGTCTGGGAAGACACCTCTTCTTCCTCTTGAGCGCGGCTGTCTGGCTTGGAGGCGGGGAAGGGGGCTTGGAGACCGATTAGGGAGAGAGCAGTGATTGGCGCAGCACCCCCTGGCGGCCGCTGGGCGCTGCTGCTCTGTGCCCAGGGAGAGTAACGGGCCTTGGGGAGGGCGCCGCCCGGGCAGCGCATAAAAGAGGTGCGCGGCGTGATCTGCGCTTTCGCGAGGACCAGGGAAGGAGCTGAGGTCCCGTGCGCCCCATGCCCAGCTGGCTAGTGCACGCCAGCTCCGGGGGTGCGGACTGGGGCGGGGAGCTGAGTCGAGCGCCTGGGAAACGGTGGTGCCATGGGGTTGTGCTGCTGCAAGGACTGGAGAGGACACCTGCGAGCGCCCAAAGGTAACTCCGGGTGCGCACGTGCGCCGCGCTGCAGCGCATGCACAACCCTGGCCGTCTGCACCTGCAGTTTTGCCACGGTTCCTGGATTCTAACTCTAGCCGGGGTCTCACATAACTCGGGGACGCGGGATTGAGCCAGGGATACTTGCAGAGCAGCGCAGCGTGAGGATCCGGGCGGTCGGTGGGCACCGAGGCAGGTCTGTCAAGTCCCCTGTTGCGTCGGGCCGGGGTGGGGGAGAATCTAGGAACACGGCTGCAGCCTGCGGGTCCCGGACACCGCCAGCCAGGCCAGTGCCCCCGACGCCTCTGCGGTTTAACCGCCGGGAGGGGGCTGGGCCATTCATTCTCACCGGACTCTGTCACTTACTTGGACTCAGGGAGCCTGACTCAGAGTTTTCCAAAGTCGCAGTGGAACCTGCGAGCAGAGCTGCTTCTGGAATGCAGCCGGCTTGGAGAGGGCCCAAAGCTGAACGCTTGGGACAACGGCGGCTGCCGGTCTGGGCTCCCTAGGCAGTGGCCGTGGCCTTTTGACTTAACCCTTACCGCGCCAAAAGGAGCCTTTCTGGACACGGGGTACAGTCCTTTGCTTCACTTCCTAAACTTGCCTGACCCTAACACTCATCTGCCCTGCCTATCGAAATCGCCCAAGGAACTGAGAGCTGAGTATTTCAGGATGCCCCTAAATGATTTAAGTGACCCTCTGAGCTCAGGAAGTAAGGATTGCTGGTCGTTTTTAGAATAAGCAGTAAGTCCTGTTCGTCTGCAAAGCATATTCTAGACCCACATAAAGGAAAAGCATGAACAGTCACGCAGCGTGAAAGACACTTGCTCAGGTGATCCTTACTCCACAGAAGTCCAGGTTTCTACCAGGAAGGGCTTGAGGTGGCCCACAACATGATTAAACAGACCTGACCACAGTTTAGACGAGACAAAAGCATCCAGACCTGCAGCCAGAACCAAATGGAAATCATCCTGGACTTTAGTGTGTTATAACTGTTCCACAGCAACTGTCTTCTGAGCTTTTGATTTTTAAAAGAAAAATGAAAGAATGTTGCTTGTGGGGCTTCATGCTTGGGGGCCCGGGCAGAGAGCCAATTTAGCCAGGGCAACAATGGGATTCCAGGGGAGGGGCTTGCAGCATGCTTTCTGCGGGCAGGTCAGAGTCCAAAGGCAAGGACTTTGTGGGGCGGGGCCTAGGTAGGTCGCTTTGGTCTTTTCTGAAGCCTCCTCTGTAAACAAGGCTTGTGTGAATCTGTCTTGGGGGCAAGGGTAGATCTGCAAAGACTTGCTTAGGGCGAGCATGTGTTCAGTAACAACCTAAAAGGAACCCTGAGCATCTCCAGCTGCTAGACTTATGTAGAGCTCAAGATGCCCCCCACCCCCACCCTTGGCTATGCCCTTCCAAGTTAGGGGCAACCTGGCCTGGCAGTGTTACCTTGCTTGCTTCCGCCATAAGAGACAGGCAGCAGCCGGAAGTAGGGACCCAGGGTGGAATACCTTCACAAAGGTTCTACAGTCCACAGAAATAAACAGGCTGGTTAAGTTTAGGGGTAGAGGACAGCAGCCAGTGCCCAGCAGCAGGAGGAAACCCATGTAGAAAGGCAGATATTTATTAGGTCTTTAAATGTAAAAATTTCCAAATGTCTTTACATGCTCTTGACACATTTAACACATGAATGTATGTGGCCAGACTGGCTAGGTGGTGGGCAGTTTGACTCATTATTTGCAATGAATTCTACAATCAATGAAAGAAGTGAAATGCTGTTATGCTCAAATAACCTGAGGCTGATATCAGCATTAGTCAAAGTTGGGAAGGTTTCTTCTGGTGAGTCTTCTCAGCGTCTTTGGCATATTTGTGCAGCAGTGTGTTGGGTGGACTGTGGGCCTGGCTTCTATGCTTGTGTCCAGGGAAACTGCCTTTTGCAGAACCTCATGGTGCACATACCACTGGATACCCTTTTAAAAGTCTCTGCTTTAGATATTAAGCTCAGTTGCCATAGCAGTAACTCAGCAAGTTGGTTTCCAAGGCCATGTGAGCTTGCTAGTCATCTGAGAAGATTCAGACTCTCAACTCAAAATGTATGTGTATTTGATTTTTAGAAAAGATTTAAAAAGAAGCCCGGCATAAGACTTGAATCTGTGATCTCAGAACTTGGGAAGCTGAGGCAGGAGGATTATTGTAGATTCAAGGCCAGTCTGAAGTACACACTGAAAACCCTAGCACACAAACACCAGACATACACACACACACACACACACACACACACACACACACACACACACACACTCTCCTTTCACTCAGAGAAGTCCTTCAGTTACTGACACTCACTGGACCAATAGCTCCTCTTCCTAATTTCATTTCTGGATGTTCCTGAACGTCAATTTTTACAGCAGAACATTTTAGCTTACTGTTTGTGTGTGAAAGTGTATTTGAAGAAGTAGAAAAATTCCAATCATCTGAATGGAATCTGGCAAAGACAGCCTCAAAACTTCCTCTAGTGCCCGAGACTGGTGTAGCAGCAGCACCCTGTGGCTTTAAAATCCAGCACTGAAGTTTGTCCAGAGGCCATCAGCTGGCTGAGCTCAGCACACAGTGAGGACAGGCTGTGTGGGACACTGCTGTAGGCCAATCTCAGAGTACTGGTGATGTTTTCTGTATGGTTGCTGCAGAGGCAGGGCTGGGCCCCAGGTACTCCCAGAAAAACAAGAGGTCATGCCTGCTGCAGGGTCTGTTCTGCAGAAACCATGTGTGCCTGAGCCAAGGTACTTGCTCTGAACCCTGAAGCAGGCACCTGTCTCCCAGTCTTTCTCAGAATATTTCTAGATATATTTGTGTTTAGGATTATGGGGCATATTCATCCAGTTCCTCACTATTGCATGATTGCCCAGGATGGAGAGCTGGAAGAAGGAGATGCCCTTGAACCTGTCATTAAGTCCAAGTTGGACCTAGTCTGGGAAGCAACAAGAGAGCCGAGTGCTAGGCACGGAGACCCAGATGCTGCTGCTTCATCTCCTGGCCCCTCTGGGGCTTTTGGTTCCTCACTCTTTCTAACCAGAAGCCTTCCCTGATCCCAGAAGCTCCCGCATTCTACATTTTTCTCTTGTGCCTTTTTATGTCTTTAGAACCCTAAGTACAGAGCCTATCTGCCCTGCTTGCCTGCTTTTATCCCCACTTGACTCCCATACTCTTGGCAGCCTCCACCCTTGCTAGACCAGTGAGCTATTTGGGTGCTTTGAGTGCCGAGGACCTGTGGCCCCCCCCCCCCCCCGGCTGGTGGCTGTACCATCTAACCTTTTATCTGCATCTACTTCATTCCCTGGCCCTTCTGCCCTGTCTCACTCCATTTGCTGTGGCTCCCCTTACTTTCTGAGTTCTGTCTCTCCAGGATGCTGGGGACTGAGTGGATGCAGACCCACATCCTTCAACCATCCTCTGCAGCAGTGTATCTCAGCCAGCAGGTGCAGGCCCTGCTCAGATCCCAGCTGGAGCCTGTCATACCTACCTGCCCCTCTGCAGTCAGTCTTCCTGCCTTCCCATGGTGGTTCTCTGACCACCTTCCTCCTTGTCAGCTGCTCTGGCTTCCAGGCTGGTCATCCCATGCCTGTGACATATCTTTCCAGTGCCTGACCAGCCTGAACCACCACATTGTCTAAACCTCTCTGGTCCCTACTCACAACTCTGCATGCCTTCAGCTGGGCTGAGCGTGGTCGAGCCCGGCAGGTAGGTGGTGGCCTGTACCCAGTGCTGTCCCTAAGCTCCTAGGCTACAGGCTCCATTCACTTTATTCTTCAGTGGTCATCTCTTGTTACATCTGTAAAAGCACTGTACCTGCATGTTTCGTAAACAGTGGAAAGCAGACAGTAGGCAGGCAGGATGACTCTTTGGTTTCCCACTGGTAGGACCCAATGTGTGACTGTGCCCACCTAGCAGATCCCAGTGGCAGATTGTTTGAAAGAGTCTAGCCCACACTACCAACAGTGAGCTCTAGGAATGGGCATCTGAGGCCAGTGGCCAGCGCAGCTTGTGTTCAACTGAGCTTCAGAGGCAGGGGAACAGGATGTGGGTGGAGCAGAGGCTGTGAGTGATGGCCGGAAGGTCAGTGCCCCGTGGTTCTGGTGCCCGGGAAGAGGACAAGACCCCACAGCATCTCGCCTGTGGGTCAGGCTTTGTGCAGGTCCCACTGTGTTTCTGAGAAGTGTCCTCGGTCAGTCACCTCTTCCCCATTCAAGTGTCCCAGGCAGTAGACTTGTGGGTTTCCTAAAACAGGAACTGGCCTCAGGCAGAGCTTTATTTAGTTCCTTTTCTAGCCAGGATAGCCCTCCCCTCCCATCCTCTTCATTACCACCCACATTTCGGACATGCTCACTAATCTCCAGGGGCTTCAGAAAGCTCAGTGATCTTTCTCAGCTCTTCCCTTTTGTGGTTACAACTCATTTCATGAGCACGTCTAGAAAGAGAAGTAAGCAGCCTCTGATGATCTCCAGGTCCGTGGCAGCTTGATCTCAGAACTGCTCTACTCCTGCTAATGGCTACCAACAGGCCTGGTGCTGCCTTCCTTACACAGAGCTGGCTAGGATGAGGTGCTAAGATATCGGTTGGTCAGTGGCCCCTCCTTTGACCATGCTTAAAAGCTTGGTCTACTTAACCAGCACACTGCTGAGGTCAGCGCCGCAGGCCTTCAGGTTCATGAAAGGTGGGGACTTTTGTCCCAGAAAAGAGTCAACCTTTTTTTTAAAAAATATTTGTTTTTATTTTATGTGAATTGGTGTTTTGCCTACATGTATAACTGTGTAAGGGTGTCAGATCTTGGTTGTTAGCTGCCATGTGGATGCTGGAAATCAAACTCAGGTCCTCTGGAAGAACAGTCAGTGCTCTTAACCGCTGAGCCATCTCTCCAGTCCAACCTTCTTAAAGAGGCCTGATGCTCCTTTATGACTAAACCTCGCAGACACTTCCAGGGTCCTAAACTGCCTGTAAATATACTTTCTTATTTTGATAGTTGGTGGGTCCTTTCGTTGCTAGGAGAGTTACCTCTGGGAATCTTGGAACTGAGAGGGAGCATTGAAATGAATCAACCCCATGAAACAGCTCTTCATAGCATCCCTAACTCCACCCAGTAGAGCTTGTGTGTGTTGTTGGGCTTTCCCACCATATCTTAGGTCACTAAACTCTTGACCAGCTTTGTTTTTTTCATACCATAAACCCATCCATTAAAATACAATACAGCTCAACAGTTATAATGTGGTTCCAGAATCGAGTGGCCGTTGCCATATGTAAACATTTTCAATACTCCCAGAACAGACCTCATGCCCATCGGCAGCCACTCCTAGTTCCTGAGACATCTGTCCCTCACCCGGTATGACAGACGGCTCAGGCAATCAATAAACTACTTTTTTGACACCTGCGGACTTTGGGCACTGACATCTTTACTTACCAGATTGCTTTTAAGGGTTTTTTTTGCTTTTATGTAGTTCCTTTATTCCTTTTTATAGTAAAATAATATTCCTAAGTATGAATAAACTGCATTTTGTTTATCCATTCATCAGGTACTTTAGGTTGTATTTTGCTAGCTTTTCTTGAGAATATTTTGTTGTTGTTTTTGTTTGTTTTGTTTTGAGACAGGGTTTCTCTGTAGCCTCGGCTGTCCTAGAACTCACTTTCTAGAGCAAGTTAGCCTCAAACTCAGAGTTCCACCTGCCTGTGCCTGTAATCCCAGCATTCTGCATTAATGCTGGGATTCAAAGTGTGTGCCATCAGCTTGTTGAATTTTTTTGGTTTGGTTTTTGTGACTTTTTGAAGTCTGCATCCATGAGGGATATTGGCTGGAAGTTTTCTTGAGATACCTTTGTGTTCATTATCTCAGAAATACTGGCAATGTAGAAGAAATTGAGAAATACATTCTTTTCTGTTTATTTGGAGTATGTGAACAATTGGTGCTAATTTATCTACCTATATTTATCTATATTCTTGATAGAATTCGTCATTAAAACCAGGTGGTCCTATGCCTTTCTTTTCAAGAATATTTTTTTTTTTTTTAAAAACTTTATTTATTTATTTATTTGCCTTGGTGTTTGCCTGGAACTGGAACTACAGACAGTTGTTAGCTGCCATGTGGGTGCTGGGAATCAAACCCGGGTCCTCTGGAAGAGCAGACGGTGCTCTTAACCGCTGAGCCATCTCTCCAGCCCCTCAAGAATATTTATTATTGATTAAAGGTTTGTTTGCATTTTGTTTCTCTTGAGCTGGCTGTCAAGGAATTTTTGTTTATCTAAGTCACCTAGTTTATTGACATCAGTTGCTCACGTCATTGCCTTGTAAGTTTTGTTGTTAGGTGGGTAGCAAAGGCCACATCTTGTTCCTTGCAGTAATCTCGGCTGTCTTCTCTGTCCTGACTTGTCTCTCTATCTTTTTGTTTTATTTCTTTTAATTTTATGTGTCAGGTTCCCTGGAACTGGGGTTGCTGACAGTTGTGAGCTGCCATGTGGGTGCTAGGAATTAAACTCAGTTCTTCTGGAAGAGCAGCCACCTCTCCAGTCCCCGCCTCCCATTCTTTTAGACACACTTTGTTGCTGTTTATTTCCCCCACAGTCTTCGTTTATTTCCACTGTAGTTTCATCCCGTGTGTTCAGCCTGAGTTTGGCCTGTCCATATCCGGTGTTTTCATGTGTAGGATTAAGTTACTTTTTCCCACATAGACATTTAGGACTGTGTCTTCTACGTCCAAAGCTGCAATCCATAAATTTTGGTATGTTGCATTTTCAGTTTCTTCTGCCTCAAAATATTTTTGTTTTGTTTTGTTGGATTTTGTCTTTTGAAACAAAATCTCACACTATATCCCAGTCTGGAAGTTAAAGCCTTCCTGCCTCTGCCTCCCCAGTGCTGGGGCCACAGTCAGATGCCATCTCACCTGGCTCTTCTATGTAGTCCCCATACGATCCGCCATCTCCACAAGCTTCCTTTTTGTTCATTTCTAATTTGATAAGTCAACAAATATTTATCTTTATGTTTTTAGTCACATCTTCAGAATTTCTAAGCCTTGCTTATATGATTTAGTCTAGTCTGTATTCTATAGTGTATCCTATGTTGGCTTGGGAGGAATTTGTATCTGCCATTGCTGGGTGATGCATTCTATAGATGTGTTTGGTCCAATTGGTTCCTCTGGTAACTGACCTCAACACACACTTTTGCTGACTTTCATTCCTAATTCTGTGAGTGTTCTTTCTGTAGTTTAGATGTTCTGATGCTTTCTCTAATGTTCTTTTATTCTGTTAAAAAAATCTATCTGCTCTTTGTTAAGGTGGTCAGTCTGTTTATAGTGAATGTAACTGCTACCATGGTAGCTTTGCTTGATTGTTTTCGGGGGAACAGGATCTCATGCTGTAGCCCAGGTTGACCTGAAACTGTATAGTCTAGGCTGGCCTTGAACTCATGCCAATTCTGAGTACATAAGCAACCATTACCAGCCCTAATAAGGCAGATAGCTATATGTAAGTTGTTCTGCTATTTGCTTTCTATACCTCACATTTGTGTTTTGTTTGGTTGGTTCTATTTATGCTCTACTAGTTTATTCTTTGTTAAATAGAAACTTTCTACTGACAATTTCTAGCATTTTATTTTAGTTATCTTAAAAGGTGTTCTTGATACTAAAATTAGCCCCCTCTCAAAGGTCTGATTAATGCTGTCTTTATTGCAGTGGCACAAACTCTGTTTCCATATATCTCTGCTCCCTTTCTGTTATTATTGTGGTATGAATTACATCTTTGTACCTCAATTTTGTAGGCAGTGCTTTGCATAAATACCTTTTAGGCAAAAATATACATAAAGACTATCTTTCGTATCTAGTTATATGGGTGTTCTTTATCTTCATGTGGGTTGGATGAATGTCTCATGCCTTCTTATTTCACAAAGGCCCCAAATTACTATCTCTTATAGGACAGATCTGCTGAGCAAGAGCATGGAGTCTTTGCCAACTGAACTGTTCTTCATTTCTCCCTCATATTTCAAGAATGGCTTTGCTGGTATAGAATTTTTGGTGGATTGCTTCCTGGCTTCTATATTTCGAAATATAACGCTGGTTTCTGGTGAAAAGACAGCAGTTAACTTGGAGAGTCATTTGTCAGTTCGCTTTCTTTTCTGTCTTCCAAAGTTCTCTGTATTGGGAGGCTTGCCTGTGCACTTGTCCGGTGTGCAGTCCAGCTTATCATCCTTAGAGCATTGAGGCTCTTAGATCCATGTTTTGAAGGATTTTGAATCATTTATTGTTTGTATATTTTCTGCTCTCCTTCCCCTACCGCTGTGTTTTTCTCTAGAAACTCATATTATATGTGTGTTAGTACCATCAGTTTCTAAAATTCTGTTGTTCATCTTTCTTAATGTTTGAAAAATATTTTGGTCAGATTAGATATTTTCGGTTTCTCTCAGTTCTGTTGTTGAGGCCCTATACTAAAGTATCACATTTTTAAACCACAGGATTTCTATTTGATTCTATTTTTATAATTTACATTTCTTTATCAATGTTATTTAGTTAGTGAAATATCAGTATACCCAATTCCTTTTATTTTCTTTAGGCAGGGTCTTTCTATGTGGCTCTGCTGCTGGCTTTGGACTCATAGACATCTGCCTACCACTGGGATTAAAGGTGTGTGCGGAGCTTTTAGTTTCTTTGAGCGTATTTACAATGGTTGACTTGCAGTCTTTGTCTAGCAAATGTAGCGTTGGTTGAGGTACTTTCTGTAGATGGACTTCTGTGTATGGCTGTCCCCTGCTTCTCTGTGTTCTCACTGTAGTTGTTGCTGAACACTAGGTACAATGGCAGCTCTACAGCCCCAGCCTTGGAGTTAGCCATTCTGCCTTAGTCTCCACTTCTTATCAGAAAGTGACTTAAAGTCAGAGTCCAGACATCAGTGTCTTCCTCCTGGGGTTTTCCTGTGCAAGGGTACACACGGACATGCACACTGACACACACAAGGAGACACACACACATACAGACACATGGACACTGACACACACAAGGGGACACACACAGGGACACTGACACACAAAAGGAGATACATACAGAGAGGCACACATACAGACACATGGACACTGACACACACAAGGGGACACACACAGGGACACTGACACACAGAAGGAGATACATACAGAGAGGCACACATACAGACACATGGACACTGACACACACAAGGGGACACACACAGGGACACTGACACACAGAAGGAGATACACACACAGAGACACACATACAGACACATGGACACTGACACACACAAGGGGACACATACACAGGGACACTGGCACACAGAAGGACACACACACACACACATACAGAGGGACACTAACACACACAAGGACACGCACAAGCACGAATGCACGCACACACTCACCCAGTTCTTTAAAGCTCCAGGATCTTGCAAAGTTCCCCCTCAGGTATTGCTTTTCCTTGGATGATTTTAAAACTTAAAAAATGTAAAATTTTTTTTTTAAACTTTGGCTAAGTGTCGTTTGTTCTGATTTGTATCATGGCTGTAAGGTGAAAGAATTGCTTCTTCTTCCTTTTCAACTTCCTCTTCCTCCCCCCCAGCTTCCTCCCTCCTTCCCCCCTCCCTCTTCCTCTCCCTTCCTTATTTATTTTTTGAGACAGAGTTTTCTTTGTTCTGGAACTCACTCTGTAGACCAGGCTAGCCCCAAACTCAGAGATCCTCCTGCTTCTGCCCCTGAGTGCTGCTGGGTTTAAAGGTGTGCGCCACCACTTGATGCATCTGATTCCTTTAACAAATACCCTGAAGGTAGAGCAACTGAAGAGGCAGGTTAAGCGATGGTCAGATTAGGACAGTGCTTTGGGGATGGGACTTTTGAAAAAGGTGATTCCTACCCTGGTTTTGTGAATGAGCATTCCTCTCTGGGCAGGCCTTTGCTTTTTACTAAAGCTTTCCTTGGAGACATCAAGGGCGTGTAAACTCCCAGAGGGCTTGGGCTTAAGGAAGTGGGGAACACTGGAAGACCAGGCGGCTAGCACTGAGCCAGGCTGGGCTCTGGATCCTCCTCTGCCAGCAGACAGCATAGTTCTCCGAGCTGAAGTGGGATGGCTTTGCTTGAAAGCAGAGGTCCTAGAAGTCTTACCAAATTCTTTAAGATCTGAATTAACACCTGCCTTATTGTGCTGTTGGCTTTGAGATGATGCCTAGTCATGGAAATGATTCTTACCTGAAGTACCTTTATTCATATGATAATATTCATGACACAGGTAAGCGTTGTGTGCCAGGCTCTGCAGGCCACTTCATCGGTAGGAACTGATTCATCCCCCGTGGAACCCTGAAATCTGTTATGAGCTTCCCTTTATGGATGAGGAGGCAAGCACAGCTTCCCACTGGCAGCCAGCCAGACGTGGGGTTCCCACCCAGATGCTTGTCTCCCCACTGTTGTATTTTAGAAAAGCACAAGAGAGAGAACCCAGTGGGTGGAAGCCAAGGGGCCCCACAGTGTGAGAGACACCATGTGGGCAGCACCCACCTTCGGCAGCTGAGAGCCCTGGGAAATGAACACAGGCAGACAATTCACATGCAAGTTTTGTTTTATGGGGGGGGGGGGAGCGAGAAAGGAGAGAGAGAGAAAAGAGAAGAGAGAGAGCAAGCAGAGGTACACACTACCTCACAAAGAGAAATTTGACTTGGGAATGCTGGGCAGGCCAGGGAATTCCTTGCTTACTGGATCAGAATGCCAACACCCAGTGTGGACCTGTCACTGCAGCTTAGAGAGCCGAGAGAGGTCCAGAGCCCTGTGAGATGAGTGACATGTGTCCTGTACTAATGAAAACTGCAGTGCTGGGCCCAGAGTGTCCCTGAGCACAGCCAGGCAGGCGGAGAACATCCGCTTCTCCTTTGTTGCTTCAGCCGCCATGTTCTTTTCTCCATGTCAGCGCCTGCAAGGGCTGCCTTTGGTGGGTTCCCTGTGCAGTGTGGGTGCAGCGAGCCCCCAGTCTACCCAGGTGACGGCTACCATGCTTCTGGTCCTACCGTCCAGGCTGACAGTAGGGACACAGCACCAGTGGTGTGTGTGCAAGGTGTTCTCGTCAGGGTTGTACCAGGGCTGCACAGATACAGCAAGCACCTTTACTCAGGGCCTCCATCAGGTTGTTGATGGCTTAGACAGGCTTGGTTATCATAAATGATGTCACAGTGACTTCCACAGAGTGGTACTTCTGTAGGTTTAGAATAGGTGATGCTTGACCCCTGGCCAGCTGGCCTCGCATATTTTGGAGTTGAGGTGGGGACTGTCAGGGAACCTCTTTAAGTGATTTTTTAAAAATAATTAAACTTAGAAAATTATCTATTTTATTATTTTATGTGTATGGGTGTTTTGCCTGTATGTGTACCATGTGTGCTTTGTGCCATGGAGGACAGAGGAGAATCGAACCCATGCAAAAGCAACCAGTGCTTTCAACCTCTGAGCCATCTCTCCATCCCCTTGAGAGCGGTTCTTGCTTCTGACTTTGTCCAAGTCTGAAAGGACTAAGCAGGGCTTAGACCAAAGCCTCTGTCCCTACGATGCCCTCTGGGAGAGCCTGCCTTTGCCAGCCCTTGCATGTTCCCTGTGTCCTGCCCACTGAACCTCCACAGCCCAAGTGTGTAGACTCAGTGGTGTTACAAGCAATTCCCATGATACCTGCTGGTTCTGAACAGTTCAAGAATGTCTAGGACATGCCTCAGGCACTTGAGATTAATGAACCGTCTTACCTGGGAAGGGGAGAGGCTACTGCTGAGTGGAGGCTACTGCTGAGTGGAGGCTGTGCCTCAGTGTACACTGAGCCTCCTTCCTCGGGGGCTTTGTGAAGGGATTCTGAGGCTCCCTGAGCTGACTGACTGAATCCCCAGCCTTGGAGGTAATCTCAGGAATGCAACCTGTGACCCTCTCTGCCTGCCTTAGCATCCAGCTCTCACTGCTGTCCTTCCAAAGCTTCACAATAAACTTCTGGAGAGATTGCGGTTTAATAGTCCTTGTCTGCCTGGACAGTGGGTCTTTGAGGTTTCTCTGGCTACCTAATAAAGCAGTGTCTGAGGAAATCTCCAGACACTCTTCCTTCCAGCCCCCTGGCCCCCCTCCCCACCTCTGTGACCCACAGGACAGCTTCAGAGCCTGGATTTACATGCTGAGAGGTGGTGCTGAAGGGATGTCACCCAGACAGGGAGCAGCCACACCTCCCAATAAACTCCTGGGCAGCCACTGGAAGGACTGGGCATTGTAGCTGGGGTCACCCCTCATCCGCCTACTCCCTGTGAGGCCCTATTGTTCAGAGCTCCCGAGGCTGCCCTGGTAGGGGACATTCATGAGTTGGTTTCTGAAGCCCATTCTGAGAGAGTGCTATTTGTAGAATTTTCTTAAAATACCACAACAGTGCCATTCACAGAGCGTCTGCCCAGCATGAACAGCGAAGGCCAGAACAAAGCGCCCCTGTGCTGACATTCATGGGGACCTCCACCAGGGCGCACTCTCCCCCATCCTGGGTACTCTGAGGCCAGGCCCCAGGGTCTATTGAGGGACCCTGGCCTGGAGTGTGTCCAGGGCAAAACCCATGACTGAGGGAACCACAGAGGTGGCATGTGGTTTCCTCTAGGGGGAACACAGTTTCCTTGGTGTTCTCAGAAGACACCTTACCCATCCCCTCATGCTCAGCCCTGACTGACACCAGGTCTCAAATGTGGCTGACACATGTTACAGTGACAGGTGGTCAGGGACTCAGGAGGACAGGCCCTGGCCAGGCTCCCCGTGATTACTAGTGCCCAGTCTCATCATTAGACAGAGCCCTGGCTAGCTAGCATTTTCCCAGTGCTTGTGCTTATGGGCAGTGACGGGACTTTCCCCATTAGGAACTCACAAAAGGTGCCTGCCATTACCAGGAATGCTATTAGTGAGTCTTGGGCTCATACAAGATAAGCAGAGCTAATAGGCAGAACCTTTCTATGCAAATGGACCACGTGCTGGGCACCCCCACATGGCTCATGCTCCAAGGTCTGTCCTTTTCCTCCTGGGGTCTTCAAGAATCTGCTAGGCATATTAAGGCTGGAGCCCCAGGCCATGTGCCCACGCATGCAAACAGTTTCTTGGTTTTGTACCTTCCAGGGGGGTTTCCTGAATTGCACACATACACACACACACACACACACACACACACACACACACAAAATTCCTAAAGGAGCTGCTTTAGGTCCCCGGGGGACAAGAACCTACATTGTGCGCACAATGGCAACTGATCCTCTCTCTGGCAGAAAAGGCTCATTAACCAGGACCCAAAAGCAGCTGTGCCAGCCAATACCACCATGGAGTTCTTGAGTGAATTTGTCTTTGGCAGGCCCCTGGCTCATTCCCAGTAATAGCTAGTCAGGAAGTACACGGGTCCTCCCTGGCTAGTGGTGAAGTGTTGACACACACACACACAGGGCCACCTGGGGAGACTCCCTGTCTGGCAGTGCTTGTGTGCTGGGGCATGGAGCAGCAAGAGTTAGGCAACAAGGATGCTCTGGAGATTCTCAGCAAAGAAAGCCCACATCCATGTGAACAGGAGCCCTAGCCTTTACATCTCACACCCAGCTGGAGAGCAGGGCCTCTGGGGTGCAGGTTCCCTCTACACTGGCAGGTCCACACCGCTTGCTTGCTTGCTACACGCTCCCACTGTCTGTCTCTGTCACTAGAGTGGGATCTCTGCTTGGTTCAGGGCAGCTGTGGAGATGTCCCTAGGTGACTGGTGATGTAATGGAGCTTCTGTGGGTCCTTCCATCTTCTCTCACCCCACTTGAGGCCCCCCTCTCATCTGGACCATGTGTCATTCAGGTGTCTTCAGAACAGCCAGACCCATGAGGTGACTGTCCTATGCAAAAGGCGCTCCTAGTGGCTACTTAGTGATAAAGAGACGTGACATACTGAGGCCTGCACACTTTGAACAGCAGGCATCTGTTTCTAGTGGTGTACAGAAAGGTGGACACCACTGCACTCTGACCTTCTGAGCTCTGGACCCTTTTTAGGTGGCCCTGTGTGTATGAAGACCCCACCACTAGCCAGGTGTCAGCTGTCACTTCTGTGGTGGTCAGCATACAGCCTGTATCTGTGATTGTGTGTGAGTATGTGCGCTAACCCTAGGCCAGCTTGCCCTCAGGATCCCTGGCCTCTACCTCCCATGGGTTGTCATGCTCATCTGGCTTTTATGCACGTTCTGGGGATCCGAATTCCAGTCCTCATGTTGCTTCCCAAGCACTTTGGGTCATTTTTAATGATCTGGTCTAATCCAGCATATTCCAGGGAGCCAGTAAAGCTGGCACATGAGAGTATGTAATGTGAGAGAAAGTACACCCAGAAGCTCCCTAGACTGGGCACATTGCCTGTGTCCCCTCCCCTCCCCATTTATTGCTCCTCTGTTCCCAACAACAGATGAATATAGTTGGGAGAAGCCACTTCTGGATAATACAGTGCTGCTGTGATACCTGTTTGCAGAGGAAGGACAGATGGTAACTGATTGGCTCTGTTAATCATGGTCCTCAGACTGGAGGTGGAGAGCCTTGGGAACCAGGTCACAGTCAAGGGGTATTTCCCAAGGTCAGTACCTCATCCTTCCTAGCCTAGGCCTACGGAGGGCAGGAGGACTAAAGGCCTGGAGTTTGGCTCTCAATCCTGTGAGCCTTGATGAGGGCTGGACTGAGTCGGATAGTCCTTTTGTTTGAACAGCATGTGCAGTTTTCTTGTGTAGAAAGTAGAAAGACAAGGCCATCCTCAAGATTATAAGCTTGACTGTGAAACCATCTAGGCACTCCTCCATTCATATAATGTATAAATAGAGGCCTGTAGAGAGCACTATATTCATTTAGACTACAAAGTGAATGGCTGCTTTCTGGAGCTGTGCTAGGGAATGGCTGAGCTGTTAGAATGTGTTAAACTCACATGCTGGCACTAGCAGAAAGACTTCTTACTTGTTTTGTGTATCTGGCCTCCAGGCAGAAGATATGCTGTAAAAATACAGAAACAGAACTAGTTGGCTTAAAGTGTGGGAAATATGCCAGGTAAAGCCCCAGGGTCCCTCACATCTGTGGGAGGTGGGATGCTTCGGTCTTGAAACAGGGCTTTGCTGAGCGATCATGGTAGCACTACCGACCTAGGGAGAGTCTGTGTGCCCAGCCAGACGGGAAGAACTGGGATGAGCTGTCTGCAGAGCTCCTTAGGCCTCTGCCACACAGTCCTCTGCTGTGTAGCATGTCATTGTCGTCTGGAATTGTGTCCCCGGACCCTCCTCTCCAGGCAGCTGAGCTTCTTACTGGCCTTTAAGAGCATCACCCCCACCCCCACCCCCACCCCTCTGGTCGAACTCCCTCTCCACTTTGGACTGGAAGAGGAAGCCAAAGCCAGGAGCGTGCGGTTTAGTCTGCAATTCCCTTCCCCCTCTGCAGGTTCGCTAGAAGAAACTGGCTGGGCCAGCTGGATATCCTCCTTGAGAAGTTCAAGGTCTAGTGTTATGGGATTTGGCTGGGATCTGTGTTGAGAGTCAACTGCATCACCATAATAAAGGCCCAGTCAGAGGCAGATCTTCGGTCCTTTGCTCCTTCCCCTTCCTGCTGGGAACTAAAGGACTGTTGTCTGCTGTCTCCCATTAATGTGGCTTCTTAAGCAAGTTCTCTGTCTGTAACCTGCTTGTTTATCGTTGATGGCTTGCAGAGGACTCCACAGGGGACCTGTCATTTTTTGGTATCCCTAGGTTTAGTGCCTGTCTATTGAGACAACAGGTCCCAAACACTGCCGAGAAGATGTACATCAGCCATGGGGACAAAACTGTGCCTAAGGCCAGACTGCTGTGGGAAGGGCGAAGGGAGTCCCAGGTAGCCCCGGGGGAAGGATCAGGTTTGGGACTATGGTTATTAAACTGCTGAACCTGTTGGCGTCTGTTGGGCACCTCTGCTCCCAGCCTCACCCCTCCCATTCAGATCCCTTGGGTCAGGAAAGCCCGCCCAGGGTTGGCTCCTCCCCCAGATGCTCCGGACCGGTCTCCGCACTCGCCATTAGATTTCTCGCCTGCTTTCACCCCATTATCACCTGGGGGTGCTTTGCTCAGATTAAGCCTGAATTTTTAATTTGTCTTCACCTAATTTATTGTCCCAATATCAGGGCACAGAAATCTTTCAAGGTCAATGAAGGGCACAGGGTGAGGAGGCGTTTCCAGAATCTTTAAGTGTTTGATGCTTACAATTGGAGTGGTTTTTGTTTACTCTCACGTGTAAATTTTAGAGACAAAATACGCAGGGCACAGTGAGGCTTGGGGACCCTCTTTTCACTAAAGGACCTTTCTGTCTATCTAGGCGTCACTCATACTCAGGCCTGAAGTTTCCCCTCTGCCCAGGCTGATCAGGCTTCTAGGCTGCTTTCTCATCATCATCCAGACCTTTCCTACCCCTAGTTCATGGGCAGGTTCTGTGATCCAATCGAGAAAGCCACCCTGCCCTTCCATCCGGGCTACCTGTAGAATATCCTACCCACCTCTCTAGCTCCAGTGCCCTTCTCAACCACTCTGCTCAGTTCAGAGTAACTAAAGTATTTCTAGCAGATCTCCCTGCAGGAACAAAGGAGTGAAAGGCTGCCTTGGGAGTAGGGGCACGGGAGAGGGAGGCAGGCAGGCAGGAGAGCAAGAACGGAGCATAAAAACGACAGAAGCGAGAGAGAGAGAGAGAGAGAGAGAGAGAGAGCGAGAGAGAGCGCTGTGACTAATGGCCACTCTAAAGGGATGTGCATGCTACACAGATGACCGTGGGAAGGCCCCTGGCTACAGGTGATGATATATCCACAGAGACGGAACAGTCTGCCTTTTAATTCCAGGCCCCTTCCCCAGCAGAAGCGTTTCTCTGTCCCCTCCTGTTGAGAAGCAGTGTTCCCAGATCCCCATCTAAACTCTGGGTACTCCTTTTCTTACTCCTGGAGGAGGGGGCCCACTTGCTGTGTGCAGCAGACATGCCCTGCAGGCTACTCTTGTGCCCTATCATCTGACTGGGCCAGCTCTGCGGAGAGGAGCAGTCAGAACTTCAGGACCACCGTTGGTGGTAGATGACTATCCCTTTGCTGGCAGGACAGTGCGTAGGACAGCCCAGCAGAGGGCCTGTGGGCCTCTCCCTCCTGCAGGCCTCCTTGGGACAGCTTCCACGTGGGTACTCATTCACTCAGGCTTTGATATGGGGACTTCAGATCAAAGTGAATATTTGACACACACACACACGCGCGCGGGGTGGGGTTTGCCTTTCTCAGTTACAATAGGAAGTAATTGTGAGTTCTTCTCTAATAGGCTTTCCTGGGCACCCGCATGAAACAAAGCACTCTAGGGGGTGTATGGAGAGGATTAGATTTAACTGTCCAATCAAATTCCGGAAACCCAGAAGGGCATCAGAGAGGGCCTGTGGCAGCATTAGACCGAGACCAAAGAGGAGACTCAAGAGCTTGCTTGCCCCTGGGCCTGGGAAACTCACTCATGGGGCGGGGCATGGTAGGGTTCTGATAGAATGACCGAGCGGAGAATGCTGCATGAGTGGATGGTGGCTTGGTGGTATGGTTGTCATAGCAGCTGAAGACCTTAGGGGCCTGGCTAATCTCTCTGAGGCTGATGTCAGTTTATGTCCCTAGCACATGACACAATGTCTGTCGTACACTAGAACTTCAGCAACTACACGGAGAAGGAAAAAAAGGGAGGGCGGGAGGATTGGCTGTCCTTCCCGAGGATCTGGCTTGAGTCCCAGCATCTTCATGGCGCCTCACAACCCTAATGGCAGGGCTAAGGGTATCTGACACCCTCTTCTGGCCTCCATGGATACTGCATGCACCGTGCAGTTGGTACACAGACACACAGGTAAGACAAACACTCAAACACGGAAAATAAAAGCAGAGAACCAAAACTTGTTTTGAAAGGGGAGAGGATGGGATGGGTGCAGAGGAAATGTAAAGACAGCTGAGGGAGAGGTGGAGTTATGTGATCTGAGTCCTGAGTCGGGAGCTGATGGGAATTGAGAGTGTATGTAGAGGGAAAGGAGCTTGGAAGCACACAAAACCCCTCAGGCACAAGCAGACAGGGGAGGAGGCGGGGCGTTGGGGTTGGAGCTGCAAAGATGGCAGCAGTTTAAAGAAGACCTGTGTTGAAGTCAGGGTCAAGGTAGAGGCTATGTGTGGGGCTCCCTCCCGGTAGGGAAGGTCTGACATACGTTTCAGAGACTTCCTCTGTACCACTTCTGTAATTACTCCTAGGAGAAAGGTCACAGCCTCTCTCTGAAGGGGGCCACCCAGGGCAAGGCCACTTGCAGATTTTTTTACCCAGCCAAATTTTACCCAGATTTTTTACCTCAGCCCTAAGGAAATCCCCAGGGAGATACCTGAAGGAGCAAGATTGCCTTGCTGAAGGACAGGGAGCCTTCTGGGAGGCAATGGCCTTTGTAAGAAGAGAGCTGGCCCAGCTTTCCCAGGGCCAAGCCTACCAGCTAGGGCCTTTTATAAGAAAGAAAAAGTCTTTATTAACACATGGGGACTCTTGACAGTCTCTGGAGAAGTCAGCATCTCCTCCCCTGATCCTGGGCCTCTCTCTCCTGTCATGAAACAAGCCTATACGGCCGTGTCCTGCTGTCCTTGCCGAAGTAGGCCGACTTATCATACACTCTTGGGCAGACATCGGCCTGTTTCTCAGTCTGGACCATCCCACGCCCCCGGAGCAGCTTTACTGCCTTGTGTTGTTTGGATGCATGTACATGATGTAGTTAAGCAATGCATTTGAATCTGAAGGTTCCCTTCCTCCGGGATGAAACAACTGCAGATTGAAAATATTCTCAGGAGAAATCATTCCTCATTAGAACATGGACCGCCATCCTAAATAACAGCTGCTTTCATAGATTTGGTACTGTGATAGTCTAGAGAGGGTGTGTGTGCAAGTTGTGTGTGAATACTGGGTCATTTTATGAGGGGGGCTTGAGGTTTCACAGTCTGGTGGCCATGGAAGGTGGACCAAATGTTAGTTTTTTGCATGTGGGGAGAGATACATACACACTCACTACCGGGTGCCACACGAGAGTTTATTTTAGAGAGTTAGCGGGAGGCGGGGGCCTGGAGAAGAGCAGGGGAGAGAAGGAGAAGCTGGGAGAGACAGTGGGCTGCCACCACGCTGTGGAGCTTCTTTTTAAGAGAAGGGGTCGGCTCGGATCTACGTAGCCACCCTAGGGGTGTGCCCTCTGTACACGGCCCTTACATGCCAGGAATTCTTATTTCACCCAGCACCATGTTGGGTCTACCACCCACACTTACACCAAATCTCCTCAGGTAGAGAGTGTCCACTGCTTTACTTCCTCAACCTGAGAGAATAAGGCTATGTCTGCTTTCAGAAGATGGACAGTCTCGTGGCAGACTTGCCACATGGACAAAGCCATAAGGCACTTTTTTTTTTTTAAGATTCTTTTTTTTTTTTTTTAAATATTTATTTATTGTGTATACAGTATACAGAAGGGGGTACCAGATGTCATCATAGATGGTTGTGAGCCAACATGTGGTTGCTGAAAATTGAACTCAGGTCCTCTTAACTTCTGAGCCACCTCTCCAGCCCCATAAGTCACTTTCTAATGGAGTAAACTCTGTAGAAAGGAGCCTGTTGTAGTTTGCAGGAGGGCAACTCTTGAACAAGAGGCTGTCCTTCGGGGAGGCTGTGAGGAGGAAAATGAAGGCAGAGCAGTCGTTGAGTAAACAGGCAGGCCGTGGAGAGACGTGAGAAGGACCCCCGCCCCCAGAGCTGGTTCTGAAGGTGTGGGTGATGCCATAAGGAAGTGCACAGATAAATGACTTATCGCTGTGTCCCTGTGCCTGTCTGTTTTCCTTTCCCAACCATCTGGGAACTCTCTCTAGGACTGTCCAGTGCCACAGGCTGTGCCCACACCTTTAGTCCCAACATTTGAGAAGGCAGAGGCAGGTGGATCTCTGTGAATTCAAGGCAGCCAGGACTGTTCCTCAGAGAAATCCTGTCTCACAAAAGCAAAAAACAAACAGAAACCAAAACAAACAACAACAACAACAAAATACTACGAGGAGAACTCAAACTAAAAAAAAAAAAAAAAAAAAACAGCAAACAAACAATCTAAAAGGGAACAGAACTATAAAGTCAGTCGCTCCCACCCAGGGGTTCAGTAACTCTGTGTGTGTCCAGCTTCTACCTACGCTCATCCATCTGCAAACCCCACAGGAGGCCGCAGCCCTCAGTGTGGAGCCCTGATCTTAGCACGCGTCCCTGTCCCTGTGCTGGCAGAAAGGTGATGAGTGCTTGGCCCTACAGATGACCAGAGGCAGGTACTTAGTAAGGTCAGGGCTAGAATGCAGTAAGGAGCCGGATGCAGACTGGCCTGCTGTGTGGTTTCCACAGGGTCTCCCTTGGGCTCTCCCCAGCAGCCTGTAGACTGTGGGAAGTGCCCATGGGGATCTCCACCCTGGACATTCCCAGCTTTCAGGACCTGCAAAAACTAGAAGTTCCTCATGAGAGAGAGGTAAGAGACTCCAGCTTAGTTCTCATGTGCCGCTCTGCAGCTAGGCAGAGAGGCATCTGACTTCACCGTGCCTGGCTGCCACCCCGGGGTCAGCCGTGCCCACTTTTCTCACTGGGCCTTCACTCGCCTCACCATGTCTTTCTGCCCCACCAAGTATCTGAAGAGGAACAGGCGCCTTCCCAGGGGTAAGTGGACAATCAGAATCCTATGCAGGCTGTGAGGATGAGGATAGCAGCCTGGGAACCTGGACCGTCACCTTGCAGGACAAGTGATATTTGCTGCCACCAAACCAATAAAGAGAATTGAATAAAGGAGGAAAGAGCCACAGGCACGTTCAGCCTGGTACATACAGACTGCCCGGATGGGACGCTGAGACTGTACCCTGGGGATTCTGTGAGGGAGCCTCAGCTGGGTCACTGCTTACAACTCACGCGTCAGCAGGTTGTCTGTCTGGCTGCAGTAGATGCCGTGATCATTTCAGTCACCTTACCTCATCTGCTGCTGTTCATCTTTTGTCTTCTGTATAGCCCTCTCTGTGCCAGGCTCTGCCCAGTGCTTAAGTGGCACAAGCTATAGACAAAGTGAAGTGGGATGATGGGTAGCGTACGTTTCTCATGCCAACTTACTCTGTGCGCTCGAATGCGTTGGATGCTATGGGACAGTGACAGCTGGCAAGGAGCATGGGTGTGGTTGGAGATGAGAGGTCAGGGAAGATTCTCTAAGGCGACATTCAAAGAGAGACATGAATGAAGTGAGTGAAATGTCAATGTCTGAAGAGCAGCTTTTTGGGCACTGGGCAGGAAATCATGAAACAGAGCCATCCTTGATAATGCCCCAGGCAAAGAGGAGGCAAGCAGGGTCTCTCAGCAAAGTGGTCTCTGCTGAGTGGTGGGAGGAGAGCGAGGGTTTCCCTAATAAGCAACATATGAGACAGAAGAAATCATAAAAATAGTCAGATAGAGGCTGGAGAGGTGGCTGAGAAGCTAAGTGCCTGGGGCTATCTATCCCTCAGGCCCCAGGTTCGGTTCCCAGCTCTAAATGGAAGCACTCACAAACTATTGTAACTCCAGCTCCATGGAATACAACACCTTCTTCTGGATTCTAAAGGCACCTGTATTCATGTTCACACACACACACACTGTAAAACAACTTTTAAAATAATAAGACGGCTAGCATAAATGGTTTTTAGAAGATCAGAGTGATGAATTCGTTTGCAGAAGACAGCCTGGGAGCCAGTAGAGTTGCTGAGTTAGCTTCAAGGAGCTGGGTTCTCATCCCTCTCCCCCTCCTGCCTTTTAGCCTTCAGTAGAAGACTCCAGAACACCAGCTCAGGCTTAACATCCGTCTCTGTAACCTTGGTGCTTACAAGGAATCTGGTGTGTGGGGTGGTTACCTATATAAAGCACACGTTACATGCAGTGGGGGATGCTGATTTAGGCAAAACACTGAACTTCTCTGAGCTGCCCTAAAATAGCCATTTCCCCCAGTAGTGTTCGTTATACTTTTAATGATTTCTGTTTTGAAATGGAGGCAAATGAACAAATACAAGCCAAAGTGAGAGCCAGGGAGCCAAAAGAAAAACCAGGAAAGAGGGGACCTGCCATCCTACATGAGGGAGGACCGTGCAGTAACCCTTGTCTCTCTCTCTTGCAGGTGGTGCCGGGGAGCGGGAGAAGGTCCCAACCAACCCTGAGGCGCTCCTGCTCATGGCCAACTCCCATCGTGATATGGAGGCCTGGGTGCAGGCCATCCGCCGTGTCATCTGGGCCCCGCTGGGCCGAGGTACTTCCCGTAGCTCGCATGCCCACCCTGTAGAACCCTTGTCTACAGGTAATCTTGTCCCCTTTCCCCGAGCCCACAAGTTCTCTCTCATTGGGATTTGCTGGCTGCATCCGCATGTCTGATGGCAGCCTGGTCCTTCTGTTACTATTCTTGAGGTCTGACCTAGTATTTAGTCCCCTGACAGGGGACTCGAGTCTCCAAATAGAGGCCTGTGGCCTTTACACGCTCATCTTCTTGCATCAAAATAGTCTCTGGATGCTGAGTGGTCTTCACACAGAGTGTAGGTGGGCTACTCAGTACCCTGTGTTCATAACCAGTTTCTCAGTCTTCATTCCCTTTTCCTAGGCATCCCTGCCACACTGGAACCCCATACCCACTTCCTGTCTTTAATACACTGTTTGATTGCTTGTTCAAAGCATTTAGTTAATGGCAAAACATACCTGGTCTATTCCAGGCATGTGGGAATTCAGCAGTGAACTACACAGCTTAGCCTTCTGTACAGGAGTAAATGTAACGTTAGAGGTTGGCCTCCTGGGCCTCACCGGGGCAATCTCATGATTGCAGCTGTGCTGACCCACAGACAATTTAGTGGCCTGGAAAGACCAGAGCCACTCAGAGACAACCTCTGTAGCCTCAAAAAACCTCTTTTGTGCCAGGACATTGACAGTGAAGCCAAGGAACAGAGCAGAATCCAAAGCACACATCATGTACTTGGACTGTGGCTTCTAAGAGGCTGTGAGCATCAGAGAAGTTTACAGAGGAAAAGGATTGATAATCTATATCAAATAAACCAAAGGGCATGCGTTCTATAAAAGTTAATTAGGAGCTGGAAATGGAAGCCCCAAGTTAAGGAGATGTTTGTAACGTGTGAACCCAGCAGGATTCTCAATTCAGTAAGGCAAAAGTGAGCTAATAGAAACAGGGGCCTGGTTTGAATCGGCACATTGCAAAAAACAAAACAAAACAAAAAAAAACAATCTTCATGGCCTGTGAACATGGTAAGTGGGCTCAAGTGAGCTGGTCACCAAAGAAATGTGAGCTGAGCTCCATGATACATATACTTACCATCCAAGTCTTGCATATAACTGTAGTTGTGTTTTTTTTTTCCTTTGGCTCTTTGGGGGGGCTCACTACCCAGCTTCCAAATAAATCACACAAAGTCTTATTTTTCTTATGAATGCCTGATCTTAGCTTAGTTTGTTTCTTACCAGCTTTTCTCAAATTATCCCATTGATCTTTTGCCTCTGGGCTTCTATTTTTCTATATACCCTTCTTTACTTTTTACTTTGTGGGTTGATGTGTGGCTGTGTGGCTGTGTGGCTGGGTGGTTGGCTCCGTAGTTCTCTTCTCCTCCTTTTACTCCTCTTCTCTTTTTCTCCTTCTATTTTTTTCTGTCTGCCTGCCAGCCCCACTTAATCTCTCTCCTGCCTAGCTATCGTCCATTCAGCTCTTTGTTAGGCTAATCAGGTGTTTAGACAGGCAAAGTAACACAGCTTTATGGAGTTAAGCAAATGCAACATAAAAGAATGCAACACATCTTTGGATCATTAAACAAATATTCCATAGCATAAAAGAATGTAACACATCCTAAACTAATATTCTGCAACGTTTATCAGTGGAGAAGGTGCCTGGAGGCATCTGGTAAAGTCACTGCTGTGGCACACAGGATTCAGCATTTCCCTGGAGAAACAAGTCCCATATAGAGATATGTGCACAGTTCTAGGAGACTTGGGAACAGCCCTGAATTTACAGCATTCCCCAGCTAACTCTAGCTCTTAGCAACATTATGGGGTAACTAACTAGCTCATTCTTACAGAAGGAAACTCTACGGTGCCATGAAGGAATCCTCCACAGCCCCACTTAATAGCATATATTAAAATTATAAAACTGGAATTGAAGAAACCAATCAAAAGGTAGAATGCTATGGTTCCCTTTATAGTGAGAGTACCAATGATACAGAGGAACAAAGAAGACCACAGAAATGAGGGCCTCAAAAGGACAGGAAGGAGCTGGGCGGTGGTGCACACCCTTAATCCCAGCACTTGGGAGGCAGAGGCAGGCGGATCTCTGCGAGTCTGAGGTCAGCTTGGTGTACAGAGTGAGCTCCAGGACAGCTGAGGCTATTAACAGAGAGACCCTGTCCTGCAAAACCGAAGTGGGGGGATAGGAAGGAAGCACAAGGAAAGGGCATAAGAGCTTTCAGTGTTCTCTAGCTTGATTGGAGCGGCTGTCCACTCATTTAGTGTTCTCTAGCGTGATTGGAGCGGCTGTCCACTCATTTAATGTTCTCTAGCAGGATTGGAGTGGCTGTCCACTCATTTAGTGTTCTCTAGTGTGATTGGAGCGGCTGTCCACTCATTTAGTGTTCTCTAGCGGGATTGGAGCGGCTGTCCACTGATTTAATTATTTTTGGGGTGTGTGCATATTCATGGTAAAAAAAAAAAAGCTGAAGAACTAAGTGTCAACAAGGATTGAGTAATTAGCTCAGGATGATAAGGCCAGTTAGGTACAGATGGTGGTTCTGGCCTCTGGGCCCTCATTTGGCACCAGCCTATGGAGCATGTGGAGGGCACCCACTCCACGCTTGCCTGTGTGCAGTGGCCCTGTCCACGTGTCCATTGCTCTCTGCACGGGCAGAATGTGGAGTATTGATAGCCTTGCCTTTCCCACGAGGCCTGGGTTTTCTGTGACTCAGGAGGCCCTGTGCTGTATGTAGAAGAAAACATGGCCACTAAACAACCATATCATCCAAGCCATCTCCTGTCCACCCCCTAGTCCAGTGGAAATGTAGAAGCAGCGGGTGGGAGTGAAGCCAGACATGTCTGGGCAAGCTTTAATCTAGCAGGTGGGTGAGCCCAGCAGCACAAGAGGTTTCCTGCCAGTCACTGTTAGCCTGGTTATGGGAGGCTTAGGGGATTAGTCCTCCTCTGTCCATGAGGGAGTCCTTTCTAGTTTGTCCATCGTGGCATCAGCTAGCCACCTCAGACCATCAGACAGCATGCATGCCGTCCTTATAGAGAAGCAAGGTAGGCAGTGGGTACCGTCAAGTGCCTGCCCTGGAGAGGCTCTGTGGCAGTCACTCACTCAAATAGCCACAGGTGTGTTCTTAGGGCTGGGGAGTTGGCCATGAACAGGTCAGAAAGGCCTAGTCCTCATGAAGCTCATTTTCTAGTAGAGGAGGGGAGCGCAGCAAGCCACGAACCCAGTGCAGGCAGCGGTGCATTGTGGGGGTGGGACTGGAGTTTGGTGACACCTGAGTGACCTAAGTGAAGCAGCAAAGGACGGTGCTGGTACAGGAAGTGCATGATGCTGATGAGCAGCGTAGATAGGCACGGGGTGTGTGTGTGTGTGTGTGTGTAGGGAGGGAGGACTGAGTGAAGGGAACAGAGGAGGAGGAGACCAGGAAAGGGGGATTGTTATCATGCTGAAGCAGCTGTCTCCCCAAGGTGGATAGAGAAGCCATAGGAGCTGACAGCATCCCTCTGGCTGCTGTGCTGTGAATGAAAGGATGGTGAGAGGGAGACAGGGCAGGAGCTTCACGTGGGATGAGGAGAGGTGCTGGGAGGCTCAGTGAGAGCATCTGTGGGCTCAGCCACAGGTGGGAAACTGTTGACTTAGTGCTTCGTAAACAGTAGACTGTAAGTGATTTACACTAAATACAAGGAATCCAGAGATAACATATGAAAACATATATTTAAAGTATAAATTCAGGGCCTGAGGAGGTGGCTGAGTGGTTAAGAGTACTTGCTGCGTTTCTGGGGGCCCGAGTCCAGTCCTCAGCACCTACATCACATGCCTGTAACTTCAGCTCTGGGGGATCTTCTGGCCTACACACCTGTGACACCACACACACACATACATGTACATACATAGAGACACAAAAATATATACAAAATAAAAAGTCAAATTAAACTAGAAAGTCAGTGGTAGAGCACATTCCCAGCACTGCACAACAAAAAAGACAAAGAATTGGAAAGCTGTGCATAGGTTACTTACAAATATGACACCATTTCCCACATTCTTGGGACGCTAGAACTGCTCTCCATAGATAGTGCAGGCTAGCTGCCATTGAATTCTCCATCTTTTCTGCAGGTAGAACCACTAAGTATTTCCCGTATGGGAGGGATATGAGGGAATGAACAAGGAAGCCACAGTCTGGGCAGGGGATTTGGACTAAGCACCTGGAAAGATAGATTAGCCAATGAAATACCCAAGAAAAGGACTAGCAGAATGCAGCTGTTTGAAGTACGTATTAGATGCTGAAGTTTGGGTGTCAGTATTTCTTTTATTGGGGTTGGGTGGGAGGACCAGACTGGAGTGAGGATGGTCGGGCTCAGACAGGGACTGAAGCCATGAAGAGTCCTGAGACCCCAGGACATGGGGTGATGACAGGACACCAGAGGGTCTCCTTGAACTTCCCACAGATAATGAGTCATGAGCAGCCAGGCAGTGGTGGCACCTGTCTTTAATCCCAGCACTCAGCAGGCAGATCTCTGTGAGTCCTAGGCCAGCTTGGTCTACAGAACAAGTTCCAGGACAGCCAGAGCTACATGGAGAAACCCTGTCTCAAGAAAAAAAAAAAAAATCAGTAGATTTGCAGAATAAAAGTCACTGTATAATAATCAATTATATTTGTCTGAAGTAGCAGTAATAAAATAGAAAATGAAATTAGGAACATTTTATTTGCAGCAGCAACCAAAAGAATTGTACTTAGAAATACATATTTAGGGGCTGGAGAGATGGCTCAGCGGTTAAGAGCACCCTCTGCTCTTCCAGAGGACCCGGGTTCGATTCCCAGCACCCACATGGCAGCTCACAACTGTCTGTAGTTCCAGTTCCAGGCAAACACCAAGGCAAATAAATAATAAATAAATAAAGTTTTTAAAAAAAAAAAAAAAAAAAAAAAGAAATACATATTTAACTTTTACCCTAAAGATAAATAGCAAAGTATTGTTGAAACTGAAGTCTCAGGCCAACGAGCAGATATGCCCTGTTTGTGGACAGCAGCTTCTTATTAGGAAGAGGAAGCACTTGGGGCGGAGCGATGGTTAAGAGCGCTTGCTGCTCCTGAGAGCCCCGAGTTCAGTTCCCAGCTCCCACACCAGACAGTGCATGTCTGTCTGCAGCTCCAGTTCATTGGATCCATGCCTTCTTTGGGCTTCCACAGGCCCCTGCACTCAGGTGTACATACACAAAGACACTCTCATGTACACATAAAAATAAAACCTTAGATTTGAAAAGGAGGGGCAATCCCTAGCCCAACCATTAGACTCCTCACCAAGTTAAAGGAGCACACTGGCTGAGAATCAGTCCCGAAGGAGATGGCTTTGGAGAGATAATAGTCAGATACCCCTGGAGCTGTCTCAGTATGCGACACATTGAAGCTTGGTGTTTATGTACACATGGAAGGTGCTTAGGAAAGCTGGCTGTGACAGACAGATAAAGCCCTGGCGTCAGTTCTTGATCTGGGTGTGATTTAACTCTGTGGCTCTCAACCCTTGATGTTTCCCTGAACTCTGTGACGACTGCATCCTACCCACACAGCTTTTCATTAACTTTCTTCTCTCTAGTTGTCTTTGCTTATCCTTTTCTTCTCCTTGTGCCCTGGTCACACTAAACTCCTCAGCTGTCCCTTCGGTTATTAGGGGCACCTGCCAGAAGGACTGGGGTACCTTTGTAAGAATGGCATTTAGCACTGGAGGGTTGTGGAAGAATTGGGTACCTGCAGGCATTAGGCTTACTCAGGTACAGGAGTCTCCTCCCACCAGGGTGTGATTGGCACAGGTCCAGCAGCCTGGATTGATATCAAGCTGCCAGTGGAGCTGCTGAGATGCTACAGCAGAGCAGAGGCAGCAAAGGAGAATGTCTTCTAGCCATTTCTGAGCAGCTGAGACAGCCCAAGAAGGTTGTGTAGACCATTGCATCGGCCCATCACATCCCATGTCTAGCATTTTCCACAGCATTGAGCCTGTGTTTGGAGTAATCATGGCCTAGCTGCTGGTCACAATTTTCCTTTCACCAGGGGAACTGCACCCACTCTGGCCAAGGTAGAAATGATTTCTGAAGGTTCCTGTTTGCAAAAGCCCAGTCACACTGTCTCAAACAACTCTGGGTGGGGCTGGGCCTCAGGGGACCAGGAGAATCAGCCACAGTTTGTGGCATAGTTGGCTCAGTGTACTCCTGGACAGCCAACTCCTGGCGTGGGAGTGTGGCCTGTAGTCCTCTTGACCAAGGTAGCAAGGACAACACAAGAGCCTAGCAGCTGCTACTCAAATTTCTTATTCCTCGTGTCTTTGCTTATGTACAGAAAAATGAAGGTCACAAGAAATGTCTACAGTCTAAGTCAAAGAATTTGTCATTAGTGCCAACAATGATTACAGTTGCTGGGTGTCCAGGGGGAGTTGGTCCCCTGCCTCTTCTAAGCTTTGGTTTGCTAATAGCCACCAAAGTGGGTGTGAAGTCATGTTTCATTGTTTAAACAATGTGTTGCAAGAAAGCCAGAGCCAGCCAGGAGGATGTCTGGTGGAAATGTGCCATACCCACTAGCCCTGGCAGAGGGGAACATTGATATGGGCTGGAGGAAGCTCTGACTGAGAGTCAGGTGGTGATTGAACACCTCTTTACTTCTCAGGGAGATGGAGAGAGAGAGTTCTGAGGCAGAGAATGTGATAATCTGGCATTTGGTTTTAAGGGTGTCTCTGACTACTCCCTCGATGGGCAAGAGGAGAGACCCAGAATTTGGACTATCCATGCAAGAGTGCATGGAAAAAGAAAGCTGTGGATGTCTCTGCCTAGACAGACACATTTGGGTCTGAGCCATCTGTGAGTCTGTAGGAGACAGGGCTGGGACCACTTCTCCCCAGCACCATTTGCTTCATTTCTTCGCCTCACTGGGAGGGGACTCAAGAAGACAGTCTTATTTCCGGTTCCAGTGACTGTCAACGTACCAAGCCCGAGACTGGGCTTTGGTGGCTCGAACCTGGTTTTGATGCCGTCTGTCCATTGTAAGTGAGACACGAAGGTTCAGATTCCAGGCGGAAACTTCCCCACAAACCTGGGATCTTAGTCTACTCTAAGGCAGATCGGGCATCTGTAGGGCTTAGGGACTGTTCCACAGTGCCCTTGGGGAAGCACTTAAGGCCTCTCCCCTAAAAGAGATCCAGAAGCTGGTGATCTGGGATCCTTAAGTCAGGGGGGATCTGCTGCAGATTTAGCCAAGTCAGGGCATTGGACCGGCTGCTAGGAAAGCCAAGGCCAGAGCAACTGCCTTATCTGGGGAGCTCTCTGAAGCACACCCCTGTTCAGCCGCCTTAAGCCCTCCTCCTCCCCGCCACGCTGTCCTCCCTTCCTCTTTGGGCAGCCCTATTGACTGACCTCACTATGCTGCTGTGTTCAGCGCTCTTGCACACAGCTCAGAGACGGCCGGCCAAGCTGAAGAGCCCACCTGCCACCAGGCTGTTTATGAAAGAGAACCATAGTCATGGTCTCGGGGCTCCAGCTCCCCGTACCCCCACCCTCACCCCCGCCCTAAGGGAATTCCCAACCCAATAGACTAGAACTCAGTGAAGCCAGGCTGATGAGAGCCTATAAGCAGGAGGCAACTTCGAACCTGCCTTCATCTGGGGGTTTCCTAGGCTGGTAGGTTTAATTCAGAGTTAGGGATTCAGATAGGAGGAAACAAGTCAGCACCATTGTCCACCCACCCTGGAGGGGCGTACTGACCTGAGGAGAGAAACTGAACACTTTGGATTATGTACACTCTTGGATGGAGGACTTTAACTCAGGGTTAGGGTTAGGGCCGGCCGTGACTAGCGCTTCCCCCAGGAACCCCAGCCTTTTCCACCTCCTGACATACCCCTCATCTCCTCTTTCTCTTGTAGTTCAAGCATCCTGCAGTTACCCTGCAGCCCTTGATAGTTCAGGATAGCCTTTCCATCCACAGGCCCATTCCTACCAAGCAGAACATGGACACCAAAATGCCCTTTTTGAAATAAAGACAGGATGTGATTGAGACTGGTTCAGCCTGTATTTACCAGTTTGATCAGTATGGATTTTTTTTTGCATTAGGCTTAGTTTTTGTTTTATTTATTTGTTTATGGGAGGGGGAGGGATAGGGTCTCAGACTCACAGAGATCCACCTCAGCCTCCTGAGTGCTGGGATTGAAGGCATGTGCTACCCATGCCTAGCTCAAGGTGCGTTCTTAAAATATTGCAATGGGTTGTGTGTCTTGGTTCTTAGAGCAACTCTTAAGTTCTCCTTGGTCCTCACCCCAAGCTAGATCCTACTAACCCTGAGCACATAGTGAGCATCCCTTCCACACCTGGCTGGAAGCCCCACTCCCCCAGACTCAGGCTTTTTTCCTTCCTCTGTCCATGCCTCCATCTTTTCCTGTAGTGTCCCTGTCCACTTGCCTCCTGATGTAGGTAGCTGACACCGTGCACCACCCAGAAACACAGTTGTGCACTCTGCTAAAGCAGCTCCGAGACTGCGGAAAGACATTCTTTGAAAAATTTGTCAGTGCTCAGCCAAGAGACCCAAGGCAAATCGCAAAACCTAGCTGAGTCTCCACAGCCTCTTGTAAAAATGAGTTGTTAATTATCTTGGAGATCTGTTCCGAGAGACCAGATCAAGTCTAAATCATTGCCCCAACCCTTGGTGTAGGTGCTGTTTTCAAGGAGGTCAGCGGTCTGGACAACCCCCTCCGCTCCCCCACGCCAGCGTTGTTTTAGGTTGCTTTAGATCCAGCAGGGTGATTCAAACTCAGTTGCCCAATCCTCTCTGGCCTCCCTCGCACCACCTGGAGCTCATGCCTCCCGGGTCCCCAGACTGGAGGAAGTGACCGTGTCGGAGCTGCTGCGAATCAGGGCTCCTGATCCCGTGGAGCAGAAAAGGGCGAGGGCAGGGAGCTGCCTGGCAGGAGGCATCTCAGGCACTCGATCTTCCCTCCCTCGCCCAGGGTCCGGCCCCGGGCGCCTCTGGTCGGGCAAGCAGCGGGCAAGACGCTACCTGTGCGCGTGCCGGGCATTCCTGCTGCCGCCACGCCGCCGCGCCCGGGCGCGCCATGTGCCTGATGCCGGCTGCGCGGGCTTTCTCCAGCTGCTGCGCCTGCCCACGACCGCCCTGCCGCCTGCCCTCCTGCTGCGCGCCAGCCCCAGGTACGGGACAGCAGGACACGGGGCTCGGAGGGCCTCAGGGAGGGTAGCGGCATCGCGGGGCCCCGGGGACCCTAGACGGATCCCAAGGGGCTGCGGTGTCGTTGTAAGTGCCCGTTCGTGGCTTTGGGAGGAGGAGCGCGGAATCCTCATCCATTCTATCGGGGGTGGGGGTGAGAGCTGTGTGCAGAGAAAATCGGGTGTAGGAATTTACGAAAGATCTTCCTAACCCTAACCCCTACTGCTCGCTCAGAGACCTAGCAGGAGGTGGGTCCAAGGCTCTGACTCCAGGCCCACTTGGTGGCCTCTAGAAAGCCACCATCTACAGGAGGGAATGGGTTTGCCTTGGAGACTGGCTGGCCTTGGGCAATCCTATTCTCTAGGGCCTCAGCCACTCTAGGGGCAAGTTAGAAGGGTTTTTCAGTCCCTCCCCAATCTGAGATTGTCTCAGTAGGCAGAGCCCGAAAGAGGGACAGTTGGTAGTCCAATCAAGGGGAAAATGGATGTTTAAATGGATGGCATGTTGCAGACGGGAGTGGACCAAAGGGCAAGAAACGCCTGTAGCCAAGAGGTAAGTCTGTAGCAGAGACTGCAGTTTGCAATCCTCTGGAGAATTAATTGTTTTTTTGTTGGCCTCTTGCCTGCCTGTGGCCTCCTCTCCACAGGGGAGAGCCAACCTGTTGCCTCAGTTCCGGGATCAGATCTAGGAGGGAATCCCAGCAGCCTCCCTTTCTTACTGTGGCAGGACCCCCACCCCCTCACCCCATCCCTCCACCTCCACACACACACCACCAGGGCTTCCCTTAAAGGGAAGGAGAAAACCACTTGGTGCCTTGTGTTGCTGTGGCTTGTTTACCTGTGGGCATAGCTCCAGGTCTTGGCAGGGAGGTTGAGGGCCATTTCTAGGGTTTTCTAGAATGAGCTGTAAGCAGCCACAGTGTGGTTTGCACTCCTGCTTGAGATCCTGAGAACTCACTGGAGACATGTAGGCCAGGCTAGAGGGAGCAGCTGTCAAGGCAGGAGCTGCAGCTGCGAGTTCATCCTGAGGAAAGCCAGCTTCCCCTCCGTTGACAGAGTGGGCATTTTGTGACAAGTGTGGGCCAAGACCTCCAGAAGCCACATACTGGCTGAGTTTCCAGGAACATGACAAGCCTTCTTGAAGTGGTTCTTGGCATAGTTTCCCTCTGACTTGTCAGGGAGGCTTTGGGAGTTCACCAGGTGAGGCCAAGCCCCAGAGGATCTGCCAGAGGGACTATGGCTAAGAAAGCATTCATTGGGCAGGGCAGCTGGAAAGGAGACTGCTGGGGCCTGAGCAGGGCTTGCCTAGAGCAGGGATAGCTGGCAAGCAAGGCTCAGGAGACTGAGCAGGAGTGAGGTCTGGATTGTTCCTTTCAAGAGTCCTGGGAATGTGGGTTCATGTTGGGCCTCAGGGCAGTCTGTGAACACAGATGTTACCTCACTCTGTAGAAAGAGAGAGAGCCTGTAGTCCACTGGTTTAGCCAAATGGGGGTGCCCAGAACCTGTGTCTCTTTGGTCTTATTTCTTGCCTGTCTGTGCCCCCACCTCCTGGCATCTGGGGTCAGTGGTCATGTGACTCCTTGTCTCCTCCATCACAGCAGCTCCCTGCGCAGACCACTCATCCCTTTCCTCATACTCATTTGTTTTCTGTCACCTCCTTCCCTAAACTTATTCTTCTGTTTTAAGTGCAGAGACCTGTGGCTTTCCCGTTGCTGGATTGCTGCCCTATTTGGGGGCAGTGAGAATGTTGAGGAAGGCGTCAGTGGGAGGCAGGGTTGAGAGGGGCTGTCACAGACAGACCTGACAAGACTGGGTGCTGTGTGGACAGATGGGCTTGTGCAGGTTTTGTGCCTAGGGGCTGGTGGAGGCCGGCAGGGCAGAGCTTGCCTGGTAGACTGCTTAGTGCAGTGCAGACCAGAGGGTACGGGGGTGGGAGGGTGGGGACGGGTGGGGGAGGCCGCACTCTCAGCCCTGGGTGGTCCTGAGGCCCCCACATTTCTACAGGTTTACTCTCCAGGTTTCCAGTTCCCATTGGTCACCTGCAGCCTGAAAATACTAAGTGGAAAATTCCAAAAACAAACAGTTCATAAGTTTTAAAATTGTGGATTGTGATGAAATCTTGACCCTTCCCATTCTTCCCTGTCTGGGGTGTGAATCATCGTTTTGGGGTGTTTTTTCTGTTAATGTCCCCTGCCTGTCACGTCAGTTGTCATGGTACTATGGTGCTGGTGCTCACATATTCTTTATTTTATTCAGCAATGACCCTGAGCACAAGAGTAGTGCTGGCCGTTTGAGTAGTTGCTCCTTCTAGTGAGAATGTTAAAGTATAAAAAGATAGGCTCAGAGGTGGGGTGCGGGAGCAGGGGCATCCACATAACTTACCTTCTGGTGTATTGTTCAGATTGTTCTGTTTTGCCAACTACTTAGTTCAGATCCAAAAGAGACACATGGTTACTGTGGTGTCTGTTAGCATACCAAGCAGCCCGTGCTGGCCTCTAGGCTCTCCCGGAAGCCCCTTGCACACACCCTGCCCTCTACCCTAAACCTGTCCTGCTCGTGGGCTTCCCTCCCAGAGCCCACAGTTCCCTTGTAACTCAGCTGGTCGGGTTGTCTCTTTCTTCTGCTCCCCTCCCGTGGCCCCTCTCCTCCACTCCTCCTCCTTCTCCTTTGCCTACCTCTCTCTCCTCCCACAGTCGGTCCAGTCTGTTGGCCATGTTGAGTTCCCTGCCTTCTTTCTCTGCTCCGGACTCTTCCAGATCCTCTGGCCACACTCTTCCTCATTTCCACATCATAAGTCTTCCCCTCAGCTATACTTTGAAGCAGTCATATCCTCACTTTATACACTTAGATCATGGTCTACCTAGGCTACCTAGGGGATGCTGTTGCCACAGTTTCCCTGGGGATCTGGGTTTGCCTCCCCTGAGGATGGGGGGGGCCCTTCTGTTCTTAGAACAGGCCTGGGCATAATACACAGTGAGAGGCAGATGCTCAGGACACAGAGAACAAGGAGAGGTTTGTGGGAGTCACCTGAGCTTTGTGAGTTTCTGGAGAGAATCTGGCATGTCTTATCTTCCTGATGCTTCAGTCACTGGCAGCTGAGGCCAGGAGCTAAGGGCAGTGACTGGGACAGGAGAAAACACCCCATTATGTCCGTCCTTTCTATATTCTCATCCCTCCAGTTCTGCCGGTGGCCTGTAGAAAGGAGTATCTTTACATTGCCATGACTGTATGTGCATGCGTGCATGTGTGTGTGACAGAAATAGAAGGCCTATACATGGGTGTCGTAGAATATCAGTTGGGTTAGGGTCACACTCACTTATGCTCTGGAATATTTGTGTAGTGATGCAAAGACGTATTGCATTCTTTTATGTTGCATGTGTTTAACTCTGTGAAGCTGTGCTACTTTGCCTGCCCAAAACACCTGATTGGTCTAATAAAGAGCTGAATGGTCAATAGCAAGGTAGGAGATAGATGGACAGGGCCGAGAGAATAAATAGAAGGAGAAATATGGAAAGGAAGAACTGAGAGAAAGAGGAAAGTACGATGCCAGGGGCTAGCCCTCCAGCCACTGAGCAAGAAGGAAAGATATATAGAATAAAGAGAGGTAAAAGTTCAGAGCCAAAACATAGCTAAAGAGAAACAGGATGATTTAAGCTAGAAACAAGCCAAGCTAAGGCCAGGCATTTATTAAGTAAGGATTAATCTCCATGTATCTATCTGGGAGCTGGGTAGCAATCCCCCAAAAGCAAAAACAAAATCAACAAAAACTAACCACACATAGGTGTGGCTATGTGAAAGCTGACATCGAAGCTAGTTAAGTGAAGAAAGCTGAGTGAAAGGTTTGTATGAGTGATGGGGAGAAGGCAGATGCCACACCAAGCTAGTCCCTGCCCCACTTGGGGATCCCTTGTTCATGGATTCTTCCTCACTGTGTTCTATGCCTGCATTTGAAGTAAAGGTACTTTTGGCTACAGCATACACATTTTCCCATGGCTTCCTTCTGTGGGCTAGGGCCTCTTCCCCACTTATCCAGACTCCAGTGTCATTTGAGGAAGTCTGTATTCACAAGCTTCAAATGGAAGAGGCAAATAAATTCCTCAAAGCATAAAGTAGCCTGGGTGGGGGGCAGTAGGGTATACTGCGGACTGCAGAGGAAAGGCAGTGGGTTTCTGTCAAGGTACTTCTGCCACCCTTGCCTTGTGGAAACAGGCTTGTTACCATCATAAGCACGGATATTTCTAGAGAACTCCAAGAGTTGGGGGTGCAGCTCAGTGATAGCAACCTTGCTAGCATGTGCACCTCAAAACAAAGAAGGAGACAGGAAGAAAAGAACTAATTTTAAAAAGTGTTTCCTGGGGCTGGAGAGATGGCTCAGCGGTTAAGAGCACTGACTGTTCTTCCGGAGGACCTGAGTTCGATTCCCAGCATCCACATGGTGACTAACAACTGTCTATAATTCCAAGATCTGATACCCTTACACAGTTATACATGCAGACAAAACACCAATTCACATTAATTAATTAATTAATTAATAAGCAAATAAATAAGTAGTGTTTCCAACGAGTCAGGTGGTGGTGTACACCTTTAGTCCCTGCACTTGGGAGGCAGAGGCAGATGGATCTCTGAGTTCGAGGCTAGCCTGGCCCAAAGCTACATAGAAAGTCTGTCTTGACAAACCAAAGCCTCCACCCTGCACTGTCCCGGCCATCGTTTTCAACGTAGACCTGAAAGTGGGAGCGAGACAAACGGGAGACAGGAACAGGAAGGAATTAAGAGCAAGATGAGACTCCATTCCAGCTCTGAACTTTATTTTTTCAGCCAGCATCTAAATAGAATCTCTTAGCCCGGAAGAAGGGGAGGGTCAGTAAAGGTGTCAGGCCTGGTTTGGGGAGAGGTGCCAGACAGGGTAGGATTGGTATGGAAATCTGTCTGTTATCAGTTAAATGCCTGGAGAGTCACCTGCAGTCTGAGAGGATCAAAGGAAACTGCCTGAATTCATGGTCTAGCTTAAGACAATAGGGGTGTAGCCTTCTGTCAACCTAGGGAGAGTCACATAAAATTGCTGGCGAAATGGCTAGCTAAGAGGGAAGAAAAATAAAAGCCTATAAATATGGCTAACTTATAAACTGAGAAATGGCTAAGCTAGGCTTTGTCTCTCGGCACCCTACCCCCCCCAAAAAAAATGTTTCTGGCATTATAGGAGGTAAACTTGAGAATCCTAGGCCCTGAGCGAGGTGGCTGAGTCCTGAGAGAAAAAGAGCAGAGTCTCTATGTCCTTGGACTAACCAGCTCTAACTCCAAAGGCGAGGAAACTGTTAGAGATGACTCGAGGCCTCCTGAGCCTGGTCTTCTTTGAGCTGTCTGAGTACCAGCTTGCCCCTGGGCTCCAGGCTCTGTCCTTCCCTATGGGCAGGGGACTAGCCTGCCAAGTCCCAAAAGAGGCAGGTTTTCCTCTTTCTCAGTATTTCTTCTGCTGTGACCCAGATGATCCCTGTCCATGGGACTTGCTGCTGAGTGTTTCCATCTCCATTCCAATGTGAGTGATGGCAGCAGAGGAGCTTGGATGTTTGTAGTACCCAGAACCACATGGATCGGCCTGAACTGAGACCCTGCCACAGGCTTCCACATGCTAACATGCTCACGTATTCATAAGCATAGACAAACGCCCAAACTTTGGTACATATCTTGCGCACCTTTTCCTAAGTATTAATGGTGCTCACCTGATACATTCTGAGAGCTTTCTCAGAAAGGGTGTGAGGGACGGGTCAGCTTCTTCCCCTGCTCTGTATGCTTTGTTTCCAGATCATGCAGTTTAAGGACCCTTGACAGTGCTATTCTGTGAGCACGCTAGAAACAAATGTATCTTTCTTTATCTGTAGTACTTGGAATGGATCGCAAGCGCTCATCAGCACTGGGCAAAGGATGTGCCTTATTTCTAAGGAGCCCTGGAGTGGAGACTGAAGTAGGTTGTCTGTCACACAGTGGTTGAACTAGGGGGGGGCCTCATGATCCAGGTCCCACTATAGCCCTTACCACAGTGGAGCTCTGGCATGGTGTTCGTCACATGTCCCAAAGGCCATCTTGAAAACCACTAGACACTCTAAAGACCTCTCCCAGGGCGGTGGTTCACAGCCTGTGGGTGGAGACTCTTTGGGGGATCATAGGGGTTGCATAGGAGATATTTACATTACAATTCATAACATCAGCAAAATTACGGTAATGAAGTATCAATGGAATAATTTTACAGAGTGTGTGTGGGTAACCACAGCATGAAGAACTGTATTAAAGGGTCAAAGAATTAGGAAGGCTGAGAACCCTTGGCCTAGAGCTTAAGGCTGTGAGGGTTCCTCTGGCTGCTTACCCGTTGGGCAGAGAGCCTTACAGATCTTAGCTCCTAATCTCTTTGCCTGGGCTGCCACGAAACTCCTAGTCTTGTATACTGAATCATTAGTGTTCTTAGCCAGAGATTCCGGGGCAGTTGCTCTCTGGTCCAGGTTAGATATTTGGATTCTTTTCTTTCTGCTATTTTATTTTGTTTTGTTTTGTTTTGTTTCTCCTGAAAGCTTTTGAAGTGTGGCATACTGGACCGTGTACAAATCATCCAGGCATTGTTCAGTGGCCTTGCTTTATGTGAGTGTGTGTGACTGGGTTACTGTGTCAGGCTCAGACCCAGGAGTGCTGGCACCCAAAAGCCCGAGGCACGTCTGCTCACTGAGCCGCTAAGAGCCAAGTTCTGGCCTGACATTGGTTTGTTTGTAGCTTCCCATCAATCAAGTTACACAGTGTCTACTCAGGGGCTCATTTGTTTTGCTTATGATTATGGTTTTTGTTCTTAAGAATTTTCATGAAATATACCTACTTTACCGTCTGCCTTCCCCTTCTTAACACTCAGTAGCGTTAACCTTCTTCACATGGCGGTGGAGTCAGCCTCCACCGGTGGTCTTTAAGGCTGTGCCACTGAACAGTTCAGTCAGCGTTCCTCCTAACCCTCCATTGCACTTCTTGTCTCTGTATGCGACAGTATAGGAATCTCCCACAGCGCAGTCACACAGCTTTCCTCCCTTTGGGAGTGCTTTATTTTGCAGTGTCTTTGGACTCATTCATGTTGTACCTTTGTCAGGATTTCCTGACTTTGTGAGGCAGAATCACGTCTCATTATGCAGGTACCATGCATCGCGTGTACTGATTGGCCACTGACTCCTCCCACCTTGAGCTGCATTTTGTAAAGCTGCTGTGCACATGCACACTCACCTTCCACACCCCATTTTCACTTCTGTTTCTGTGTTTAGCCAGAGCTAGAGTTTTTTTGCACAGTAAATCAGTTCTCAGTTCCTTGAAAGACCCACCGCAGTGCATGTACCCTGGGGCAATGTCTCCTGTCCCCGTGATGGTGCCCAGTGCCACATCCCCTATCGGGCACTGCATAGAGCTTCTGTTCTCCGCCCTTTCCAGCTCTCCTCACTTTCTCCTTTTGACGGTAGGCTAGCTGACCAGCGAGTTCTCAGGGATCCTCCTGCCTCACATCAGAAGCACTGGGATTACACTCGTGTGCTACTGTGTCCAGATTTACATGGATTTGAACACTTACATGTGAAGAGCTTTACCCACTGAGCTGAGCTACCTTCCAGCGCTCATGCATCAGTGAATGATGTTGAATGGGATGATGTTTTTCACATCAGTGTGTCAACAGTCTTGTCCTGGGATCTGTGCATCTTGCCTGCCTTTTGCAGTACTGCGCAGGAGACTGACCCATGAGGCATCTGCTTATTTTCTAGTGCCTGGGCATGGCATAGTTTCCCATCTGGAGTGAGTTCCGAATCCATTAACACAATACAAGCACGTGCTACCTGAGAACCGTTCTTCCCAGGCCTCCCCAGACCAGGCTGCTCACTGCTGCCCTAACAGCTCTGACTAGCCACCTGAGTGTGCCTCCCATTGTCTGTTTCCTTGGGAAGAGCATCTTTTGGCACACAGAGCATTCTCTGCCTTCCATTGTCCCAGACACCCTTCACCCACCACTGAGCAGAGTGGCAGGGGAGTATGAACAGTCCCTTTCTGTGTCCAGGGATCTTTGGGCAGCGGCTGGAGGACACAGTTCAGCATGAACGCAAGTATGGTCCCCGCCTGGCACCTCTGCTGGTGGAGCAATGTGTGGACTTCATCCGGGAGCGAGGACTCAGTGAAGAGGGCCTCTTCCGTATGCCCGGCCAGGCTACCCTGGTGAGGGACCTGCAGGATTCCTTCAACTGTGGGGAGAACCCTCTGTTTGACAGGTGAGCTCTGGGGGCGGGCTGTGGAGCCAGGGTCTAGACGCCGGTAGTTTCCTTTCTGACACCGGCTTCTCTGAGCAGGGCCTGGTGTGTTGGCTGCCCGTATGACTCATACAGGTGTAGCCAGTCTGCTCTGAGGGCATAGTACCGGAGCACCAAATCACGCTGCTCCCTGGTCTTCTTGAGGTTGTCTGCCACAAACAAGGTCAGCCATGTGGTAGTGTCCACAGCTCTTCTCTGAGCAAGGCCAGCTTGGCTTAGGCACAGCTGCGTTCTAGGCTTACTGCAGTGTGCCTCTGAGATCTGCCTGCTCTCAGTGACCCAGCAAAAGCTTCCATAATGACATGATGGCGTAGCAGCTAGTTCTGTCTCAGTCAGCTTTGGGGACAGGAAGGCAGCTGCTTCCACTCACCTTGGACCTGTACTCATCACTGAGGCTTTCCCACAGCTAGGGAAGAGAACTCCATCTACTGTCCAGGACAGGAAAGGAGGGGCGTGGGGTTGTGTGAGTTCCCTTCTCTCTGCTGGGATCCCACGTGTTACAAATCACCTTTGCACAGAGTTCTTGTATCAAAGCCATCAAACCAAACCAAACATCCATAAAGCTACCCTTTCTGACATCTCCCCTCAGACCGAGGCTCCTTCTGCCTCAGGACAAGCACTGCAGAGCTTCTAGCCCTGTGCTTTCCTGTTCTTACTGAGTCTGACACTCATCCATCCAGCTTCTCCTCAGACCAGGGCGATAGCCAGAGCTTTGCCACTTCTTTGCTTATCTGTGGTGCTCAAGACTAACCACTGGGCATTAGAATCCCTTTACATGGAGCCTCGTGAAGGAAGCCCTGCCTACAGCTTGCAGAAGCTTGTGGTTTTCTTTACACCTGTGGCAGTTGTTGCTCATCTCTTTTGTAGTTAGAGACTGCTCCAAAAGAAACCACTGTCTTGGAAGGGCCTAGGAGCAGTGGCTTTAGAAATGCCCAGGGTCAGACACACTGTCAGACTTCACACCACCATATTCAAACCCACTGGGCTCTCCTGGCCTAACCACCCTCTAGTGGCACCATCTTGTCATGCCTCCTGTTTCAATGCTTGGTGTCAGCTGGGCTCAGCCGCTGTTCCTGAGTTCATCTCAGCTTTGGCAGCATGACAAGGCCTTTCCTTCAGGCTGTGACTCCTGGCTGCTCCCTCCATCATGGCACCTTTTTTCCTGGGGCTTTACCAATCCTTCCACCCAGGTAGACTTCTCAGCAGTGTCTCTCTAGCAGGGCAATGCCTCAGAAATACCTCTATGTTTCTGAGATCATTCTCTCTCAATTTCTATAGCAGCCGTGTCTACCAGCTCACAGGCTCCTGGGGCTCTGCTGCTCTGTCCTGTTCACAGTGTGCTCTGGGGCTTTACTGGCCCCTACTCATAGAAGCCCAAGGGCTCTGCTCTCCTGCCTACCTGTTCATTGTGAGCACAGGACCTGTGCTCCCCACAGGTGACTCACAGGGAGCCCTCCTTCCACCAACCAGCTGGGCTTGCCTGACAGGGGCCCCCTGTCCCCCTTGTCTCGCCCTCTATAGACATTGCTTCCTGCCTTGGTCTTCATCTACCACAAAACTCTTTTTCATCCGCTTACTCTTTCTCCATAGGAACAGTCTCTCAGGCCCCCCCCCGAGGGGGGGAGGTGTGTGTGTGTGTGTGTGTGTGTGTAAGAGAGAGATTAGGAAGTGAGTAGAGTGTGGGGGTGCAGATGTTGCTGGCATAGGCAGGAGAGTGGCTTTTGGAGTGTAAAGAGCAAGGGCAGTGGAGACAGCCCATTTGACCAGAGCAGTCTGCTGATCCCCTGGGCCTTGCCTCAGCTCACCAGCATCATGGAGCATGTACTGTGAGACTCCCAGGCTGAGGGGCCCAGGCATTGGCATGGAACACTCTCTTCGGTGCTGGTGAGAATGTGATGGGGGTGCAGCGCATTCACAGTGGTGTGGGAAGGGAATTCTGGGACACTGGAGCCAAGTATTAAAGAAAAGACCCAGTGAGTGGAGATGGAAGTCTGCAGAGGGAGCCTGTGTGATGAGCAGTGGGCATGGCGTACAGCTGAGGTCTCTGTGGGTGATGGGTATTGTGGAAGGGCTTTGAGCAGGAAGGTCTATGGACTGGAGGGGCTACCATGTAACCAATCCCACTCCCTGTCTCTAACCCTGACAAATCCCATTTGGGAAGGCCACTGGCCTCTAGTATGAATAGAGAGAGGCAGTGAGCATCTTTGTCTCAGGAGGGGAGGTCAGGGGAGAAGCTCATGTGTATGGATCTTGGGTGTGTGTGATCATATGAAAGTCCATAAGCTCAGATGTCTGCCAAAAGGACCTTAGCACTTTATGATACCAGTGTGGCAGGCACATGGTCAGGGCCAAGTGTCACCTTATTAGCCCAGTCAAGATCTGCTGCCCCAGGCCATCTTTGCGTACCTCTTATGAGGAACTTTAAGCCAGGCCTTAAAGCCAGAGGCTAAGAAAGTCTCCTGGGGCCTCGGGTGTAGCTTGAGGTGCCAGCTTAGAAGAGAAGTCAGGTGTGGCCAGAACTGCACTCTCCCCCCCCCCCACACCAAGTAGACAGGAAAGGATAAAGTGAGCCTGCCCTGGGAGTACCCTTGAACACCCCCCTACACACATGCACACACACACTTCAGCTTAGGCATCTCTGAGTCAGTCGTGGAGACTAAGTCTTGCCCTAGAGATGGAGAAAGACCAGAGGTGCAGAGCTGACCTCTGACCTGCCCAGCCAGTGCTAAGATGCCTGCTTTCTGCAGGACGGTCAGCTCTGATAGGGTCCCTCTGTTACAGATTTCCCAATTCAGCCAAGGTTCATCCCAGAAACTAGGCAAGCTTAAGCAAAGGCTTGGCTGTACCCCATGCGAGCTTCCTGTGAACTGATCCAGGACAAAGGTAATTCCTTCCACCATAAGCAACTGTTGTGAGTGGAAGACCCATACCCTGTGACTTCTGCAGCAGAACATCACCCAAATCCCACACTTTGAACACAAACAAAGAGTTCTCCTTACCCCTCGGACACTAGATCAGATAGTCTGAGCCAGTGCTTGGGGCTGATGAGCAGATCCAAGCTGGGGCTCCTGGTCTCCCTGCCGCCCTCCCCAGAGGGATGCTTGCAGACAGTCTGGGTCTGACCTTGACCAGGAGCATATGGTTCCACAAGAGCCTGGCTGCATGCACACACCTGACCTGAGTCTGCCACTTTCTGGGGTCCTGTCCTCACCCGTGTCCCCCTTCCATCCCAGCACCACAGACGTGCACACAGTGGCCTCCCTGCTGAAGCTCTACCTTCGGGAGCTCCCAGAACCCGTCATTCCTTTCGCCAGGTATGAGGACTTCCTCAGCTGCGCCCAGCTGCTCACCAAGGACGAGGGGGAGGTCAGTGCCTCCCGGGACACATCCTGGGGTGGGTCCCGGGGAGAAGCAGTCTTGTGGAGTCATAAGTCCTGGCTGGAAGGCTGTTGTGTGGGGGAAGGAGGGTCCTCAGGGGCTGTGCAGTCTGTGTACGACCCTGATTTTCCTCTAACATTTGTCACAGAAATAGAGGAGGGAGTGGGGTGGAGGTCAGATCCCTCTTAGCATAGGGGACCCAGTTCTGTCCACCTCACAGTGGCTGCTCGCGTGTCACACTGTCTCCCAGACCTGCCTCGGGTTTCCCGGCTTGCACAGTGTTGAGACCCAGGAGCTGTTACCTGTTTTCTGAGACAACAGCTGCCAGGATGGTGTCAGCCCCTCCCCTCCCCCCTGGCCTTGCCAGAGCCATTTCTAGCTCAGAGCTGCTGCAGCTGAAAGGCTGTTGGCCTTCTCTGTGACTGTGGGGGTAAGAGTTGTTATCTGGCAGATATTTGTGCCCTGATAGTGAGCTGAGACAGTCCTCTGTGGCCTTGCAGAGACTTCACTCCTCATTCTAGCTCCCAGAAATGAAATCAGTCTCGTCAAGAGGTCACAGCCACACTTTGGAGGGATGGAGGGGGTCAGCTGGACTGGCCACACACATCTCTCTTCTCTATTCTGCCTTCTTCCAGTCAGAGAAGGACTTACTGCTGGTGTTTGAATTTTATGTTCTCTTTCCTTTACAAGGGGACTCTGGAGTTGGCCAAACAAGTAAGCGACCTTCCTCAGGCCAACTACAACCTGCTTAGATACATCTGCAGGTGAGTGGTCTTTTGGGGCGGTGCCACGCTGGCTGCGGGGCCATTCACACTCTCAACACTGGCTCACCAAGTGTTGGGATGGCAAGGACTGTGGAAGAACACAGAGCTACAGGATGTAGTCAGTCAGTGAATTATTTCAGAAGGAACCTACCCTCTGTCCTTGTGGGTACTTCTCACTTTCCTTCCCCACAGATATATACCCCTTTGAAAGTATATTTCATGAGGTATATACCCTCATGCATTTGCATTCTGGGTGTGGTAAGGGCCTGCAGGGATAGCACTCACTGAGCACCAACCAGGTGAGGCCTAAGCTTTTGGGACATTTGCCTTTGACACCAAGGATGACCATATCTTGTTCCTTGGCCTTTCTCATGATATTCTTAGATTTCAGGGATGTTCTTCCTTAATCACATACATGTGCAGATGACTATACCCAGCAGCCATAGAAAGCCGGGGAGGCCTGGCTAAATGTGGGGATGGAATGGGACCCTGGGCACAACAATGGGGCCATGAAGTAGGGCTGGGAGGGGAGGGTATAACTAGAGGGCATGAATATATAGGTATGGGTTGAGTGCTTACGGGATATGACTGAGTATTGGCAGTAGCATGATAGTGTAGTGAGTGGTTAGGTATAGTATAGGGTGGGTTTTGTGTGGATGTGGCTGGGGTTTGGCTGCTTATAGCTGTGACAGATGGGGGTGCATAGAAACATAGATGTGCAAGGTGTGGTATGGTGGGTTGTTACAGCATGTGGAAGAGCATATAGTGTGGTGGCTGGCTGCTATGGGGTAGGCAGCATTGGTAGTATGGTGGGTCTATCTGAGGGATGTAGCTAGGAGTGTTAGTGTGGTAGGTGGCTAGGTGATATAGAGTGGTCTAGGTGAAGTAGGTGTGGGCTGGGGCTGGTGAGGTGTGGTATGTTGGGTGTGAGCTCTCAGTAGATTGAAGTACACTTCACCAATTGCTTCTTTTCTCTTTTGCAGGTTTCTGGATGAAGTGCAGGCCCATTCAAATGTCAACAAGATGAGTGTCCAGAACTTGGCCACAGTCTTTGGCCCTAACATCCTCCGGCCACAGATAGAGGACCCAGTGACCATCATGGAGGGTAAGACGGGGGTGGCTTGGCAGTGCCCAAAGCTGGGGGAATTGGGGCTCACATTCATCGCCAGCACATCCTTAGAACCCACACAGCTCAGGGGGGACAGGGGGACAATAGCTTAAATGTCCTGTCTACGTCTTCTGGGACATAGCCTCCTTCCCTCCGCCCATCCCCTTGTAGCCAGTAGCAGCTGGTTATTGGAGAAGACAGAGCAGCTGGGAAGCAGGAACCCTTGTCCTTAAACCCGCACAGACATCTTCTTGCTGTTACAGTGAAGTGATTGATTTAGTGACTGGATGGTAGGCCTGTACAAGCACCACGGGATTTTCCTTTTGTGATAAGTAATCATCAAATGATGTTTTACAAAAGCCGTGTGACACAGCTGAGGTGGGAGAGTCACTTCAGTGCAGAAACTTGAGGCCAGCCTGGACAACATGGGGTGTGGTCTCAGAAAAAGGAAGAGGTGAATAAGGAACAAGCAGCCTCCACTTTGCAGTTAATCTGTGCCATTCAGGTTGCAGCATTCACACTGGCCTGTGTGTGATAACTGCCCTTGAGTCCCAGATGATGGAAAGGAGGCCATGTGAGGTGAGGTGGCTTAGCAGGGGCCTGTTAGCCCAGCTTGTAGAGGGCCCACATAGAGAGAGGTTAGTGTGGAAGCAAGAGCCTGAATGCATAAGTCTTTGGCAAGACTGTTGCCAACAGAGCCAGTGAAAGATGAAAGGCCCTTTCTGCCCAGGATGTTCATATGTAGTTGGTGGGGACACTCCTGAAGTCCTGGTTTAGGACTGAGGACATGGGCCCCAACTTGGATGCCATCAGCAGCCCCACAGCTCAGACTGGGAGGGCCTAGTTTTCTGGCTGAGAAGTGATTTCTCCTGGGTCATTAGCTTTCCATGGGGAGTCCACCCAGGCCATGGTCTTTCTCAGTCTTGGTTGTAGGTAGCTGGAGAGAGCATGGCTGTAGAGTAGACACCACTGACCTTTGGATGACCCTGTCTCTGCTAAGCCCCATACCATCAGCATGGGAGCCAAGCCCCCAGATTTGGAGTCTTGCATCTCAAGATGGAAGGACTGAGTGGTCAGCACTGTGCATATGTGCATTTATGTTGTGTGTGTCTTTGTAAGAGCTGGAGCCAAAGCTCTCTGCTGTAGAGCATCCACTGCTCTTGCACATGACCGAGGTTTGGTGGCCATCACCCACATGGCAACTCGAACAGTTTGTAACTCTGGTTCCAGGAATCTAACATTCTCTTTTAACCTCGGCAGGTGCAATGCACACATGTGGTACACATAATTGCACGCAGGCAAAATATTCACACATATAAACTAAGTACTTTAAAAAAGATGTATTTTATTTTTATGTGTATCATTGTTTTGTCTGCATGTATGTCTGTGCACCATGTGCATTCCTGGTGCCTGCTGAGGTTAAAAAAAAAAAAAAAAAAAAAAGAGGTATTGGATCCCTAGGAATTGAGTTATGGATGGCTGTGAGTCAGTCTCTAGGTGCTGGGATTTAACCCAGGTCCTGTGCAAGATCGAAAGGTGCTCTTAACCGCTGAACCATCTTTGCAGCCCTCAAGTAAATTTTCTAAAAGGATGCATCATGTGTGCAAAATGACTTCCTAAAGGATGTGTACACATGTGCAGGTGTGTGTGTGTGGTGTGTGTACCACTCTTTTCCAGAGCCCCATGTCTTCAGAGGGTCTTCATTAATGCAGAGACAAGAGCAGCAGCAGCAAGACCACGGGGTTGTTGATATGCTCTGAACTCCTAGGTTCTGACTTGCAGTTCCATCTTACCACCCATCATCCTGTGACTTTAATGAGCATCGTGTCTGCATGGTACCTACCTTCTAGGTGGGCACTGCTATGCTTCCCCCATGCTCAGGGGATTTGTGGGTACAATTCAGTCTGTACCTGGTTCTGGCTGGTGTGACAGTTCTCTTTCAGACACAGATGAAGGTGCCCTAAAGCAATAGGCGTTTTGCATCTGAGCTGTAGCTGATCCTGAGTGTGTTAGAGGCATGGGCTTGGCCACTCACTGCCAATCTCTCCTCTGTCTTTCTCACAGGCACTTCTTTGGTTCAGCATCTGATGACTGTCCTCATCCGCAAACATGGACAGCTTTTTGCTGCAAACTCCCTTGAAGAACGTGCTTCGCCACATCGTACTGTCCAGGGCACGGTAGCGTGGGGCTCTGAGGAGGTCACCAGGGACCACCAAGGTGAGCCTGGTAGCCCCGGCTTGCCCTCACACAGGACCTCATCTCTGGATGGGCCAGCCGCAGCAGTACTTTCTAGAACTTCTCCTCCACGCCTTAGCAGCCAGACTGTCCCTGCAGCAACTAGCCCTGGGAAGAGGATGCATACTTTGCCTGGCTGGAAGTCCTCCTTTCGACAGGGGTCACGGTCAGAGAGCCCAAAGGGTGGCAGTTCATCCTTAGAGGTACCCACCATCTCTTCTGGTGGGAACTGGCTCATAAATGGGTTATCCTCTCTACGTGGCCACCGGCGGGCTTCATCAGGGGACCGGCTCAAGGATACAGGCTCAGCACAGAGACTCTCTACCTATGACAATGTGCCCCCATCCAGCCACTTCCCTAGCACTGCCAGCATGGCCAGCATGGCATGGTCTGTGGCCTCATCCTCCCAAGAGGCCTCTGTCAGCAGCTGTACAGCTTGCCGGGCCAGCGACTCTTCTGCCTGCAGCTCCTTACACACCGAGTGGGCTCTTGAGCCTTCTCCCCTCCCCAGCAGCAGTGGGGACCACAGATCACCAGACCTGGACCACAGCTTGGATGAGGCATGTGTGGGCAGTGGTAGCAGTGAGCCCAATGACCCATGCAGCCCCACACAGGCTCATGTCCGCCACTGCCGGGCTCTCCAGGACCAGGTGGCTGAGCTCAGAGCAGAGCTGTGTCAACAGAGGACTGAGTACGAGAGGAGCTTGAAAAGGTAAAGGGCCAAGCTTATGCTGGCTGCTGAGAGCTACAAGGGCAGGCAGAGTACAGGCTGCCTTCCCTGGGAATGACCCTGGGATACTCGGGGTTGGGAGTGGCTCAGCCAGCAGGCCTCCGCAAATGCCTGCTAAGAGCATCAGGACAAGGGAGAATGTCGTCTGGTCTGTAGGATAGGAGTCAGTTGATTCTCCAGTGTGTAAACCAACCTACTTCTGGAGCCTATAGCAAGCCTTGATGTCTCTGTTCCTTACCTGCACAGTCCCTTCCTTGGGAAGAATGGGGGCACACAGTGAAGTCCTTGTAAATACTCTGACAAAGTGGCCTGTGCTGCTTGGAAAGAGTCTGTAATGAGGGTGGTCTCTAGCACAGGAAGGAAGGGGACTCTGTACCATGTTCCATCCAGCAGGCTTCTGGGAATATTCCTCTGTTGGCATACACGGAGCCCCATTGTGCCTCCTGTAATTCAGTCTCTGCTGTTGCAGAGTATTTCACTAAGAGAATCTTTTGTTTGTGAAATAGAGATAATGCTCCAGATGCTGGGGTACAGCTATGACCCGAGCTCACCAGAATGCCCAGCTTCACTCACATTTGAGACCACGATCAGACTGATTAGAAATATATGGTATGCTAGGAAGTGGATAAAGGATATTAATACTGGGGAAAGAAGGGGCATCCCCGAGAGAGGTAGGAAGGCTTGGGGTGGGGTTAGGAGAGCAGGCTATTAAGGCAGGACCTTTTAACCTGGTGATGTTTGGTTTTACTCAGAGGACAATAAGTGTGAAGAAGTTGATGGAGTGTTCCAAGGACTTTGGATCCTCTGATAAGAAAGCTTATTGGAAGTCCAGTAGGAACCAATTAGGAAGTGGGACGGGGCACGGGGCAGTAGTGGAGATGGAAAAACAGGAGTCAATGGCACATGTTCTCAAGATGGATTGGATGGACCTTCCTCACTGATGGGTAGGAGGATCTTATCTGGCATAAAGGTTTTAGAGCTGAAGGAAGAAGCTGTAGACAGGTGTGTCTTGGGTAGAACTAGATGGGAGGATAAAGCATGGCTTGAGGAAACTGTCAGGAGCTCCATGTTGGACTGCTCAGTTGGGGGTGTCCATGGACAGGCCAGGAGCCCAGCAGGAGGGCTTGGTTAGCATCAGAAGCCTGGACAGTAACTCTGGCATCACATAGAAGGAGGAGGCGGCCCAAGCAAAGAAGGGCTGGGGACCGAAGAGAAGCAAGAGAGACCTCGCTGCCATCCTCTGTGAGGTTCCTTTCTCATAGCATGCCTGTTGCTGTGGTGAAGGGGGTTCAGCTTTCTCTAAGCATTGTGCTCAGTGTTGGGGGCAGAAGGAAGCTGATACCCAGTCCACAGGTACACAATATGTTGTGTGCATATTGTCCCTATGTGGTGACTACAATGCTTTGGGGAGTATTGAGGGTGGGAGTCACCTCTGCATTTCAGAGAAGGCTAGGCCAAGTATCACTCGTCTTGTCAATGCCATGGAGCTCAGACTGTTGTATAGACTCTGATATTGCTAGACTTGCCCTGCGCTCATGGGAGTAGCCCCAAGGAGGACATGAAGGGCAGACAGGAATTTCCTCTGGATTGATATTCCTCTGGACGACTGCATAGACAGTAGCAGGACAGTAGCAGGGCAGGGGGGACAAAAGGCTATATGTAGTGAGGGCTCAAGGATATCTCTAGTCCCAGAGCTAAGGCAGTAATCCTCAGAGTGGCCTTTTGGGGTCACAAATCCAAGGAAGCCTCTCTGTAGGGAGCCCCAGTGGTTTGCAGGAATAGGCAAGGCTGTGAGATCCCTCCCTGCAGCCCCTGCCTTGGGGAGACCTGCTGTGACAGTGCTCCCTGCTGCTGCAGTCTGAAACTCCTTCTTCTTGATTTTTAAGCATTGAGGAGGGCAGTGCTGACTTGCGGAAGCAGCTGTCTCGACTGGAAGAGGAGCTGGACCAGGAGAAGAAGAAGTATGCCATGCTGGAGATAAAGCTGCGGAACTCGGAGCGGGCACGTGAAGATGCAGAGCGCAGGAACCAGCTGCTGCAGAGGGAGATGGAGGAGTTCTTTGCCACCCTGGGAAGCTTGACTGTTGGGACCAAAGGGGCCAGAGCCCCTGAGTGAAGGAAGCAGAAGTACAAGGCTGTATATGTCTGCTCACTCTCCTTGCAGGGCTGGCCACAGGCTGCAGAGGAAGCCACAAGCTTCAAGTTTGGGCCAGGCCACCAGTGCCAGATGGAAAGAACCTGACACCTCATAGGGACTATCAGGACCCCATATAGTCCAGGCAGGATCTGGATGCTTCTCCAAACTTATGGGTCCCAGCAATTGTCAGAGGGGACAGTGCCAAGATGAGCATTAGCCTCTCATCCAGGAAAAATCCCTACTGGCCACCCGAAAGGATAGCACCTAAGAGCAGGGCCACCCCAAGAATGTCACTCTTTATAAAATGTGCTCTGAAAGCATGACACCTGTCACCAGCCTTGTTTTTTATGTCTGTGCCAAGTGATGTTTACCAAGTAATACATGTCTTGAAAGGTTAAGTGTTGCCCTGGGTGAATGAAACTCCCTGATGGTTCTAACACTGTGGTTGGAGAAGCCACAGCCTCAGCCTGCCTCAGAGCCTTTGTGGCTAATTTTGTCCTGCAAGGCCCTCTGTAGCCTGCTCTCCTCTGGAGCAGAGCTGGTGGTCCCTCTAGGTATCTCCCATTTTATACTGGGCTTGCGGGTTAGGGTTAATTATCTAGGATATCTCACTACAGTGATGCAGAGCTGACCAAGGCAGGTAAAAGAATGCAGCTGGTGGCGGGTAGACCTGCTGGAGGGCAGATGGAGGGAGCAAGCAAGCATTCCCTCTGTTGACATAGCTTGCATTTAAACAAAGCCTGTTTTGGCCACTGCACAGAGTAGGCACAAGTAGATGCAGCTACAAGTAGATGCAGTCAAAGACATCTGATGCTGGAAAGCTGGCAGAGGGCCAAAGGGGATGGTGCAGGGAAGCAGGAGTGTGCCTGAGAAGACACAGGAGCCAGAGGACAGGCAGGGGGATGCACAAGACTGCCTCAGGGGTCCTGGGAAAGAGGGAAGGCATTTTACCTTAGCATCCTGTGAAGAGAAAATACTTGACCATAGCATCTTCTTAGACAGAAAGGCAGCCCAGAGTAGGGCCTGACCTCAGCATGTTTAACCAACTGGAGCTGACAGCCACTGTTCTAGGGCAGATGAATGTCTGTGATGGTATGTGACATGTCTCCAGACAACTAGGAATTTGCATTTTGGAGGCAGATTTGAAAGATCACAATTCAGTCCTGACAACCCTGAAGTTGGCCCCACCCAGGTCATCAGCAGCCATAAACTGCCCTGCAGAGCTGAGGCCTGTCAGCATTTTATTCCCCGTCCTCAGCTGGTTTCTGGCACCTGTTGGCTCACTGTTAAAGAGAAACAAGGGACAGAATCCAAGCGATTGGGGGCTTGGACTGAAAGTCTACAGGCTCGCTCTGCTGCAATGAGAGGCTAAGTCCCAGGTGTTAGAATTCCTCCTCAGCATATTAAGCAAAGGAAAATCAATTTTGCTCATTGTTTTGAGGAGTACTTACCTGGCCATTACTGAAACAAGAGTAACTATAACTAGTTAAACTGTAAAGACCTCTACAGACAGAATCTCTAGCTGAAAGTGACAAAGACAACTATTTGCCAAGGGTGCTCTATACACTGCTCCCCCTGTGTGGATGGTGAGTCTTTAGTGATCCGGGCTTACCTGGATTTGAAAAACAAGGAACACCTGGGGTCGGGAGAGCATATACTATGACTAGAGGCTGGAATACAATTTTGGATGTATTACACTCCCATAACTGCAATATTTTCACACTGTATGCAGTGTCTTGTGCCACATGTTGAGGACTATGAACACTGCACTGTCCGAAGTCTCAGACACTGCCTTATACAGCACCTGCATGCTAAGTGTCTACATCCAACACTGTTATCTGTGGCTAGGCTCTCCCCAACCGGGGCATTGTGGGGCAAGGGATAGCAGAGCATGGGATAGCATCAAATATCTGATGAACATGCTCTCACTCAGTCATCTGTGGAGGAGAATGAGTAAAGCAGGAGGACAAAACATGCAGACATGGTAGTTACTAACTGTAACCCAAGCATGCCTACCATGAGATGGGAGGCGGAGACTGGGGAAATCAATCTCCCTGGAGTTCTCAAGCCAGCTAGATTGGGGCATGCAGCACAGGCTCAGA
>PVIH01001162.1:186606-256396 GCA_004025045.1 Sigmodon hispidus | reverse complement strand
CCCCCGGTAAGTTTCCACTCTGTGAGCCAAGCCCTCTGACCCTGCGTCATGTCAGGCGAGAGTCTGCAACCAATCAGAAGGGGAGACGTAAGAGGCTAGGGCTTGGCAGTATAAAAGCCGGCTCCTGGCAAGGGGTCGGGGTCTTCCTCCCATTTGGTAAAGAATAAACTTGCTGCAGAAGGATCCAAACTGCGTACTGTGTTCTTCTTCGCAGGCGAAGACAGGGCGCGGGACAGTTGTGAGCTGCTCGACATGGGAACCACTTCTGAAGCCCCTATTTTATTACCACCCCTTATGGCAATTCCAACACCCATTCCGTTAGTGATTCTCAGGGAAGAGGGTGGGGTCAGCAGAGATCATGGAGGAGACAAAGTAGTAAACTGGCCATGCAGGTCACCTGAGTCACTGGGGGCAGTCAAACACAGGGAGGAAGGGAACAGACTTGTACAGAGGAGTGGAGATAAGAAGAAAATGTCCAAGTTAGCGGCTTCCACCACCACCTCTTGACGGGTTTTTGGTTTCTATCTTGGGTAAGGTTAAGGTTCTAGCTCTCAGTCTAACATCCTGTCCCCTCTGGTCCCACTGATCTCAAAGAGTCTCATGTTGACAAATTCTGATTGTATTTTTAAAAACTCAGTGCCAGATATTCAGGAAAGGATGAAATATCAAAGAGAGAAACACCACAGTCAAATCTCACCCAGGTATCCTCCAGCTTCCTCAGTTTAGCTGAGGATTGCTTCTAATGCCTAGTCTGTCTTCCTATACCTGCCTTAACTACCTTCTTCACCCAGCTGTTTCACATCCTGGTTAAGATTAAAGGTATGGGCTACTAGTATTTGGTAATTAACCTTGAACTCACAGAAACACAGAAAGGTCTCTGTTTCTGGAGTTACTGGATTAAAGGCATAGGTCACCACTCCCAGTCTTTTCCCATGCTGGGATTAAAGGTGTAATCTCTGATCCTCCTGGACTGACTATGAGTAGATCTCATGATATTATTAAATATATAACATATCACCATAGTCTCACTCTTTTGGGGGATCAAAGGGTTCAAAACAGGCTCTTACTATGTTGCCCTGGCTATCCCAAGAACTCACTCTATAGACCAGGCTGTCCTCAGACTCAGAGATCCAGGTGCTTCTGCCTCCTGAGTGCTGGGACTAAAGGTGTGCCCCACCACACCTGGCCAGGGTCCTTTCAGGGGATTCCCATCAGAAAAGGAAAAGCAGAAAGGTTCCAGGCAGAACTGACTGGGCTCTGCATGTCACAAATTCATCGCTAAAGCCAGAATCCAAGGTAAGGGCTTGGGAAACTGAGGTGGGAATCCTAAGAGAGGGCTCTGGGTACTGGGCAGCTCTAGCAATGTCCTGCAGGGAGAAGTAGAGAGAAAGCCTGTGAGGGAGTGTCCAGGTAGAAGCAGCTCTTCTCTGATACACTCTGGACATGTGTACCTCAAACCCTGATTCTACCTGGATCTTTAAAAGGCTACTGATCAGCAGGAATGAATATATTCTAAACAGACATTGGTACTTTTTCTTCGCATACCTCCCTTCCCCCAGGAGAAGACTGAAGGCCTAGGGCCAGCTGGAAGAACTTATCTAACCACAAAGATTTATAGTTTCAACAAACCTTGCGGGAGAGCCATGGGCTTTATGGAGGGAGCCTCACCCTGGGGGCTCAAGCTGACCTGTTGGGTTATAAGCCGGGGTCCCAGGCAGGACAGAGGGAAGGATGGCGGGAAGCAGGGAGGGAGCATGGGTAATGTAGAGAACTATGGGGAATGGAATGAGTGAAAGGTACAAGCTTGAGAAAGGAAAGTGGACCAGAGTTCAGGACTAGAGTTCAAATCCCACTGCCTCCCGCTAGCTCCTCATCCATCTAGCAGAGGATGACTGCAAGGTGACTAAAGGTCAGCCTGTCACAGGTTCCACCCAGTGCAAGAGCTTTCCATTCCAGCCCAGAGAAGAGACTGCTACCTTATCTTTATTGCGACATTTGAGATAAGGAGATTATGCACAGAGAGGCTTAACCACTTGCCCAAGGTCCCACAGCTATTTTTAGCAAACCCTGGGTTCAAACCAAGGAGCCAGGGATCCAAGTTTTGTCCTCTCCCAGCAATGAATGGGCTTCCTCCTGCAGCATCCACTGATGACTCTTAGAATATTCTGGAGGCCTGCCCTCTGCCTTGGGGAATGCTTTTCAGAGTCCATTGTGGTTGATATTCTAGTAGCTTCAATCCTCTGCATGCTATGCACGATGTTCATTTTCTTCCATTAGGCAGAAATCACCCACTAAATACTCCTTAAGCACTCAGCCTGAGTATTATCCTATCCCTGAGTGGTTCTCCTGTGGACTGTGACCCCTTTGGGGTCATATATCAGATAGCCAGCATATCAGATATTTACATTACAATTCATGACAATAGCAAAATTACAGTTATAAAGTAACACCAAAATAATTCTATGGTTGGGGGAATCACCACTACATGGGATACTGCTTTAAAAGGTCACAGCATTAGGAAGCTAGAGAATCACTGCTAGAGATGATTCTCCTCCAGCCTCTAGTTCTTCAAGATATGGCTAGTGTGACCATGGGTGACTATGGCCGGGCCACTGAAAGCTCAGAAATGATAGAACACAGTGGCATCTATGTTGACATAGTAAGGCCCTTTCCTCGAATGGGATGTGGGCCTTGCATGCTAATATGGCCCCACCCACTTTCCGGTCTCAATGCTCCCTAGACTAATGTGTTTCCTGCCTGTACAGTCCACATTGTAAACTGGGGGGTACTTGGCTGTGCACCTTGACTGTATTCATGCACATTCCCAAATTCATACACTAAAGCTTAAATCTTCAAGGAGGTGGCATTGGAAAGTGGAGCCTTTGGAGGTACTTAGAGCATGAGGGTGGGGTTCTCCTACATGAGAGATAGTGCTACATTCAGTAAGTTCACAAGGATGGGTGTGAACAGGAACACAAACACACTAGAACCCTAATCTGGGGCCTCAGCCTCTGGAGCTGTGGGAAAACAACAGAAGACTGAGTCAAGACAGGACTTCTCAGTTTAAGGATATCAGGGTCTCTGGCCTCCTGCCTCCTGCATGGCAAACTCAGCCCAGTCCAGTGTTCCCTGAAGGGCTTCTTCACGTGCGTTGTAGGTGGGTTCTGGGATGCACATCTCTAAGAAGTCCTCAGGTAATGTAGATGCTGCTTTAGAGAGCTAACTTATGGAGAGCATCTGGGCTAATTCAGTGGGGCCCCTTGAAGGAGTCTCGGTTCCTCATTTCCATGGTGTTATGTTATAATAGTGCTATAACAATGCGTATAACCGTGTGGCTGACAGATGGGGATGGACAGAGGCGCCATGCCCCATGTGGGGATGATGGTAGGTGGGGGGACAGAAAAGACATAGATGGGGAGAGAGAGAAGAAGAAGAAGAAGAGGAGGAGGAGGAGGAAGAGGAAGAGGAAGAAGAAGAAGAGGAGAGGGAGGGAGTTAAGGAGCCTGCCCTCTAAGCAGGGTGTGTGTGTGGGGGGAGAATGAAAAGAGAGAGGGAGGGGTCAATGGTGAGAAGCCTTCTTAAATAGTGCTTGACATTAGAACTTAGGGGGGCCAGGATAATTGCCATTGGCCAGGGGTAGCTTGGGGGCTAGTCCAGAATCCTAACACATGGTATACCTGTTGTATATAGGTGGGCATTGGAATGTTTGGTTTTGGTCCAGGCTCCACGGATGGGGATGGCTAAGTGTTCAGGTAGGCTGTGTTGCTTTGTCCTGCTCACCAAGCCCTGATTCTCTCAGCTCACAACCTGACGGGCCCCCTTCTTCTGCTCTATCTGAACTTTGCACCTCCAGCTTAGAAAGTGTTTTCTTTTTCTTTTGTGATGTGACCTTGGCTGCCTTCCATGTAGACTCTACCTTCCCAGCCTGGCTCTGCCCTCTCTGATCTAGCCCCCTGAACCTTCCTTGGCAGACAACAACCTCCCAGGTGGGATGTGTATGTAACTATCTGATGAAGTCAGCTAAACTCTCCATGACCTATCTCTAGTCTGAAAGACAGGCGACTCTGCTCCCCAAACAAGGGCATCTATGTGTCCTCACTCATGTCACAGAGACAGAATGACAAGACAAGATGGACAGAAACTCGTTCACTGACTCTGATTTCCTGTTTCCTACCTGGAAAATGAGGAGGGAACAAGAAAGAATTTAAGCTCACAGGCTCCAAGAATGAACCTCTTAGTATTATTTTGCTAAATAGACATAGTGTCAAATTAACATTTAAATCCATCTCTCTAACCATAGGTTAACGTCGCTCTTGGACCAAATCAGGAACATTTCTTGGCTCATGGTAAAAGCAAAAATTCACAAGTAGTCAAAGTGTAGAGAATAAAAGAATCTGAGGAATGCATAGGTTTTTGTTGTTGTTGTTGTTTAAAAAAAAAAAAAAGAGAGAGAGAGAGAGAGAGAGAGCATAAGGCTGGGGACTATGGAGGAAGAAGGAACAGATAGATTTTGAGAGGTCAGGGAGAACCAGAGCAAAACAGACTTCTGGACATGATTGGCAGCTTAACTCACAGGAGCAGTGGCTGCCTGAATAGCATCAAGCCACTCAACATTTTAATAAGAGGTAGGAGGGAGTTCATGAGCCCCACCCCTAACTGTGATGACTTCCAGGGAAGGTAGAGCCAGTTTTCTTTAAGGGTGTGGCTCCTGGTGGGTCAACACAGTTCAGTGCATGGCTCCACAGCCAGAAGTATTTGGGCAACAGAACCCAGAGTTATTAAATAAATTAAGAGAGGATGGCCTGGAGCTGATGGGGGCAGGAAAGTGGGAGTGAATGTGGGAGGAATTAGGGAGGGGAGTTGGGGGTGAATATGATAAAAATGCATTGTATGGAATCCTCAAAGATTTAATAAAGTATTTAAATCAAAACCAAAAGGAAAGAAAGAAGGAACTTAAAAGGTGTGGGAGCAGGAGGGAGGCAGAGTCTTGTTTCCTAGGACCTAGCACACAGGAATGTCTGTGAATATAAATATCATAATGCTAATACTCTAAGAATAATAAAATCAAATGGATAGTAGCAGGGTTTTCAAAGCTTAACAGTGGTTTTGACAACAAATATTCATATTTCATCTGAAACTTATGAAACCTTTGCCTGTAATCCCACGAGCAGCAACATGGTAAATGAAAGCAGCAGGCAGTCGAGATTAATAATATTCTGTCTCACATCGGAAGAACATTTGAAAGACGAAGCTCGCTTTATCTACTCCTTGTCTTAATGGTCCTCATATTGAAACAGACTGAAGCTGCTAAGATGGGCTGGGAACCAGTCATAGATGTTTTATTAATTTATGGGAAAGTGAAGGACCCACCTCGAGGTTTAAGTAGGCCATTCTGAAACTGCAAGAAGTCAGTGGTGTAAGGAGACAGAAGATGAAAAGTGTGCTGTGTGATACAGGGCTTAAGTTGGGACCACAAAGAGTGTCTCTAGTACACTACAAGGGTTGATGGTCTAACAAGGCATTCTTACGAGAAAAAGCAATCTGTTCTCATGTGAATTCTGCCATATGCTTCTATCTTTCCACAGTCTTGAAGGCCATGTCAGTAATTTCTGGTACTTATATGGCCACGCAGGATGCTTTTGCTGCTTAATGGGAATAAATGGGCTGGATTTACTGTTTTTCTAATGTTCCATGTATATACCATGCTGACTGCAACCAGAGGCAAAGTGAAATTTATGGGCATGCACAGAATTTCCAATGATACAGCAGCAGAGCAATATTGACACGCTGTCTGACATTTCCTTACAAAGACTGTTTGTGCTTAGACTAAGTGAAGGGCATTGTTAGGTTTTTTGGGGGTGGGGTGGGGTGAAGGAGGGCTACCGGGCATATGGCTTCTTTGTAGTATAAATGCAGAAGCAAGGAAAATGACATTCAGAGTTTGGGCAGAGAATCACCCTGTCCACAGGTCTCTAGAGCCTAGGTTTGACCTCAGTCCTACCTAACTCATGACCTTTTCATTTCTCAGATCCACACATTCTAATGCATTGATTTAACTTGACTTAACACCGAGCATCTTTTTTTAAAAAAATTATTTTTATGTCAATTGGTGTTTTGCCTGCATGTATAACTGTGTAAGGGTGTCAGGATTACAGTTGTTAGCTGCCATGTAAATGCTGGGAATCGAACTCAGGTCCTCCGGAAGAACAGTCAGTGCTCTTAACCGCTGAACCATCTCTCCAGCCCAATACCGAGCATTTTAAACAAGATTCATCTTAAGCAAGCTCTAGCTTTTTCTCTGTTGCTGTAAAGAAACTCTGATCCATAGGAAGGAAGGAGTGTGTTTGGCTTACACTTCCGGTCCGTCACTGAGGGGAAGGAAGGTAAGGCAGGAACTCAAGCAGCCAGTCACAGTTACAGCAGCAGTCAGGAGTAGAGAGAAACAAATGCACTCAGGGTGACTGCTTGTTAGTTTTCTTTACTTTTACACAGTGTAGGGTCCAGCCCATGAAATGGTGCTGCCCACAATAGGCTGGGCCCCTACTGGGGCAGTACAGCTGCAGGTCACTCTTAACAACTTTGGGGAATAGATAAGTCTATATGATCAGGGACTGCCCTGTTCATTACAGAACATGTAGTAAATATCCCAACATTGTCCCACAAAATGTTAATAGTAATGGCCCCTCGCCCCTGCCTTGCCATTTCTTTTACAACCCCAAGTACTTCCACACCTGGCCAGATATCCACATAAGGAACCAAATCTCTGCTGCCCTATAGCAGTACCCAGCATTTAAAATACTTATTAAACAAAGACAAGTATCCCTATTATAGTATATAAGTGTCACCACAACTGGAGATTATTTAGAAAGACAACAGAAACTGGAAGATTGGGACTAAAAAATAGATACAGTGTAGCTGGCAGGTGGAATATTGTGTAGTATAGTTTAGAGGCTATAAAAAAAGAACAGGACAATTAATATATATTAGTATATGTGGTGGGATTACGCTGGTAATGTCGTAAATATCTGTCCCGCCTATTGGTTGAATAAAAGCTGATTGGACAAAAGGCAGACAGGAAGTGTGGGCAGGGCTACCAGGCTAATAAAACTCTGAGTACAGGAAGAACAGACACAGATGCCAGAGAGCCGCCAGAGAGAGCTGCCACAGACAAGATAAGGAGAAGGCATCAGACACAGAGGAAAGAAGCTGAAATGCTGCCATGAGAAAAGTTACTGAGCCATATGGCTGAATAAGATGGGTTAGTTCAGATGAAGGAGTTAGCAAATTATATGCCTGGCCCCTAGGTCAATCAGCATAAAACTAATGTATGCCTGTGTGTGATTCTTGGAGCAAAGCAGGGCCGAGAGTGAGACTAAACCTCTGGTCCAGGCCTGGAAAGTCGGCCAGAAACCTTATACAACAAGTATATGTTATGATTCTAGAGCCATGCTCTGAGACATACATCAAGGGACACTGAAGGAGATGGAGGTGAGCAAGTGTGGTCTCTTCAGGGTTGAGGCCCCTCTCCACAGGAGAGAATTTATACCTAATACTATAAACCCAGTCAAAAACTTATGTTCAAGAAAGTCTTGGGTCACACAGGGAAACCTAGTACAATTGTTCAGTAACAGTGAAATGACATCAAACTTACTCTGTATATTTATATTCAAAGGCAAGTGTCATACCTAGCCTTAATCAGAGAAGCTTTGCATGGCAATGAACTGAGGTGAATTCAGACTCATAGACACCAAAGGAGTTCAAAGTAAGTGATAATTGAGTGTTTAGTCCTCGACAGGATACCTATCCCACCGCTCTAAGGCTCAGAGAACATAGAGGAGAGGGGGCTGGAAGGAAGGAAGGAGCCAGAAGACAGGAAAAAGGCTGGGAAGTGCTGCCTCTAAGTCATGACACAGCCATTAGTCATGATCTCACAGCAGCCATGGCTGCCTGCACTGGGTCTGTATGAGATTGGACCTGTCAACAGCCAATCATGGATCAGAGAGGAACTCACAGGTCTATACTATTATTTGATAAACAAACTACTGCCTACTAGCTACTGGCAGATTTTGGAAAAGAAGCAGGCATTGCCTTTATTTGTATGTCCACTGGTAAGCCTACCAGGTCCAATAGATGGTCATCATCACAGTCACACAGATGGTTCTGGTTAAACTCATTGGGTCAGAAGACAAAATATAAAGATGTAAACATAAAAAAGGGACTTATAAGAAGTGTGTGTGTGTGTGAGGAGGTGGGGGTGGGATCAAAATGGGAAAGGGTGGTGGTGAGAACAGCCAAAATGAGCGTATCCATATATACATGTACAAAAATGTCAAAGAAGAAAATAAATTAAACGTTATATGTATTACATAATAACAAAACCACTGAAAGGCAGTCAGCTTTTGAATTGAGAACCCAAAAGGGGAACAAATAACTGTACTTCGACTTGTGTGTTACCTACAGCAGAGCAATGCACCTCTGTGAGCGCTGTGCTGAAACTCTGGAGGAGCCTCGTTTGAAGGACAGCAAGCCCTAGATAGCAGATGAAAATGAAGGGAAGGATGTCCATGTAGCTGTGCTTCCAAATCTCTCACAGGCAAATCCCTCACGATGAGTCTGGAATCACATCCCCAGGGGAAATGGGTTCCCCAGGGGAAAAGACCCATGTTTTCTCTTGAACAAGCCAGACAAAGGAGGCCTTCTGTTATGTAGTATTTGCATTTGCTCTTGCATGGTTTATCCATCAAAAGAGTTGTCTCCTTAAACCAACATGCTTAGATTTCCTGTGACCTTTAATACACTTCCACCAGCCTTCAACCAGGGGGAATCAGGAAGATTTTGTTTTGCTTTGGTTTTCATTTGTTTGTTTTTGTTTTCCGAGGCAGAATCTCACTGTGTTGCACTGGCTGTCCTAGAAGTCACTCTGTAGATCAGGCTGGTCTCAAACTCACAGCTATCTGTCTGCCTTTGCCTCCTGAGTGCTGGAATTAAAGGTCTATTAACCATCCCCTACATAACGATTCCTTAGTTAGACTCTATTAAGGATTTAAAACTCTCAGATACTAAAAGACCATTTCTCCTCCATTCACTGTGACCATCAGAGGATTCTATGCCCAGTTCTGCAGGTAAGTGCAAAGGTCAGGTTCAATCACACTTTCATCTTGGCATGTGTATCTCCTTCTCTCCTGACCGAGAACCCATCATAACTCTGTCCAAGAGGGTGGCAACGAAGATCCAGTAAGAACCCTCCAAGCCTCTCCAGGGCCTTCAGAAAGCAAGAGGGTTTTTCCCTTTCATCTCATCAACAGATCAAACTAGTTTAAAAAAATAAAACAGAAGCAAACCTCTGCAAGACTCTTGCAGGGAAAGAGTGTTCTCCGGGAACAAGACAGAGAGCCATGCATGGCCTCTACCAACCAGAAGGAGTGAAGTTTGGCACCACAGACCACAGAAACACAACAGGATCTCTATGCCCCTGGTAGATAATTATTCCCTCGCTGTCCAAACAGCAGGGAAAACATGTCGCTTTTGCTTTTATGAACTTCCAAAGCAATAAAGACTTGTATTCAAAGCACTCTCACTTTCAAAAAAGAAGTCATTAATACTTTTTATGAAGTCAGAAGCCATTAGTGAAGATATATCAAATATGTCATCTCAGCGGGGATCCTCAAAGGGGGTCGAGGAACAGTGTTAGATACACAGACTGGGCCAGGCTTCACAAATGGATGATGTCGATGGAAACCTGAACACAAAGGCTCAAAGCACCTGTGACACTTGAAATCCCTGAGTATTGATGTATGGCTATGCGATAACGTCAAACCATCCTGGATAAGCTGACAGGTGCTCTGGAGGCACCGCATACCCAATACATCCTACTGTACGGCATATTCAGACTCACTAGCAGCAACTAAATAATTCAGGGACTTAATGGTAGAAATGTATTCATACATGCAATCAGACTGGGACAAGGAAATGCTGAGGTGGAGTGGGAAGACAGACCAGGCAAGGAGCATCCTTTTGAGTTTGGGGTTGAGTGCACCAACGTCTATATCCAATTTCTACTAACGTGTCTACATTTTTATCCAGCAATCTTATTTTATTTGTATGTCAAGGCCATAGCATGATCTATCTAAGCCCAAACTGACAGAGTTGCCACCTACTAAGGAGAGAAGCAGAAAAGAAATATCCTGACACATATAATATTGCAGGAGAGACTTTATTCTGGATTACAGCAGTGTAGAACAGGACTACTCAGATGGGGAAAGAGTCAGGGCACAGTTCTGAATAGAGTAAAGGCATCAGAGGATGTGTATGGATGTATATGTGTATATCTGAAATGCAGAGCTGGGGGTGCAGCAGGCAGTGGGTACAAAGTCGGGAATATCAAGAGTAAAGAAATTCATCACAATAAAACTTCACAAGACTCCTACTGCAGCTGTGCCAGGGTGAGCCAAGAATAGACAGGTTCTGTTTACACTGACTTAGAGAGACTAATTAAGACTGGACTGTGTAACCAGGTGTGGTGACCCACACCTTTAATTCCAGGCAGAGGTAGTGTGTCTCTGTGAATTCCAGACCAACAAGGGCTCTATAGAAATATACTCTATACAACAAAAACAACAAAGTCTGGGATATGAAGATTCTTCAAGGACAAATGGGTAAGATCAAGGATCAGCTGAGAACAGGGCCCAAGAATGCTTAAAGTCTGGTCAAGGGTGATTGGTCCAAGAAAGACAGAGTGCAACGGGTCACTTTAAGACTTAGCAAAGCTCTTTATTCTCTCCCCTCCCCTCCCCTCCCCTCCCCTCCCCTCCCTTCCCCTCTGTGTCTGTGTCTTTCTGTCACTCTACTTCCTGATCCCTGGGTCTCAAGTGGTAGACTAGCTGCGGACTGCCTATATTGCCAAGAATGACCTTGAACTTCTGATTCTCCTGCCTTGACTCCTGAGGGTGAGATTACAAGTGTGCACAACTATCCTGGTTTAATGTGGTGCTGTGGACCAAACCTGGTGCTTTTGGCATGCCAGGCAGTTTATTGTCTGAGCTACATTCCCAGACTGTTAGCAAAGGCTTCTTAAAGGTTTAGAGTGCCTGGGACATCAGCAGTAGGGATTAGAAAGTGAAATTCGGGGTGAAGAGGCAGCACAGCATGTGTCAAGCCGGTTGGTAAATGTCCAATGGCTCCATGTGGCAACAGACCTTTTCAATATGGCAACTACAGACAATTGGGACTGGTGAAGATCTGAATGGGGGTCTGTACTGAACATTATGGATTACAGGACAATTTCCCTGACCTCCCCATTTTGGATGCCAGTACCACTTGCTTACTCTGCCACTTCTTTGCATTCGAACCAATGAAACTATCTCTAGATATTTCAAAGGAAAGCATGTCCCTAGAACAGAAAGCCAGAGAGAGGGTATTGGACAGGGAGTACAAAAAGAACCAGCAGGTGAGTGGATCACTGAGCAAAGCACAAGTCACGGGTTGTTATGTGACAAAGGCAGACGCTGTTGGTCTCCAATATGACCATTTAATAGTCAGAAAAGGAAGAAAATATAGAAGTTAGTTCATATACAGAGACCTGAGAAGTTTATTAGAACCTCCATTTATGCTTATTAGAACTTCCATTTAAGAAAAAACACACCTGAATTGATCCTTATGAATTGAGATGCTTTGGGATAAAAATATTCCTACATCTGATTAACAAGCAAGGATGGAGATGCGTTTTCTAGGGCCAGCAGGGTGGTTTACTGGCTGAAAGTACTTGTCTAAATGGTTTGAGTTTGGTCTCCAGAACTCACATGGTGGAAGAAGAGGAGAACTGACTCCCCAAAGCTATCCCCTGATCTTCACATGTGCTGGGGCATATGCATACACATACACACACACACACACACACACACACACACACACACATACACATACACACACACACCATACACACACACTGTGCTTTCTAGAGCTAACTGAGCCACTGTTAAAGTAATTTAGCCTAAAAACAAAAAAAAACATTTGCATGCATGGCCATGTCTTACTTATGATTCTATTTTCCATTTTATTTTTTACATTATATCTCACCTTTACACTTACATTCAAAATGCATTCTTATTACTGAAAACTTAAATATAAAGGGGAAAGAGAACAATTCCCAGTCTGAGTACTTGATTTGTACGCTCTGTAAGACTCTATGGAGATTTCACAATTATTTACTAATTTAAATAACCCCAATTTCAGCAGACAGTGAGCAGGTGGCACGTTCGTTGGCACATCCCCACCTGACCTCTCTTGCATTTTCGTTTTTCATTCTCAGGCACAATTAGCAAAGGACAGAGAGCCAGCTATTTAACAGGCTATTCCAGCTAATTTTTAATCTCTTCTAATGCAGGAATTAAAAAAAAAAATGCTTGTTTGAGAGCTTCAGGGATTACTAAATAATAAACCCTGAAGGTTCCAAAATCTGGTTAATAGTTAGACCTGGAGAATATGAAATATAGTGTTAATTTAGAATAACATAATGCCTAAAAATGAAGCGAGTAAGGTCTAATTGAGCTATGAACTGCTTGCCTCGTATTGTGTAATATGGGGGATGCTAACCTCGGGTTGCTGAGTTGTAGATAACCATTACTCTTAGCAAGTATGTTTATTGGGGTCTCTCGCTCTTCATTATCCAACCTCATAAAGTATACGTCTGCATATTCCGATAAAACATAAAACGGCAAGGCAGAGGCACAATTAGGACGCCAAAAGAAGCGGCATCATAAACTGGTATCTGTCTCCAAATGATTGTTCACTTAACTGTGATAAATATTTATCAGTGTGCAATACAACAAACTTATGAACAACTATCGCCCATGCTGAAAATGAAGGAAGACCTCAAACTTTTGATTTTTGCTTTTGGATAAGCTATAACCCTTTAGCTCAAAATGTGACTTGATGAGCTGCAATGATTTTTACTTTTAATGATAATTATGCTGTAGGAACAACCAGAACACAGTGGGTGCATATGACCAGGATCCACATAAACCAGAATAGAGAAAAGAGGATTGAAACATAACAGCTAATTTGGGTGCTTGTTCAGTATAAAACCTTTTTATGTCCTTGGGACCCTTGTTGGAAAAATGTGTTTTAAATGATAAAATAAAGATGAAAATAAACTCCTTAATGGTCCTTAGTCTCTTATCAGCCCATAATGTACTAACTAGGAATGCATAAGGAAAAGTAAAATATATAACTCTGATGTTCCTGTAACTTCAGGCTCACGCCCTTGTTGCTCAGAAAAAGAATCTGGGGATTACCATGTGGCATTATATGTCCTCTAGAACATAAGGCCACAGGAGAAAAGGACTATTTCTGCCTTCCTGGGGGAGTTTCTGAAGTGATGTTTGTCTCTTGGCAGAAGAGAATTGTTTTTATTATTCTTAGAAAAATGGTTAGGGGGAAGAAAAGCAGGGAACAGGGGTAGGTGATATCCTCTATAAATCGAAGTAGCTCCTAACTGCTGGGCCAATCCTGAAAGTAACTGGAGACAGTCAAAAACAAAAGAGCAATGAGTCTCAAACATGAGCATGTATAACTGGAGTTCTTGGACTCAAGACAACTTAGCTGGGCAGGCAGTGGTGGCACACACCTTTAATCCCAACACAGAAGCAGATGAGTCTCAGAGTTCAAGGCCAGCCTCATCAAGGACAGCCAAGGCTACACAGAGTAAACAAAAACAAACAAAAAGGACACCTGGAATTTGGCCAGATATGTGGCATTTCATTTCCAGGCCTGCCACTGCCACTGATATTATTGACCTGTGAGCCATACTTGGGAAACTGAAATCCTATAGCAAAGGAAGACTCTAGAAGGATCTCTTCAGGGGAGCATCCTCTTCTTTATCTCATTCACCTTACTTTTGCATTTTCACATCTTTTATTTTGCTTATTTTTATGTCTACCCTATTTCTCAATTTCTATTTCTCTTATATTTTGCCTCTTCCAGTCCTTATCTCTCCTTTCTTATCTTTTTTTCCTTCTCTTTCAACCTTGCCCTGAAATATCTACCTCAGTCATAAGTAGCTTTATTCCAGGCTATTCACAGTGACCAGTATTTCCAGAAAGAAAGTGGACACTGAAGACAGGATCTTTTTCTCCAGACAGCTGAATGAGGATATCAGAGCTAGGGTGGGGAGTGGGGGGGTACGGATTGTGATGCAAAAGCAAGATGCTATTTTTACATTCAGCATCCTATACGCAAGAACATGTACTATGTGTGGTTCTTATACATACAGCAGTCACCGTGTTCATACAATGTAGACTAAGCCAGTTCTCAGCATTCATTTTTATTTGGGGTCTATTCTTACATTTTAATATAAATAGTCTCGAGGTCTATTGACAATGTGCACTCAACTCCCACACTGCATGAAAATTTACAGCAAAAATGACTATCAGAGCATTGCTAGGTGCAGAATCATTTTGGGCTGACTTAGGTCCTATAGTCTTCTCCTGATAGCCTCTGAGGATTCACTACATACAAAACAAAAATCCACAGAGCAAGAAACCCCTGACCTCATCAGTGAGTCATGTTAAATGAGACTGGACCAAATACGTGACCCCACCGTTAGGGAACAATCCTAGGCTGGCTGAGGCTGGACAAGATGACCTCATACATCCCTCACGTCCTTCCTGGGTCATAAAATCAGAATGGAAACTGACTAGAACCTGAGAAGAGAAGAGGGGATTGCTGAGTCTAAGCAGCAATATCTCAGGAGATCAACCATATTACAAAGGGCATCAAAGAGAAAAACAAAGGCCCCTGTCACCAGAATAAAAATCAAAATGTTTCCAAATAAGGCCCTTTGTGAATATCTACAGGCATGGAGAGTGGGAAGAAGGTGCTAACGTTCTGGGTCACAGACAAACTGGGGCCTTTCCCATTTTTGGCCTCTAGAGGAGTGGACAATCAGCTTCTGTCTAGGTGTACTGTCTTGTGAGTGCTTCAGACAGGCATGGTGGTACATGCCTGACCCCTCTGGATTCTCAAGTCTATCTTCAGGGTCCTAACAGGAGGCCATTAAACAGAAAACAAGAGCTATGCATAACTAAACAGTCCCTCAACCTGCAGTTCTGTTAGCCATAGTCTCAGCTCCAAGTCTCTTCAGCAAAATCATCCTCTGGTTAGCCTCGGGCCTTCAGACTTTTCTTCTCCAAGTAGTTGGTTCCTAGAAATGTCCTAATGTTATGGGGTTCACCCTCTCAATAGTCTAATAACCAGACATGACCGTGTATCTCTTTAGAATTCATTCACTCTTGTTCACTCAGGCTAGTTTAGGCCGCTAATCTTCATGTACATCACCCATGCCCCTGTCACATACATACATCCATTTATACACAGTTTGTTTTTCAATTACTGCCTAGAAGGGAAGAAACACTTGCTTACAGAGCACCGAAAAGTCTCATGCTGAAAATAACTCTATCCTCCTTGGTCAGATAGCTTCAAGTAGAAAGGCTGAAAGCTATGATATTCATTTTATGATAAAATAGTGGTATAGTGAGCAAGGTCCAGTTTTCAAGAGTAAATATCATACATACTTAGTGAAGTAGCTGCTAATACTTGCTGAGTATCTATAATGACTGGGGCTGTAAACATTACATCACAGACTTTTGTCTCGGCCATCACATAATTGTGAGCATAGAGGACCATTCTATAAAGGGAGACACTGAGGCAGCCCACTCCAAGAGTGACCCAAGAAGTCTGAGAGCTTCAGGCAATATTTGGGAACTGAATAGAAATGAAACCTCTAACCTGCTACCCAAAGACTTTAACCAAGAGAATGCCTAGCAGCAGGATGGAGCCTGGACATTTTCTTTTAATCAGCCTTCCTAGGGATTGTCATCTAAAACCAAGTCAGAGAAAAGAAGCTCCAACGTAGAGATCAGCCTGCTAAGGCTGAAGTGGCTGACTCACCATACTAAGGTTTGTGCTGAGCATCAGAAACTGTCCTGTCCACTTCAGGCAATTAACGGGGAGTTGGCTTGGCTAATCAAGTTAACACCTGCGACACAGAGTTCCCCTGAGACCAGGCTTTCTGGTCCCCAAGTCCCAGTCTGTCCACAGAAGAAACTTTCATAACCTGACTCTCTTTCTTTGTAGCAAACAAAGGAATATTTGGGTGACCCCCGCCCCAACTTTGTGGGGGAATCCTGATTAAAGGGGATTAGGTTTGAGTATCTGGGTTCCCCCTGTTATTTCCTTAACCCACAGAAGTGATTTAATTAAGAACCAGTGCATCTAACCTGAACCAGTTCCTACTGTGTGCAATAGAAAGTTGCACAGAAACACAATAGTTCCCTAGTATGTGTCCTACCCAGTGTGCTTGCCAACAGCCTACCCAGAGGCTGTAGAGCCTAAGCCTTATTTAAATCTCAATTAATTTAAATGTAAATAGTGCCCCAAAGCCACTGGCTACTTTATCTATTAGATAGCCCAGATCCAGAAGCCTCTTCTTATTCTAACCTCCGATTCACCTAAGGAGAATAAGGCAGAAGGCTGTTAAAACTGTAGAGGTGAGTCAGGGAGTGAGCTCAAAAACAATCACTCAGCCTGCTCACCAGGTCTCCTCTGGCTTTAGGGCTCACAAAGCTAAGAGGCTTCACTGCCTTTGGGTAGGCAATCACAGCTCAGAATTCTATAAACAAGGCAAGGACAGTGACCTTCTTGATGAGGTAGAATTGTTCGGGACTAAGAGAGAGGCATCAACATCAAGAGTAACATGGAGGGGGGCAGAGGCGGGCTGGAGAGATGCCTCAGTAGCTCAAAACACTTCCTGCTCTTGCACAGGATCCTGGCTCAGTTCCTGACACATATTGGCCTGAAAACACTGCTGGCATTCATAGGCACCAGGCATGCATTCAGTGTACTCAAATGCATGCACATCAAATAAAATATGGGGGGGGGGCGGGGTGGATAAAGCTGATTGCCATAGAAAGACTGGAAACTCTCCCTAATCTGGGCTACATGTAAGAAACAGCAGATGAAAAAGCCCACCATACAGAAGCAAGCACAGAAGAAAGAGAAGCTGAGTGTTAGATCCGGGTTCTTGAGTGTCTGTCTGTCTTTTTCCCCAGATCACTAGTGCTGCCTCCATTTGTTTACATCCTTACCCATCTGCCCCTGGGCTGAGAAAACCTAGAAACTGAGGTGCAACCCAGACACTAATTCTGCTTCCTTACCACAGTTCCTTAATGGAGATAATCTGGGATCCTTTTTTCTGCAGGCCAGACCTCTAGCAGCTTCTTGGCAACCACCAATGAAAAGATCCTATTCTCCTAGTGTGTGTTTCCACCTAGACTTAAGTAGCTTCTGCCACAGTGAGTTCTGTGGAGGCCGTGCTTCTTTTGGAAGGGAACTACAAATCGGGGCTCTGTTTGATTCATGTAGATTGAAAAACCAAAACAAGCACTGTGCTGTTTGACTATTCTAGCTTCACCCTTCACCAGAAGTTCCTTAAAGAACTGACCCACCTCTCTACCCTCAACTATATCATTACCCTGATCAAAACTGGGTCCAAGAGTCTCAGGTGCCTGGATGCCACCTCCATTTTAACGTTCAGCAGGATAGCTGGGGACTAAACACAGTGGTGTCCCACTGTCATTGTACCAGCCTCAACTTCCCCAAATGGCCTTTCTGATATCCTCGAAACAGGTTCACACCAGCCAGCATTAATGTCTCTCCTCCAGATGGAGACAGTACAGAGCAAAAGCAAAGCTGTCCTGTTCTTCACAATGTATGTAGAGTGGCTACCTGTAATAAGAAATGTCCCCGGTGTGGAAATGCTGATGGACAACCAGAAGTTTCTATAGCCATGATGTAAGTGTGTGTGTGTGTGTGTGTGTGTGTGTGTGTGAGAGAGAGAGAGAGAGAGAGAGAGAGAGAGAGAGAGAGAGAGAGAGAGAGAGGAGAGACTGGAGACCAGAGGTCTTCCTCTACTGCTCTTTATTATTTTGTTGTTGCTGCTTTCCCAGATGGTGTGCCCAGCTTGCAAAGCCCCCAGATAGACCACCAGAGATGTGAACTCTCCATAATGCAAAAGCAAGGTTTACTGAAAGGACCCAGCATGGCAGTGGCCAGAGGAGGTACCTGGATTCATTTGCACATTGATACTTGGGGGCAGGGCCCAGGTCTGTGAGTGAACTCTGAAGCAGCCAATCGCTGCTGTACCTTACCCCTTTGCCCAATCCTGGAATGCCAAGGTGTGTTGCATCTTGCTTACATTTATTTTTCTTTAAAGACCCCCTCCCACTGGGGCTCAGGGTCCTTAGCCTTTTCCCTGTGCCGGAACTAGGCTATCAACCCAGGTTCGTGGGAACCTGTATGTAACTTGCATGTAACAATACAAATCTCACTCTTTACAACATGTCCAGGCTCCCTGGTGGTAAGTGTGGAAATTCTTACGCACAGGCATAATATCTGCCCCTTTGCAAGCTGGGTTTTCAAAGGCAAAAATCACAAGGCTATACATCAATTGGGATCTTAGTATGGATACAGTTCTGATTAGCTCATCTTTTGGGGGGATTTTTAGATTTCCTCTGTTATCTCAGCCAGCTGTTTACCAAGCCCTTTTCTTTTACTACCTCCTGGGTTGGATCACTCCAGGCTGTCTCCAGTGCTGGGACATTCCATAGATAATTAACTGTTATCAGCCCCTAGGCTACCTCTCATGTTAGAACTTTGTCCTTCTACAGACCTCAGGCTTGTCTCAAAACTGAGGTCTTCGAACTTTTGCTCAAAACTGAAGGTGCTTTTCTGGTTCTTCACCAGACAGGGTTTCTCTGTGTAGCCCAGGCTGTCCTGGAACTTTTAATAGATCCTGCTGGCCTCAAACTCACAGAGATCTGCCTGCCTCTGCCTCCTGAGTGCAGGTATTAATGGTGTGCTCCATCATGCCTAGATGTGGCTCTATTTTTTTTTTTTTTTTTTTCTGAGGCCAAGTCTGTCATCGAACGTGGAGCTTACAGATTCCATAAGACTGGTTGAACCTCAAATTCTCTTGGCTCTAAGGTTACAGGAGCACTCCCCACTCTTGGCAGCACATAGATGTCACATTTAAACTCAGGTCCTCATGCATGCATGGCAAGACCCACTAAGCCACCTCTGCAGCTATCAGGCCCCCCCTTTAAAAAACGTTTTCAAAAATCACAAATGATCTGAACAGTGAGTTTTCAACTCAGTCATAAAAAAAATAGGCAATGAGGGTCTGGAGATACTGCACAGTGGTTAAAAGCACTTGCTGTTCTTGCAGAGGGTCTAAGTTCAGTCTCAGCACCCATATCTGGCAGCTTATAACCACCTGTAACTCCAGCTCCAGGGGATCTGATATCCCCTTCTGGCCTGTGGGCTTTTGCACAAACCACCCACCCAGTCTCACTGCACATAATTAAAAGTAAATCTTATTAAAACAAATAAGTAATGAACAAACAGGAACTCAAAGCATTTGCACTGAGCCTGTGAGTCTTATCTGATGCAGACATAAGGCATAGTAGCAGGGAGGGTGAGATATACTGGGATTTGAATATAAAACCTGCATAACTAGGCATGGATAAAGTAGACTTGTGTTTCCTGTTTTTTCAAAAACTTTAGTTTTATTTCGATGTGTGTGTTTGTATCTGCTTGTATGTGTACGATATGTATGTGGTTAGGGTGTCATATCCGTATCCCCTGCAACCGGAGGAGTTACAGGTGACTGTGAATGCTGGGAAGTGAACCCAGATCTTCTGTGAGAGCAGCCAGTGCTGTTAGGCACTGAGCCACCTCTCTAACCCCCTGCTGCTTTTTATTATTTAATTGTGCACTGCCAATAAAAGTGCAATTGACGAAATCATCCAGAGGAAACAGTCTTTGTTCAAACCTGTTTCTCTTCCTCTTTTGCTTGATATTTCTAAATTAACTTATCAATAATGGATTAAAGTAATACGCAAAAGCGGGACAATACTGCACCTTTAAGGAAATATTATTTTTCCTCGGGTCCTATCAAGGTAAATTTCATCAGTATTCGAAGAATGAGCAAAGCACTTCAACAATTTATTTCAATAAAAGAAGACTTAGCTGAAAGGAGTATAAATGATGAGAACTTGCTTTAAACTGATTTATTCCCTGCAGCAATAAAAGGAATGTTTCTTCACTCAGCTGTTTAATATGCAAATATGCAGAACATCCAGCCCCTGACAGCACATCATTAATAAAACCTTGCGCTGAGCAGAGTGCCCGATATTTCATCCTGATGAAAATGCATGATGATGATTTTAGACTGTGGGCTTTCGGAGTTGAACAATGTGCCTCCCTGGTGGTGAAGCCCACCGTTCACAGAGAGGGTTCTGCACACAGCCATCGAATTTGTGCAGCAGGAGGTCAGGAAAACAGAAGAGTGGACAATCATTCACGCTTCCAAGTGGGACAGCATTAACTTGGTGGCAGGGGGACAAGATTCTACGACTCTTCTTTTAGGGATGGTGGCATGCTAACTTTTAAATTTTTATTTGTGGTCGTGTTCCCCCACACACACCCCTGCCCCCTCTATTAAGGAAAATTCCCACCTGGGGCCATTTTCCACACTAGCTTTATACTCACTTGGAATAAGACAGCACACCATGTGATAAAAAGACGCTGGCCCCTGGAAACTGCATGCTATTGCCCTCTTCAGTGGCACTGTTGTGTTTGTAAAGTAAGACTCTAAAGAGAGCCCAGGGTGTACTCTCTGTCTAGAAACATCCTGGACTGATGGAGACAGTGAGAGCATTTTGAAGGTACTGAGGAAGGAGTATGTGGGGTGTATGTACATCTGCATAATATTTGTGATATGGCAGTGTGAACCAGGCCAGGGGAGGAGCTCAGTGTCTGTCTTTGCCTTCCACCTTGTTCCAGACAGGATCTCTGGAGCTTTACCACTGTGTGCTTAGGCTATCTGGCCCTCTCACCTCCTGAGGATTCTCTTGTCTTCCCATCTAGCTTTCTATAGTGGTGCTGGGATGATAATAAGGCATATTAATGGTACATAAGAATTCTGAGGATGTAACCCAGGTTGTCAGGCTTACATTAGAGCCTTAACAACTGACCTATCTACCTAAGAAGGTTTTGTATATTTCTTAATTTCATTACAACTTTTTATATCTTTCACATTTTATTTCATCTTCTCTCTTTTTTTTCCCTTTCCTTTTATTCTATTTTGGACATGGCTTCATGTAGCTGAGGTTGGCCTTGAGATCTCTATGTAGCTGAAGATAACTCTGAACTTTTAATCTTCCTGCCTTTACTCCATCAGTTCTGGAATTATAGGGGCACATTAGCATGTATCTAGTTTATGTGTTGCTGGGAGTTGGACCCAGGATTTCATGTGTGTTAAGCAAGCACTCTCCTGAGTTTCATCTCCAACTGTCTTCAAAATTGTAAAGTTAGTGAAACCATAGGTATGATTAGAAAAATCATGTTTCTAAGAGACATGATTCTGCACACACATACCCCATGCCCCCAGCTCCCCTCTCCCCCTACTCAATAGACTATCTCAGGCTTATCAGCACTGTGAAGAGCCCTGCCTCTGAACATTTTGGGAACTACATACAAACCCTGCTGACTGGCTTAAAAGATACACAGATGTGGCAGAGCTGCGTGCCTTACTAGTAAGTATTTAGAACACTGCTTGGAATTTGGTACGGTCTAGAAAAGTATTTGTTAAATCAAAAACCAATAAATCAGATTAACTCTGAAAGCTTGTCCCTTGGCAAGGGTGAGTCCTCTGTAAACACTCCTGTTTAAGTAAATAAAGGATGTGGAACTTGCTTCTTTTGTAAAAGAACTTCCATTACAACTTCACTGTAGGGTTCTTGTCTGGAAGTACTGCTCCAGCTTAGGGAAAGTATATGAAGCTCTAGTCCTGGGGCTGCCTGCCAAAACTGCTCGGAGGGCTCAGTTTTCACAGGCACAGGAGAGTCTCTAATGCCGGTGTCGAGGTGGAATGAGAGAACCAAGCCCACGAAGTCTTCTGACCATGAATACACCTCCATATTTCATAGACAATATGACAACAACATCTAAGTTCCCTAGCTCTCATACCCATGTGGCATGACCCTGAGTTAGGCCCTTACCCATTTCCTCACTGTGAACTCTGTAGGCCAGTAACTAATCCTATTCAGTTAGCTTTCAGAGGAAGTCCCATTCAGTCCAGAGCCTTGCAGAGATGAGAAGCTCAGCGTCTGCTCATACAATTTATTAAGCCCTTACTATGGACCCAGCATCATCCACATATAGAACGGCCCTGCCTATCACATTTTACTCAAGGGAGACTAAGCAAGGGACTCTTAATCAAGGCCACCAGCACAGCTTGGCCTTGAACTTGAGCCTGTCTGTCACTAACCCCTCAACCAAATACTCTCTTCACACCAGACCTGCTATTTCCAGGAGGGCTGGGGTAGGGGATGAAAAAGAAAAAAGAAAAGAAAAGAAACTAGATCCAGCAATGCTTCAAAAACATAGAGAGAAAGAGGAGATTTTCTTCTTTCCTTTTATGATCAGTCACAATTCATCTTCACAGAGCCTGTCCAGAGGCAGGTGAGGCAGGTGGGGGCTCACAGCTTCATAGGAAAAAGTAAGGGCCTGTGAAGTTCTCTGCGGCTGCTCTGTCGTTTCAAAAGCACATTTATTAGAGAAAGACCATTCACATCTGCAATTTGTGAAGGTTTGAAGTGTTTTTTTTTTTTTCCCTCCAACTTTAGATAACTCCAAGAAAAGGAAAAATAAAAGCTTACTTTTTCCAATCTGTGATAGTGAGTTGGGCAGGACTTCCTTCCACTCCTTCCTGCCCCCACATTCTCTCTAGCTTCCATGTGTGTTCTCTTTGCCCAGCCAGGAGATCGGCTTTCCCTGCCAACAGGAAGAGAGCTGTTGGCGTTGATTTCCAAATATTTCAATTATAAATCAATCGTTTAGCCAGATTCAATGAAGTTTGCAAAACTTCCCTTTGAATCAGCTCCCAGTGAGAATCCACGAAATCTTGAGGGCAGAAATTGCGGTGGCCTCTTGCAGGTCCTGTCCGTGTTTCTGATTTTATGTGCTTAGTAATACGCCCTCATAACTCAGATGGGATGAACCAATTAAACATTTCCCCATAGTCTGTGAAAGCGCTGCTCTTGGCATGTTTTTTGCATGGCGCAAACCTCTGCGGGAGGATACGATAGAAATCTTGCACTATTTAAATATAGAATTGGGACATCAAAGAAAGGGTTGTATTGAAATAACATGGATAATTAAGGAAGTGGAGAACAGCAATAACTGATTTACATAAATGCTAATGAGTCTCTTGACTTGTTTGGCAATTTGCACTTTAGGCTGGGTAACTGTGGCTCCAAATTTATGATCTAATTTTTACTTTAATATTTTCTTTTAGCAAGTTGTAACCCGCACTGAGAAGTGCCTGCCAACATCTAGCTTCTTGGCCTTCAACCGTCCATAAGTATCTCTAATCCAGCACTGAGGATGAATGCGAAGAGTTTCATGAACGCACTGCTTTATATGGCTTTCTTTTTCTAATACGCTGCTGCTGCAGTTACTCGTGGTCAATAATGCTTGGGGTACCCAGAGCTGCCTATGATAACCAGGCTAGCAAACGAATAGCCTGTCAGAGAGATTAAGAAGTTTCTTATATACCTGCTCCTTGTCATTAGGAAGAAGACCCAGGGTCAGGGATCATCAAGCTTGAGGTCAGAGCTTATTCTGTACCATTCTTCGATGTCTTTTGCTTCAGAGAAGAAATTATATGCACTGAAAATTGTCATCTTATTGTACTTTTCTACTGATCTCACTCCACAGGGACACAGCCTCCTGTGCATGAGAATGAGTGCCTCGGCTGGGCCCTCTGGACACTCTACACACTGACCTTCAGTGTACCCGATTTCCCTCCGAGCCCTCTAAGCATGATCCATTGCTTTCTCAGGCCATTCCCCCTTCACCCCATTGATGGGTTTCAGAGCTGCTTCAATTTCCAAGGCCTGACATGCTGAGGCAATGGCCAAGGCTCTGTCTGTGCTGTCTTATGGATGGTGCAAGGTCACTGCTGGGGAGAGGAAGGAGGCAGGCAAAGCATTTATCAGGATGTATTGTTTTACTTTTTCTATCCATCACTGAGGCGATGATTCTATTTTAGTGAAAATCCATTGAACTGCGATCAAGTCAGATGGCTGTTATCATTGGAGACTCAAGAGCTGTCAAACAGTAATCAGTACAAATGCTGGACCTCGAGACAGGGGCTCGAGCCCAACTGTGGTCTTCCAAAGATCTTTCTGGTCATTCTTGCTTTTAAAATTTCTTCCCATCACTTTGATTTACGTATCTTTTCAGCTGTTCTTGCAAAAGATACAAATCTGGTTACACCACTGGGAATGAACCAGTTACAGGCAATTTAGACTCAGCATACAGACACCATGGCCTCCCTAACCATGGGATTGCTGCTTATTCTGGGTCTAATAACTGGCTCCCCGTCAGCATGAGTATGCAACCTAAGTGATCCCAGAAGCTGAACACAAGGACTGCACGTGCATACTCCACTTCCAGTGCAAAGTACCACATGCTTACTGTGCTGTTTAATTGTCTCTTTAATGTATATATTTTCAAATCATCATGTACTTGGTTGTAGAGTATATCATGAATAGGCACATCAGCCTGCAGTGCGATACATATATATAATGAATGCAATATATAACTATATACAATATATAATTATTACACACAGTATATAATTATATGTATAATATATTATATGTTAATATTTAATATTCTAAATATGATTAAATGTCCCTTCTTAATTTACAAGAGTTTGGGGAGGTTTTTACAATACAATTATCACCTCAAACACAGAGAAAAAGAGAGTAAAAGAGCACACGCTCTGAAAATTTCTTTTTGGCTTGCTTTTGGAGATGGGAGTTAATTAAACCTGACATTTGAATAACGTCCTTTAAACACATCTTCTATTCTGCCCAGATTCCAAACTTTTATAAAAGGGGGACCTTCTGACAGAAGAATACGGTATGATTTTTAATCAGGACCCTGTAGTTTGGAGTGAAACTTAACTCTTAACCACTCAGAAAAGCAAATGAAACTCTCTGTAGACTGTGAGATTTGGGCTTCTACACTTGTGCCATGTTTATACTGAGCTGGGCGGAGCAGCTTTAAAGAAATAGAGAGTAAAGCTTAAGACATGCCAGACTTAGAGCCTGCTTGTGTCTCTCAGGACTGTTTAATGTATAAAGCAACCCTATTTAGAGTACTCCCTATTTTAAAATCTCTTCCCCTGTTCCTCTTATTAGCAAGAGCAATTGAGTATTGATGAGACATTCTTAAATATAGTTATATTCTAAATAAAGGACACAATAACCAGGGAAGTTATTTATTGGTCACGTTCACTGAGCTTGGCACTGGGCCAAGTGCTTTAAATATGTTGTCCAGTTTAGGTCTTAAAAAGCACATCCCAGGGATGGCAGAGATCTGGATGCGAAGGCAAGAGCACTAGGGTTCCAAGCACCCTAGCCACAAGCCAGGCTACCATCAAACTTAGAAATGGCAGCTGTGTGAGCATGGTGCAGAGGCCCACCTGATGGAACTGAGATAAAAGGAAGACACAGAAAAGCAAGTAGGGACTTGAGCTGAAGACTTTTCAGCACCAGCTAACCAGCCTTGCTTAAACCCATCTGATCCAGATAGTTAGAGCTGACAGCACTTTGCATATGAAATGCCCTCCACAGGTTCATGAGTTTGAACATTGGGTCCCCAGTTGTTTTGGAAAACTATGGACCAATGAGGTGGGAGACAGGGATGGCTGTGCTTCAGTGGGGAAGAGCCTTCTGAAGGTTGTAGTCCAATCCTACTTCTAGCCCAAGTTCTCTGTTTCCTGATCTGCCAAGTTTTAAGTTGTGCATCACATTCCCACGGCCATGGACCAAACCACTTCTGCTTCCAGGGGTCCCCTGAAACAGAGTGAAAATAAATTTCTCCTCCCTGGCATTGCTTGTTTGGTACTTGATTACCCCTATGTAATGCAGAGTTAGATCAGCTGATAGGAAGAAAAGGAACTGGGGTGGGTGGTGAGGGAGTTTAACTTGGAAAACAAACACGGTGACAACAAAGAGGGAGCTCCTGGGGACATGTGGAAACAGGGAGTCCTTAACTTTGGATACCAATAAGCCTGATTCTCACATCTTAAGAAAAAGAAAAACATGTCTGACCTACACCCCCCCATCCCCCCCCCCCCGGCTCCTACCCCTGCTAAAGTCAGCCCTGAATTACTGGTGAGGAAACGTTTTGTGGAAGTGATGTTGTAGTAACAAGAGTGGTAAAAGCGCACAGAAACACTGGGACACCATACATGGGGGTGGGGATGGAGAGGGCACTACATTTCTCTTTCAATAAACCCTTCTCAGAGATTGCCACTTTGATGTCTGGGATTAAATGACTCTTTCTTAGTTGAGGTTGTCCTATACATTATGGACCTTTAGAAACCTCCCACTAGACCAGTACAGTCCCTCCCTAGCCTAGTTATGAAAAAAAAATTGCAAACACTGAAATTATAACACTACTCTTGACTTCTGCTATTCTAGATGAAGAGGAGGAAAAGCTGAAACCTACTATTCCCAGCCTCCCTTGCAGCTACAATTCCAGATATAAATCTGTCTCCTTGATGACTAGATGCTAGCATGTGAGACTTGGGGAGTACTTGCCAGAGAGGGGTATACCTGCTTGTTCTGAGATTTCCCTCTGTGCAAGTTCAGCTTCCTATCCTCCTATTCTGGATCCAATTTCCAGCTTCCTGGTGATGGACAAGTATCTATATCAGAGAAAGATAACTTTGGATCCTCTATCTGCTCAACTCCAATTGTTGTTTCAGTCATCAGAGATCCCTGGAGGGTCACTTCTGAGGGACGCATTATTGGACACCAACTTCAAATATCTCCTTGTGCTCCATTTCTGCAAATATCAAATTGCCTTCATGAAATTCCCTCATGTCTAACTTAAAGAAATAAGTTCTTATCTGTTGCTTTGAGCCTAGATGAAGACAACTCCCTGGAGTTATCTATCAAGTGACTATGACCTGTTTCATCAGACCCAGACATATTCTGGGTCTCAGCTTATGCTGGTCCCTTTACTCTGGCAGGCATTCCTTCCAATTTCCTCCCATTGGTCAGCCTCACAGAGCAGTCCACCTCCAAATATCCAGTTCAAAGTCCAAACTATGCATAGCTTTCTTCATGGTAAATCTTCATTTTCTGCACCTCTATGCCAACCCTCTTTTGACTTTCTTTCACTGGTCCCTGGTGAAGACAACCAGGCCATCTTGAGCCTACCTTTCTGGGTCTCTTTGCCATTATACATACTACACTGAATGTTCTCATTGTTCATAGGCCTTATTTAAGTGCAGGGATCTAATACATTCTAATGCTTTTGGTGCCTAGGTCAGAGTAAGAATAAAATGATATAAGATTACACCCTAGACATATCAAAGAACGGAATAGAAGATTGTAGATGTTTTACAGATGGCTAGAGAAAGGGATAGTCAATTGTAACATTATTCCTTATTGTCTAATGATATGCTATCTCATAGAACTTGACCTTGAAGCACTAAGTGAACACCCAAGGAAATCAGAAAAAGCAGAGAGAAAGATGCACTAGTTAATATAGGGAGTAAATTATGTGGTCTGGTGGCTAGTATGTTTTAAAAAACACTTTGGCTAACACTAGGCAAAGTGCAATGTAAGAGAACAGAGAGATAGCTTGTGCAGAACAGGGAGGGGCATGCAGAAAGCAGAGCACACATTCACCAACCAGCTTTAGCAATTTCACATGCCTCAAAGGATGTGCACAGAGCCTGGATGTGACATAAGTGCAGGAGACACAGAAGAGACTGATCCCATGAGTTCCTCAGAACCACAAAACGGGACAGACAGACTCGTGGCAGCCTTTATTTATTACATAAAACAGTCACATTTGTAATCTTCTACCAAAAAAAGTACCTGGAAAAAATAGTAACCATGTCAACCTATCCAGTCTAGAGATGATCTCCTAGGATACCTGCCACTCCACCAGGAGCAATGTATTCCTACAGAATTTGCTGACAGGGCTGGAAAGATGGCTTAGAGGTTAAGAGCACTGATTGTTCTTCCGGAGGACATGAGTTCAGTTCCCAGCAACCACATAGTGTTTAACAACTGTCTGTAATTTCAAGATTTGACATCCTTACACAGTTATACATGCAGGCAAAAACACCAATTCACATAAAAATTTAAAAATAAATACATATTAAGAATTTGCTGGCAGGGCTGGAGAGATGACTCAGCGGTTAAGAGCACCATCTGCTCTTCCAGAGGACCCGGGTTCGATTCCCAGCACCCACATGGCAGCTAACAACTGTCTGTAGTTCCAGTTCCAGGCAAGCACCAAGGCAAATAAATAAATAAAGTTTTTTTGCTTTTTTTTTTAAAAAAGAAAAAGAATTTGCTGGCAAGCATATGAAGGGTGTGCTTCTTCCTATCAAGCAGATCAGAGAAAGTGCTTGCAGGGGATTCTATAAGAAGAAATGAATAGAATCTCTCAGTGATCAATTATGTTTGTATTAATAGCAGGTCTTTAAAGCTATGCTCCTTATCTTTTTAATTAAATCTGACAACAGACCTTAGGTGTTATTTTGCACAGAGGTTTCAAAGTTGCAGAAGAATGTTCTGGAGGAAAGAACACTGAGCTGAATTTGTGAGCATGTTCCACAAGACAGCAGAAGGGCTACGCTGAGTATATCTATCCTACCTGCTATAGCCAGGGAGGACTTACCAACAACTTGCTATGCTGAACCCACTGTTCAGAAGAATCCAAAAGCTCTTCCTGTTGATAACCAAACCATAAAATTACCATGATCATTAGGTTCATTTTACAGATGAGAAAGCTGAGGTTAGAAAAACCAAGTGACTTAGCCCTGGCTTTGGAGTCCTTAAGCTTTAACAAATTTGGGTTGTTTGGACTTTAAACAGAGTCCACACCTCTGTCCTTGGATCTATCACCAATAGCCAGAGATAGTTGAAGACATTTGCCCTGAGGAACAAGGTAAAGGATCTTGAGCTTCAAGGACCCATTCCACACAAGCTGCTGCAACCAGGACTCCTGCAGAGGGGAGAAAAACATTGTATCCTGGCATAAGAGCAAACAAATAGAGGAGAGTAGAGCATGCCTGCAACCCTGCCTGCACTGTAGAGGTGGAAGCATAGGGATCTTGAGTCCAAAGTCAAGGCTACCTCCTCAAGAGGTCCAGGACACCCTGGACTGCACGGGAGACTCTGTCTTCAAAACAAAGAACCATCAACTCAGCCAGCAGTTGACTGCTGCTTATTCCTTTGCTCTCTGTGGCTACCAGGGGTTTTCATGACAAAGTCCATCACCCTTATCTGCTAAGAAGAGGGCCATCTGTTGGAGCTGGAAAGATGGTGGACCTCAGCTCAAAACTTCAGCAGCCAAGTAAAACCAGGTGCTGGAGCACATACCTATAATCCCAGTGTTCTTAAGGCAAGGGATGAGAGAAGGCACAGGAATCCCTAAAAGCTGGCAGGGTCCTGGCATAGGCAGTGAGTTACAAAGAGACCCTGTCTCAATCTAGATGGTAGGTGAAGACACAAGCCAAAACTGTCCTCTGACTTAGATACACATGCTGTGCCATGGCCCTGACAGCCTGTCTGCTGCCCACTGGCCTCAGCATTTCAAAATACCTTTTTGGTTCAGCACTTGCAATGACCTTGTCAAAAGAGAGTCTGTGCTTACCAGTTGTAAAAGCAGGAAGGTCCATAGACAAGTACCAGCTGTGAGCCCGGAGGTGGTGAGCCCAGGTTGACGAGGGTGAGAGGAAAACCATGGTTTTGGACTCATAGGAGCTTAAGAAATGAAGACACAAATATTGGCTATTCAAACCCCTTGATAATAAGGCATTTTTTGTTTGATTGATTGATTGGCTTTCAGCTTAGCCTGCAGGGGTTTTAGGGTTCTAGCAAACAGTCAAGGCATCTTACTTCTACTTCTCGTTGAAGCCCCTTGTTATGGAAATCTCAAAACCTGAGCATCCAGGCTTAGGAGAAGCTCCCTGGAGTCATAAATTCCAACTTCCCATGGCCTCCTTCTGTAGCTCCTTATAGGAACATGCTGAGGGAATTCAACATGAACTTTCTCCCCTTTAAGAAAAAGAATTCTTTTCACTCACTGAACTCTCCAGGAAAGAACACAACTAAACACTGGAGGAGAAGCAGATGGTACAGACCTAAATTGCCCCTGGGATTATCACACCTGCTCTTCACCAGGGCCCCTCCCAAGATGACCTACCTCATCAGCTAGCTCACCTTGTGTCATCTATGTGGTCCAATGACTCAGAGTCCCACCCTTAGACCCGGAAACTGCTTCAGACTTCACGAGGATACGTACAGTATAGTTGTGAGCTAACTCCATACAGAGAAGGAGCAACCAGGACTAGATGGAAATGCCCCCTCCCAGATCTCCTAGGACGTGGTAACCAGGACGAGACAGGAAAAGAAAGAATTCCTCCCATGACTCCGGAAGCCCTCATGCCTGCTTAGAAACACACTGCTCATGATCATAGTCCATGGCTCTGGTAACCCTGACCGTAGCAGACAATTCCACGGGGCCCTGGCCTCTGCTATCTTTTGTCCCCATCACGATTCCCTAATAGATGATCCCACCGATTCCCATTGGCAGCCCTTTGTAGCGTAATGAACAGGATGCGGGCTGATGAATGCAGCCACCACGCAGAAAACGTCAGTTCTTTCATTAAGCAAACCTCCCCAGGTTCATTGTATTGAACCAGGGTTTAGGCTATTATGCTGACACATGACAGAACCAATTCTAGTCACATTGTAAGTGCCTATTCATGTTTGGCAAATTCCGTTTTCTGCACATGCACACATTTAGAATTGGACACTGGCTGCCTGTAACTTTTTTTCCCCCTTGAAATCTATTTTCCTATTTTTACCTGCTAATAATTAAGAGAAATCCTGCTTTAATAACAGTCTCTCAATGAACCTAATTCAGCAGGGACATAATGGATCACCACACCAAGTTTCTATTCTACTGCTGCTCTGCAGGCCGTCTCTTCCCAGACACACGGATATTGACAGACTATGCCCATTTGCAGAAGGGAACATAATAAAATATTTGCACACAGGGTTTTGACATTGCCGGCTCTTCTTTCTACTCACAGTTTAAAAGAAAAACATTTTTTTCAAGCTTGAATTCCCTGCTTGTGAAAATGGATGGGACTAACACCATCACTCTTACAGAAAAACCATGAAGGAGCGCCTGTCTGACCAAGGAGCAGCTCAGGGAACCAGGATCATGAGTATGGATGGCTCTTTGAACTCACCCCTTCTTAGAGGAGTGATCTCCAGTGACATGTGCTGGGTACTTACCTGGTAGCAGCCCAAACTGGGTGCCAGGACATGGGCATGAAGTTAAGGGACTTAAATTTCAGTGGCTTCATGCTGAGGCTGGTTACCCCCTGATTATTTCACCCATCACCCAGACTTCAAATTTAGTGGTGGCTTCCTCTAGGTCAAGAGTATTTCAACTCCAGAATCTGTGTGCTTACTGTACCTGAAAGTTTGTTGGCATTTGCTGAGATCATTGCATGATGTCATTGTTTGGGATATGGTTCAATGGGTTCCCCTCAAAAACCATCCTGTGCTACACAAACACATCCACAGAAACAGAAAACACATTAGGGTTTGGTGGAAGCTGGGTGAGGAGTGTGGAGAAACTGCTAAAAGGGTCAGGGTTTTCACTGGGACAAGGAGAACAAAAATTTGTGGGACATAGTAGGGATGAGTATGACCTTGGTGACCTTAGCATCAATTTGGTATCAACATTATTTCATGTGCAGACAGGAGGCAGTTGTGAGATTGAGCCCTGACTACTGAGATATTAAGTTATTTGACTCTGGACTCTGCAACTTAGAGAATACTGACAAGGCTTGGGGGTGGAGGCGGTGTTTCCACTGTCTCTGAAGCAACTCCATTCTAAGATTGCTCCCACAAGTTGAGAGAATCATCTACCTTTAATGAAAGATAACATCTGTCCAGAGGCGACTCATGCAGCCCCTCCTTGATGTACACCCCAAACAGAGTGTACACACCGAATCCTCTCACCTACTCTGTGGCTCATCTCACCCAAGACAGATTTATTACAGGCTTGTCAACATAAGCCTACCTTTAAGGGAAAAGATAAAAATAAGAACACCTTACCAGAAGATACGGCCAAAGCTAAATCATAAACATTTGATAAGGAATGGCCAGATTCAGACATGCAGCTGCCTGACCCCACTTTGTATTAAGCAGATAATGTCACACAATAAAATCAGTGTGAATTACTGAAAAAAGGTCAGGGAGAATGGTTAGACCTGGGGATCAGGCTTCACACTGTTACAAAGTGGGGACTTCAGAACCCCAGAATATTTGAGAACTATATACACTTTAAAAATGGGATACAGATTCCCAATTCACTGGGCCTGTCTATCATTTCGTAGTAGGTGCCAACTTCTGGAGGCATATGTGGGAAGTATAGAGAGAAAATTGCTGTGACATTTTAGATGATAGTTTGACAATTCTTGTTAGATTATTTCAAGGATGAAGATTTTTAAAATATTACTAATTTTTAGTGTATGTGCACATGTATGGCTGTGAATGTGGGTATGTGCTAGAAGAGGATGTTTGCTTTCGTGGAGCTGGAGCTACAGATGGTTGTGAGTTGCCTGTGAACTGGAAACTGAACCAAGACCTTCCGCAAGAGCAGCAAGAGCTCTTAAGTGCTGATCCATCTCTCCAGCCCTCAAAAAGATGCCAGGAAAACTGCCTTCTGATGGATGCTCTTGCCCAAGTCAACAACATATATATACAGAAACATTCATGAAAAGCACCACCATGTCCTGGTTCTCACTTCTCAAATACATTGGGAAATAGTTTAAAAGGAAGAAGAGGGCCTGAGGTACCTCCTTCTTGCACAAACTTAAAAAGTAACCCTTGAAATTCAATTTTGGAGTCTAAAACCCACAAAGATGCCAACACTGTGACTCATACTTGCAATCCCAGAATTGAGGAAGCTGGGGCAGGAAAGTGCCCTGAGTTTGAGACCTGGATTACATTGCAACCCTGCCAAAGAAAAATAATAGAAAAAGAAGAAAATCAAATGACTGACACACAAATGTAAGCTGGCTTATACACAGAGATGGGGACTGGGGAGACAAGGAACACTCGCAGTCCACAGGGACCACACAAAGCAAGCCACATCACCACGGTAGGGCCTAAGTTCTCAACACGGCTTCAAATCACAGATTTGTTTTCTTTCACTTGGTGATAATTGTTCACGGCAGAATGTATCAGAAACTTCTATAATAGGAACCACAGCCAGGAAATAGTAAATAATTAATCAGCTCCCTCCCAGTTTCTTGCATCTCTGTTGATATAAATGGCCGTATAATTCCAAACCCAATTATCACTACTTAGCCATTCCATTTTGTAGTTAAAATCCCGCAAAATTAAAGCGCATCAATTGTTAATGGCAGTAGACCAGGCAAGGGATTAAAGATTATTTTAATGTTTATTTCCTGTCAAGACATCTTTTGGCAGGAAACACCACAGACAAAAGGCTGCAACGCTCAGATGAGATTCATATATTTAAATCTTCTAACTTCTAAAAACATTATGGATATAATTACTTGTTTAATTTCCTTGCTCCCCTAAGATACAGGCTGAGGAGAACGAGCCAACTTTATGATGTCAAGTTCTGACACAAGAAAGGCATGGCTCTATACCACTCTGTAAGCTGTTCTACTTAAGCAGTCAAATAGAACTTAGTGGTCATTCCCACCCTGCTGACGAGGGAGGAGCAGCAAAGGCAGAGAGCAGAAAGAAGGGAGTTCGAGGCTCCGCTCTGCTACCTGGGCACTTGTCAGTCACAGTCTCTGTTTGGGCCTCAGTTTCCTTATTTATAAGAATATAAGGTGGAAAAGGAGTCCTGTACAGAGCAGCCTGCCCAAAAACTGTGTGTAAGAAGACTGTGGAAGATTTGAGGGAAAGCCACACAATTATATCAACATAACTTACAATTTGTAACAACACATTCTGTTATGATGGTACTTATTTGCAAAGTGTTGACAGGAATGACTTATATTTGACAATTCACCCTTCTTAACTATCAATGAGAAACACACCTGTGTGATATCTCATACATCCCCCTCAGCTTCCCATCCCACTCCAAGAAGACTATATAATGACAACATTAGGAGGATTTTGTAATCTAATTTAAGGAACATTGATTTGTTAGGGTAGCTCATATCTGTAATCCTAGTACTTGGGCCTGAGGCAGGAGGATTGCCTCAGAATTTTCACATCAACCTGGACTAAATAGTGAGACCTTGTTTCAAACAAAACAAAACAAAAACAAGGTGGTGGTACACACCTTTAATCTCAGCACTCAGGAGAAGAAGACAGATGGATCTCTATGAGTTCAAGGTCAGCCTGGTCTACAGAATGAGTTTCAGAACAGTCACTGCTGCTAACAAAGAGAAGCCCTGTCTCAAAATCAAAACAATAACAACAGCTAAGCTGATTTGTTTGCAAAAGTCGAGACCATAGTTAAAAAAGGTTCCCAACCAAACTATTTACTGAAGATCTGTGTTAAGAAAGGGTATGTCGGGCTGGAAAGGATGGCCCAGCAGCTAACATTAGCTGTTCTTGCAGAGAGTTAGGCTGCAATTCTCAGCACTTGCATGTTGGCTCACAACCTTCTGTAACTCCAGGCCCAAGATATTCCATGCCCCTTTCTGGCCTCCTCAGGTACTGCGTCAGGTACTACATACCTGTGTACACAGTTATACAAGCAGGTAAAACCTTTATACACATAAAATAAACCAACCTAAAAAGCTTCTATAAAACAAAAGGGTATAAAATTAACATTTATATTATATACATACAGCAAAGGAGAAATGACAGGTGGGTAGATAACTATACTGATGACATATAAACAGATAAACAATAGATGATTGGTAAACAGAAAATGATAGATAAGATAAGATAAATAATTGTTCATCTTAAATCACTATTTAAATCATGGAGAAATAGAATTGGAATGAGTCCGGGCCTTTTTCCAAAGTACTATGTTTATTGTTTATCTGTTTCATTAGAACATAAAAACTTCACTAGAATATAAAAGAAATTTCATTAGTGTATAAACCACAAAGAAAGAGACGGCCTCTGTTTGTTCAATGGTGTCTTGTTAAAATATAAAACAGAGATTGACACCATGTTCTTGATAAGCATCATATGTTTTATTTTCACAAAGTAATTGGTATCTTAAAATTCCTGCTAATTGTGTATTAACAACAAAAAGCTTACAACCCATCAGGATGGGGAAGCTTAACCACATAAAGGGCCCAGGTAAAGGGCAAAGACATCATGAGCTACAGTTTCACTCTGAAGTTATGGACATGACATGTGTCATTTCTCAGGACTTGAGTTTCTCTATATGAGGGGGTAGAGGGAGAGCATGTTGATCCAAGTAGTAAAAGCGTAACTTAGAAAAAGGTTCTTGGGTTGGGGAGAAGGCTCAGCCCATAGAGTGCTTGTAACACGTGCATGAGGATCCATGAACAGCCAGTGTGATGGTTTATGTTTGTAATCCCAGTGCTGGAGAGTCAGAGAAAGGAAGAACCCTGGGACTTGTTGCCCAGTGATCCCAGGCCACACAAAGAGACTGTATAGTATGAAGAAATCACACACACACACACACACACACACACACACACACACCAAACAAGTCAACAAGAACAAAATATTACTGTAAAAAAATACTAAGCCACTTAACTAATCATAAATTAATTTAAAAGTTAAAAATTAACAAATAATATGCCTGAGTCATAGGCCAAACAACATATAATTAATATAACCCTTTGTATGATCATTTAAGCTACTAGCCTAAATCCCACAGCTAGACAGAGCTAAACATCTACAGACAAGTCCAGACCTTAAAACTAAGCCAAGCCCCAAATTTCATACTGTAAGACTGGATCTCAAAAAACAGGGTAGGTATCTCTCTTAAAAACCAATACTAGAGACTATCCTCTGGCCTACACGTGTGCATTCTCTCTCTCTCTCTCTCTCTCTCTCTCCCCCCCCCATGAAGTTTCAGCAAGAGTTGAGATTCCCTCAAATCTGAATGTGATCAAATCTCATGTTCGGAGGTGATCTTCTCTTCAAGCAATAGCCTCAAATCAAAGCCAAGTGTTCAAGTTTCTCCTCTGTGGAACCCTGGAGTCCAGAGCTCTCTTGAAATCTCCATAATGCCACCTGAGCCTAGGTACCTTCCATCCGTCCTCTGCCCTCATCTGTCTCAGCTCTGTCTCAGGCTGCAAGGTGCTATGATTTGCCCATCAGAAGGCTCCTATGAGTCCAGCCTGAGCCAATGTCTAGAGGAAGCAGAAAGCTCTTCTCCTGGAGTACCTAGGGTGAGCTGGAGCTATTTCTAACACATGCCTTCCACAATCGTTGGTCAGGGATGGGTCACAAGTATAACCAACCACTGGCTGGCACACAGGTTTGCTAGATAGACACAGAATAATCATAAGACAAGGAAGGATATCTAGAGTCATCCATCATAATTACTAAGCCTGTTCAGTAGGCACTGGCCTGCTCTGATTTCAGTGTTACAAGGCTAAATCAAGAAGATGGAAAGTTTGAAGCCATCCTAAGATATATATATATATATATATATATATATATATATATATATATATTTCAAAGAAAGCCTCGGCTACATAGAAAGGAGACATTGTATTGAACAAAATGCTTAAGATAAAACAAGTAATAAACAGCCTTAATTAATTTTTAAAAATTCAGTATTCACACTGTAAACATTGTAACCATAAAAAATAGGGAATGGATCAATAAAACACAATTCTTCCATATGGTGTCATCTTAAGAGTCATTAAAACATTTTCCAAGAAGTATTTAATGATTCAAACATTTTTATATGATAGACAGTTTATAAACTCAGCTTGCCAAACTCTAGCATTCAGGAATAAAGAATAATATACAATAAGATATTAAGATGATTTATCTCAGAGTAATGAAATTGGTAGAACATTTAAATTTTCTTCTGCCTAAGTTTCTAAAATTTCCTACTTCTCATTCTTCTACAATCTCTTACCAAAATCAAAACCACAAAAGTTAATTTTTCAAACAAGTGATATGTGAATGCAAGAATCTGATGAGGGGCTGGAGAATGGATTGTTTTCTAACATACTTACCTTGCAAACATGAGGACCAGAGGTCTAACCTTAGAACTAACATCAATATTCCAGTTGTGCTGTAATCTCGGTACAGGAGTGTTAGAGACCTGTGGACCCCTGAGGCATACTGGCGGACTCTAGTCTAATTGGTGAGCATCAGGCCAATAAGAGACCCTGCGTCAAAACGAGTGAATGGTATTGCTAAAGACAACACCTGAGGCTGACTGGTCTCCACATGCACCTACACACATGCATTTACATACACATTTAAAAATAAAATCTTGCTGAGGAAAAAGCAAGCCAAATCAGGGGCGGGAGATGATGGCACTTGTTGCTCTTTCAGGGAAACTGAGTTCAGCTTCCAGCATCCATGTTAGGTGACTCAGAACCAACTCTTACGCTAGCTCTAAAGGATCCAAAAGCCTCTTCTGGCCTCTGTGGGCACTTACACTCACATGCACACCACACACACAGGCTCACACTAAAAAAGTCTTAAAAAGAAGTGTCAGTCAAATCAGATTCTGTGCTGAGCCTAATGAACTTATTTATCTCAATAGTGAAGAAGGGTTAGGAAATAATGCTATATGAACATGCATAAAAATAATGGCTGCTTACCTACTATTATCACAGAGGAACCTAAATCTGGAAAGAAAAGAAACTAGACATTATGAACCTTTTTATATTGCATATTTAATTGTATGTTTTCCAAAGAGGGAGATATAAAAAGGTAGATCTCTCTCTCTCTCTCTCTCTCTCTCTCTCTCTCTCTCTCACACACACACACACACACACACACACACACACACACACACACACACACACACACACACACGGTACCCATGGAGTCATATGCACACGTGTGTTATCTTCATAATAATCCAGAGGATTGACTGGCATCTATGTATTGAGGTGGAGTGTGATGTTACCATAATCCTGCAGAATAGGGGAGCTTTGGCCATGGAAATTTGTCATAAGAAAATTTAAATGTTTGACTAATTCAGTGGTACCACTGGGAGCCTCAAACAGGTAGAGGAATAGTTATTCCTAGGGAGCTGAAGAGGAAGGCAAGGTACTGAGGGGTCTGCATTATTTAACACTTTTCCTCCTTTTCCTCTTTCTTTCTCTCTCTCTCTCTTTTTTTTTGTTGTTGTTGTTGTTTGCTTGTTGGTCAGCCTTCCAGTGTAGCCCTGGGTAGCCTGAAACCTACATTTAGACGAGGCTGGCCCTGTACTCACAAATATTTGGCAATCTCTGCCTCCTGAGTGCTGAAATTAAAACCATTAATGCTACTATGCCTGTCTTATTAGAGCTTTCTTCATAGCATGCTGTGGGTCTGTGGTCATATGAGGCATTCCTGGCATGCACATGTGCTTTTCATTCCCAGGGGGCTTTGCTACCTTTCAGGACATTTGGATTATCACCAGGCTTTGTACACATTCCTGTAAAACAGATCCAGCCAATCCACTTGATCCTGGTAGATAATAACAAGAGTACAATTGATCACAACCACCATCTGCTTTTGGCATTCTGCTACTATCTCATTCATACCACATCTACTTCCTTGTGGTGGTGGCTAAGGGCATGCCCTACCCCATTCTACAGATGAGAAAACTAAGTCATTGAATGTGTAACAAACAAGGTTGGTAAATCAGTTCCTCAGAACTCACTTTGGTGGGATGTAGCTGTATCTGGCTAAAAAAACAAAAAACAAACGAACAAAAACCCCCATTCTGATGGCAGAGAGGTTCTTCTTCATGGCTTGGATGTGTTGTAGGTGGACTCCTTGCCCATGCCCTAAAGCTTAACACCTGTGCTGGTAGAAGAAGGGAAGGCAGGGGTCTGGCCTAGGGACAGGCATAAGGTGAATCCCTGAAAGTGTGAGCATCAAGACTCTCAGTGAGAAGTAAAGTGAAAGCCAGAACGTTGCCCCAGACCTTGGATAGGCTTGAAGGATAGAGTCTGGCATCCTTCCAGTTCAGATCTGAAACTGTTTTAACAATCTGCTCACACTTCCAGGGACCCACATGGCTTCCCACCTCCAGGGGACTTGTTCTCTTGGCAGACTTAAAGCACCAAATAGCTACTTGAATTCAACCTGACAGCCATAGATATTTAAGAGTCTAATTCAATCGTTATATCTTTTCTGTAGACACAAAGGAACCACAGTCTTCTGACACCTCAGGGCGCTCTCTCTCTCTCTCTCTCTCTCTCTCTCTCTCTCTCTCTCTCTCTCTCTCTCCTTCCCTCCCTCCCCCCCCTCCTGTTTAAGAATGCTGGGGATGCACACACATGATAAGGATGGATGATGAATGCTGGTGTTACCATAGTACTTTCTACACAATGTAAGAATTCTTTGCAACTTCCTAACACCAGCTGAGAGATGTGAGGTACCAAGGCATTAGGTGTGCGTGTGTGTGTGTGTGGGGGGGGGGGCATCCATCCTCCCATAGAATATGATGCCGAACAGATGGGCAATGGCTTTGCAGTCAAGGGGCTATCAATTGAACAGAAGAGAAGCCAAGTTCCTGTCAGTGCTGGGCTTAGGGGCTGCTCTGTTAAGGAGAGTCACGTTGCTAGTAGGGCTCAGCATATAAACTCAAGCCACCTCTTCCCATTCTATCTTCAGGGGAAGATGCGGCACCCAGGCAAGAGTGTAAACTTTGAACTTGTCTGTGTACATTAGTATGGCTAGCTTTCAAAAAACCACAGTGAAACATGGTAGACTAGCTAAGATTTGTGGGAAGGGGAAGACGTGCCATGGAAACCCATTCCATAACCTTTCACCAGGCATAAAATTTATTGTGAATAGAATTTCTATAAGTCCGTGTTGGCTTCTGATTTAAAACTATTAAATCTGGTTTCTGGAGAACACTTCCATTACAATAAATACATCATTATGACAACATATGCTAATTACACAATCTCAAAGACCTAAGTGAACAACCTATACATGAAAAATGCATCTCCACATCTGGAGTCCTAGACTCACAATGGAGCCTCTAGTTAGGGGCTGAGCTTCAGGGTCAATCTCAAGCATCTATTGGCTGACCTCAGAGAGGACCAGGAGTAGGAAGAAAGTCACCAAGGCACCAATTTCACACAAGTGACAAATGTAGATACTTCTGCCTGTGGGATGTGGGTGTGGTCTCCAAACTACAGAATGACAAAGAGGAGTTTTTGTAATTTATAACCAGGACTGTTCCACAGAGAGACCCTGTCTTGGAAAAAACAACAACAACAACAACAACAACAACAAATATAAAAATCAGAGTGAAATGCATGTGTATACTTCATCATCTTCAGAGTATGCCAAGAGGAAATTAGAGATGCAGCCATGCAACCCAACTTTCCAGGAAAGAAAGCCCTTTTCAGCCTTGATTCTAAACTCACTAAAGAGCTAAGCCAGAGACCACTCGCATGCTAATAACAGCTAGACAGAAAAGTTCACAAAGTGGTTTTCATAACTTCTTGTCTATATTCTTTGTGTGTGTGTGTGTGTGTGTGTGTGTGTGTGTGGTACATATGTGCATGCGGGTTCACATGTGTACAGGCCCGAGGGGAGGCCCAAGTACTTATTGTGTATAGGTATATATTTTCAAAGTTTTCTTTTTATCGTTTTTAGTTGTATGTATGTGGGGGAGGGTATATGTACCTGAGTGCAGAGATCCTGCAGAAGTTGGGAGTTAGAGGTGATGATAAGCAATCTGGTGTGGGTGCTGGGAACTGAACTCAGGTTGTCTGAAAGAGTACCACACCCTCTTAACTGCTAAGCCAACTCGCCAGCCCTCTCATGTGTGTTTGTGCTCGCATGTGTGTGCACACATGCATGTATTGTCTAAATGCATGTCTTCATGCCATGTGTGTGCAACACATGCAGAGTCCAGAACAGGCATCAGATCCTTTAGAATCACAGTGACAAATGACTATTAGTTGCCATGTGAGTGCCAGGTCCTCTGGAAGATCAGCTAGTGCTTTTAACTGCTGACCCATCTCTCCAGCTCTCTTCCTCATATTTTGTGGCAAGTTCTCTCACTGGAACCCAGAGATCCATCATCGGGCTCGTTTAGAAAACCAGCTTTCTCTAGGGATCCCTGTCTCTGCCTGAGAAGCCCTGGGCTTATAGAGGTTACAACACCCATTGAGAGTTTATCTGGGTATTAGGGATCCACACTTTGATTCTAACACTTGCACAACAGGCATTTCACTCTCTGATGTAGTCCTGTCTTGTCCATATTCCTAATGGGCAGCCCAATATATGGCTTGTTCTCATCTGTGCTGTTCTCTTGGAGTTCACAATATATTCATAAGACCAACTCAGAGACTAAATTGCTAATTACTGAACAAATATGCATAAGTATGGGAGAGGAAATATATATATGTATATATAGACACATACACACACACTCACACACACACGACAGATATATATATATATATTATATATATATATCTGTCATGATAAGTTTCCACCATGTCTACTATTTGAAGTCATCCTAGGCATCTTGAAAATGTTTGGTAGCATAAAAGAAGCAGGAGGGGTGGGGGAATACACCTAGGAATAGTCACATGTCTACTTGTACTTCAGATCATATTGGAAGCACGGGCCTGGGAAAAGCAGGAATGTCTTCATATGGCATCATCAAGTCATCATTTGAACAGAATTAATTATACCAACTGCCTCAAGCTGGGAAGAAAAAAAAAAGATTTTTTGGGGGGTGGGAGAGGGGAGCTGTTCGTCCCCCGCCCATACCACTTTAGCTGCTGAGCAAGCAGAGTGCAGTATGAATAAACTCTATGGGCACAAGGAGTCCAGGGCTTCCTTTTAAATCAGTTCCTAGAAGGCAAGGAACCAGTATATCATAGTGAGACAATCATTTATAATGGGACCATTATTAGGAGCCAAGATATAAAAATCGTACATGAAACAGCCTTATAAGCAGATTCAGTGCGTGTCTGATTAACCTCCCTGGTCTACTGGGGGCTGGATGGCTCAGGGGAGAGGTAATGAGATGAGGAAGTCATTTGCCTCGAGGTCACAGGTTTTGAGCTGGACATGTGAGAAGAGGCCTAATTGCTACTCATAGGTGACTTGGAAGTGTGCTAGGTAGAGACACTGAGACAGGGGTTCGAGTCTTGGTACTACTCCTAAACTGGCTGTGGAATTTTTGTGTTCATCACGGATGTTCCAAAACCTCAGTTTCATAATTCAGAACTATGTCAAGGCTGATTTTCTTTAGATAAATATAAGCAGGTGCTTCACTTCCAAGGTATTGTAGAGAAGAGGTTTAAATGTGAAGATGGTATTTATTTGAGGGTCTCAAATGGTTTATGAAGTTCAAGAAGCTAGATTTGTGACACAGATGGAAGAATTCTTGCCTAAAATCCCCAGTACTTCATAAAACAAGATGTCTATAGGCCTAGCATCTTGGGGAGCAGTAGGGCCAAGCAGTCAAGGCCATCCACAGTTGCATATAAGCTCCAGGCCAGTCTGGGCTATGGGAGACCTATCTCAAACACACACACACACACACACACACACACACACACACACACACACACACACACACGACAACAAAAGTAATAAACAAAGTAAAAAGTGTTTCAGACATGAGATTGTTTCAGATTTTGAATTTTTGTATTAGAAATGATCAGCCTATATGGTAGTAAGCAACAGTCCCAGGATTTTTACATTCAGAAGGCTGAATGCCAACACTCATCTGTAATTCTAAAATGCTGGAGAAGGGGCAGAAGGATAATGAGTTCAAGGCCAGTCTGGACCACACAGCCAGACCCTCCTCCCCATTAAAACAAAACAAAACAAAACAAAACAAAACAGTCAATACAAGAGGACAGAAAGAATGACGAACCGGAAGCCCTGGGTTCAAATCCCATCAATGACTCCTATTTCCTCTGTTTCTTTTCATCCTCTCCAGATTAGGTTCGAAGCTTCAAGCCGAACAGGCCACACTCCCTGTGACAAGTTGTTCTAGCTCTCGTGGGAGAAAGGGATTATGATCAGGCTCCCCTCTCCAGAATGGTTTCCAGATCTCAAGTTGTCCAACTAGGGACATCTGAAGGCTACAGGCACAATGACACCTCTTTAGACATGCCTCTCCTTCCCATTTCTTGGGGTGACACTTCTTCTTTCCCCAGACTTCCCTCCCCTCCACCCAAGAATCTGGAAAAGCATGTCTGTAGTTTCCTGCCACAAAATAGTCCCCTTCTTCTGAGACCTAAAAGGAGAGAAACTTCCAAACACACACAGTGAGATCGAGATCAGTAGGGCAGGGCAGAATTCTCATCAAAGCCCCATCCATGTTGTCTGTCTGTCTGTCTATGGCATCAACAACTCTTCTAATAAACTTCTTACCCAAAAGGTGAATTCACTTCAGTGTCCTCCTTGAAGCCCAAACCCAAGACCTTTCAAACTGTTGTTCCCTTCCCCATGTATTTCCTCAACCTTGACAGAGGGGAATACCTTGATGACAGTAACATGTGCTGTAAAATGAATGTTCACGAATCACATATCCTGACTTGGAATTGTGTGTGTGTGTTTGTGAGTATGTGCATAAGCAGCCCTACCACTTACTCAACTTTTCGTTGCCGTTGTTAAATGGGGAGAAATTATGAATTATTTAGGGGACAGGCGATCTACCATGAGTTCTCACACCCCATCTAGTAATCTAGTAAAGCAGTTGGATGTGAACTCTCTAATACATGGTGGTTGCTTTTCTTTTTTCCTCCCCTCTCTGCTTCCCAAGGACTTCAGGCAGTTGATGAAAGAGGCAAAATAACCCCTTCTTTGGTGTCTGTGATCCAGACCTATCTGGAAGCCTCTCATGCAGCCTGTGCAGAGACATGGTTTCAGCTCCCCCTTCATTTGAGCATTGAGCTGAGATCTTGCAGCTGCTGCCTGCCAAACCTGAAAGCAGAAATTAATTTCAATGACCCAGGCAAGTGGAGGGGAGCGTTGTCAGGTAATTAGTGCTCGTCTTTTGCTACTCAGGATCTATCACTGTGTTAATCCATACAGAAACCGCCGCATTCCTAGAGTCACCTGAGATCTGCCAAGGCCTTTAAGGACCTCTTGCTTGGGTTCACCCTGAGCCTGGTGTCTTCATGGAGGGGGATAAAGGTTCTCTTCCTTTTGTCTACTTCTGGCCAGCAGAGAGCATACAGCTGCTTTCCATGGTCTTCTTCCCTTTTGATTGTGCCTGCCTTTGATTGAGTGGAGCTTGGAGATGGGAAGTGGGGGGAGGGGTCCTATTCCTGCCACTTTCAGACTTGCCAATTTATTAATGAAAGTGGCTTCGATACTGATAGCCCTGACACTACAAGTATAACAATTAAAGGCTGAGCCTTTTGAGGCTTCTAATTTTAAAAGGAGCCTTTCCCTAGCTGCGATGGGTCCTGTAGTTATTTTATATTCCATTCTGGCTTGGGTTTGGGGATTTACTTCCTTTTCCTTTGGGAAAATTCCTTAAGTGGGAATTCAGATTTGACAAAACAAAACCTTATGCATACATATGCTTGCTAGAGTGCAGGCATGCACACACACACACACACACACACACACACTGGTGTGAATGCTTTTTTCTTTGAGGTCATTCTTAAATCCAAGAAACGTGTTTGGAGGAGGCTCCTGCTCACAAAGCATGGCAGATTCCACTCTAGTGCCGCCCAAACCCCTCTGGATTTCACACTTTTAATCCTTAAGAAAGTGGAGAACAAGCAGACACCAAACTAGACAGTATCCATGAAGGGCTTCTCAGCCCCATCAGAACCCCAATCTACACTCTGGTGTAGATTCCCGCTGCTGTCTACCCCTGGTCTCCTTTCCAGGTGATACAAAACAGTGCTCACCTCAGGAAAGTTCTGTGCCTGTGGGTTCATCCAGATCGGAAAACTGTCCTTATTAGGCCTATCTGATGCCCAAAGCCCACAGGTCGAGCAGTAACATAAGTGAGGGAAGCAAATGGAGTGGGGTATTTGGGTATTGGGGGTCCTAGCCTCACATATAGGAGGAGCTACAGCTGGGGTTACCCTGCCAAGGTTGCATGCTAGAATTCCAGCCCAGAGCACCAACTCTGAACCTCAAGGAAAATCGGAAAGCTGGACATGTATATGAAATGTTTCTTGGAAGGTACAAGTGGCTTTGCTAAAAGTCACTGTGGCTATCATCCAATGAGCACAGGCTTGTTGATTTCTGAGATATTCCTCACTTACCCGCTTAGAATCCTTTCTAGATTTCTGGGGTGGGGGTTGAGACTCACGCTTTAATTCAGGCTGATCTCAAATTCCTGTTTCATGCTCCCAAATTAAGAACTAAAGGTGAGCATAAGCCTCCTGCCCTGCCCCCAACCCCTCTCTTTGTCTCCAAGGTCCGATTTTAGAGCTGAACTCATGACAATCTTCCTGCCTCACCCTCCTGACTACTGGTATTACCAGTGGATTCAGGACTCCATGCTTATTTTTTTTTAATTAATACTTAAAACATCTTTACCTTGTGGTTTTCCTGTAAATGAAAATAAAGCCACTGTTTGCCAGCTTGACATTATGACCACTCTTATCTTGGGTGTGTCGGGTGATGAAACCACTCAACAACATACAGAATGTAAGAAGGAAACCAACTGTGCCCTCAAAAAAACCTTCTGATTTTTCTAGTTGCCATAAGATCCCCACTCTGCCTTCCCAGAGATTTCATCTCACACAGATCAGGGCAGAGAAATCAACTGTGTTCCTGGAACCCAAGACCACTTTATTTAAAACTAAGAGGAGTTTACTCAGTTTGGTAATGATGGGTATGTGACCTTGAAAACACACACACACATACACACACACACACACACACACACACACACACACACACACACACAAGCTTTGGTGTTCTTTTGTGCAGAATGATAGGATAATTCTGACCCTACAGATTTGCTGGGATGGTCCTACAAAATGATCAGTAGAACAGATAAAGCCAGGGCCTCTCTGAAGCTGTGTTAATTCCCAGCCTGGTACAAGTGAAAACAGACAGTATAGTATCCTCCTTAGGATGTGAGGCTTTCAGCTGAACAGACGCCTGGTTCCTCACCTCTGTTCTGTGCCTGCTGTACTGTCCCATAAAAGGATAAGGGCCAGGAGCAAACAGCAGGTTGGTTCTTCAGCCTTGGTTTGTCTACCACTAAAATGGGTTTTCTGTTCAGCCCAGTGCAGCCGGTAACTGACAGAGGACAACAGGCTTGATCCAGCAGGAAATTAGATTCCCCACCCCAGAGGAATCCATTCTCTTACACTCATCACTATGCATAAAATCCCTAATACTTTCTGATTTTACTGTGACAACCTACAATTCGAGAGAGAGAGAGAGAGAGAGAGAGAGAGAGAGAGAGAGAGAGAGAGAGTTGCACAGCTTCAATTCTAATGTACTTTATTGTAACTAGGGTCGCTCCAGCTCCCTGCCCCCTCCAGCCTGCTGCTGGGGCACCTGGAAAAGTCATCCACATTCATCTGGTGTCAAGTGGCAATGATCTCCACATTCTATGAGAGTCAATTGCAATTAACAGGGCCATTCAGGAAATGGCAGGTACAGCCCAGACAAAGGCAGCCCAGACAGATCTTATCAGAGCCCAAGGCCAGCAGGGCCCTGCCTTTCAGATGCTGCTTGCCTGGGAGAAAAACCTGTAGCAAAGGAAGAAGGTGGAAGAAAGGCTAGGAGTTGATGGAGGACACTGGAGGCCAGGGAGTCAGTCAAAAGAATGAGGTGTGTGTGGGGGGGAGGGGGGGTCAAAGATACCAAGCCACACTCCAGGGCTTGTCTACTGGGTTCAGACTCTGACTCACCTCAGCCACCCAGGAGACTTTGGCCAAGTCGCTTTATCCTTGCCTACCAAAGAGCTTCAGGTGGCCCATCTGTAAACAGGGACTAGGAATGGCACCTCCCACATCCTGAAATTGTCAAGAGAAGTTGTGTTGAGGGCAGTCTCCACTGTCAAAGAAGCAAAGAGCTTGAGTGTGTGTGGAGAGCTGTAGGAGCTATGGAGAGCATGGGAAAGGGGTGTGTGTGTTTGTGTGTGTGTGTGTGTAGCTATAGAGAGCATGGGAGAGGTGAGTTAGTGAAGAATCAGAGAAGCACCTCCATTTTTGAAGTTCCCAGCTTCGGGACAAGCTTGAGATCTGCATAGGAACAAACAGGAGAGGTCAAACAAGAGAGATCACTCAGAGACTGATAACGGTTAATTATCCATGGAATGTCTCAGGTTGCAAAGACCCAATCCAGGAGGTGGTCAAGGAAAGGGATTGGCAAACAGCCGGCTAAGATAACAGAGGAAATCTAAAAATCCCCCCAAAAAACGAGTTAATCAGAATTGTATCCATACTAAAGGACCCCAATAGATGTATAATCTTGTGATTTTTGCCCTTAAAAACCCAGCTTGCAAAGGAGCAGGACCTCCTTTGGTCACTGTCACACCTGTGTGCCTTACTGAGGTCCTTGTCACCCGACTTATAATTTTCAATAATCCTTGCTTTTGCATTTTGGAGAGTTCACATCTCTGGTGACCGTTTTGGGGGCTTTGCAACCAGGCACAACATTAGTATATCAAATGTCTTGGAGAAAAGCCACACACTACGTAGGTACAGATGAGCAGGCTAAATGTCACCTCCTTGTCCACCTGGCAGAATGAACCACTGAGACGCCTCTGCCCACTCAGAAGAAGAGAAGCTCTGAAAGGCAGCTGATCTTCCATTGAGTGCATTCAGCGACCACCTTCAACAGTTCTACAGCTGTTGTGGGTCCCCTTTCACACCTGTAAATGTGGGGCAGGGGAACACACATTACAATATAGGCCAGGGCTGGGAGACTGAGGCCATAGGTGTGGTACAGAACAATCCATTATGATACTCCCCTCAAGGAGTTCAATTGCCTTCAAACAGAAGGACCTCAGGCCTCTGTGCTGGAGGTACAAGACCTTCTGGATCCTCTTACAAAACACAAATGCACATCTGTGGAGAAAGTAGGCGATGCCTTTCCCCTTTACTCTCCTGGCCAGTGCTGCTGTCTGTCACTAGGCATTTATTTTGCAGGGTCACTTTGAATTTCAGAAATATGAAGCTTTAAAATCTGCACCAATTCTAATTTTTTGGTGTGTCTTTGTGTGTATGCATGTTCGTGTGTGTGCTGGTTCATGTGAACACTATATGTACATGCATGTGGAGGTCACAGGTCAATCTTGGGTATATTTCCAAGTTTTTTCTTTCTTTTTTTTCCCCCTTGAACTGGCCTCTCACGGGCTTTAAACTTGCCAGGTAGGCTAGCCAGGGAGCCTGAGTGGCCCTCCTGTCCTTCCTATCCACATGTCCCCATCTTGGCTTCCACCACACTTGGCCTCTTTATGTGGGTTCTAAATATCGAATGCAGGTCCTCATGTTTTTGAGAACTTGAACCACTGAATTATCTCCCCAACTGCCAATAGTTAGGGTTCAAACCTGGCACAAATGGCTGGGGTGCCTATTTAAGACATCAAGGCAGATGCTGGCCACCAGGTCCTCCCTGCATCCCTCAGTCGCTCCCCATTACAGTGAGTCCAAGGACCTGGTTGCCTACTCCCCAGTTGTCCTTCCAAACAGAATCCAACCAGTTTGGTACCTGGCCCTTTTATCCACTCTCCTTGGCTGTTGTACCTGGTTCTCCTCTCTCCCTTCTTCGCCTGTCCACTCTCCTCACATAGCTCCATGTCCTGTCCTGTCTACTCTGGACTCTCCCAGATGTCCCGGCCTCTGCTACACTCTTCCACATATCTATAATTTTTTTTCATCCTCCATACCTAAGAACAGTCATGACCTTCCTTTTTATTTCCTTTTTCATTTGCCATTAATTAGAAATGTTAAAAGTTGTCCCTGTATGTGTGTGTGTGTGTGTGAGAGAGAGAGAGAGAGAGAAAGAAAGAGAGAGAGAGAGAGAGAAGAAAAAAGAGAGAGGTTCGTTCCCAGTAAATGAAAAGAGCTGTGTATGGTGGGTGGGGGAAGGGTAGCCACGGCATTTTCTAACAGGAAGAGAAAACCACAGTTCCAGCAAAACCTCATTAAGTTAGAAGACTGTTTAGTCCAAAGAGCTTATCATTCCCAAAGACGATGCCCTGAACAACTGGATGCCTCTGTTGTAATCTTCAGAAACTTTTATATATTAATTAATATATTGCAGAGGCCAGACTGCGTTTATTGCCAACGTATTTTATGCTGAGGTTTCTAAGGTGTGTAGTAGAGCCAGTGACACATAGATGTTCAACAACCCTAATCTCCCTCCCTTTGCATTCTGTATCATCAAAACTTTAATGTGATCTAGAGAGTGACTGACCTCTATTGATAACAACGTAGATTTCATTTTAATATACTACCTTTTATTAACATGGAACCATAGGCTCTTAATAGCAAGGGCCTGTCCAAGACCCTCTAAAATAGCAACTGGAGTACAGACGTCTCTCCTAGGACCCAGGGGTGATGTATAGTGGGCAGCAGGGACAGGAAGTGCCCATCCACCTTCGCACTGGCAGAATGAGTTACAGAATTATATTATCAGTGCAATTAGGCCAGGGCTTCCTCTGTGCTTCCACAGCACCTCTTGGCCCTGTGCAATACAAGGCATTTTCCTCTGTGACCTGGTTTCCAAGGAATATTTCTTCCCTAAACTGGCCTCCATTGAGACCACATAGAAAAGGCAACTTCAGAGTCACAGGTACATTTTTCTTTCTCTGCATCCATCTGACATCCATTACATGTCCTGCTATGAGGATGATGATGATGTTCATGATCTTGATTTTGATCATGATGAAGCTGACTGTACCAGATTCTGAGTCCTTATTATACCAGTACCCCTGTGAAGGTGTAGGTAGTAGCATTTTCTTCCCATCAGCCATAGAAGGAAGTGACCTTCTGGGGCAAGACTTAAGTTGGTGGCCAGAATTCAGGCTCATGTTATTCTTCCTTAGGCTTATTGGGTAATAGACTACAGAAACAGCCAGACTTCCATCCAGCAGGAACAGTAGTTGGAGTCTCCACTGAAAAGGTCTTACACATTTAATTCTGGGGACCCTCAAGCCAGATTCTTGGAAGTCTAAGTTTGATTGGATTCAAAAGCAGGGGTTCCATGAAAACAGCTACAGTTTTGGCAGCAGATGTACTTCGGTGTCAAATTCGACTTCTTAGTGTTTCATGTACCACTAGATGAGGTTTCTTATCGGTAAGGTGGGGTGCTCCTTACAGTGAGGGAAACCACAGAACCAGGGGAGCATGCTGCCTCGCTCAGTTTCCTCTCTCTTTCCTGCCAAGCAGCATCTCTACATAGGTAGTACATCCTCCTTCTCCCGGCCACCCACACCTACACTCCCAGTGCAGGCTAGTACTCAGCTTCTAAATTGCTGGACAACTAACTGCTCGGCCTTAGGCGTGTGTCTTTAGGGTGATGTCCATGTGCTGGACACACTTACCCCACAAGGGTTTCAAGTCTCTAGCACATTTATAGCTGCTCCCCGTCCCCCAAACACACCTACTGTCCCACTCAGAGAAAAAGAATTTCTGCTGCAATGAGTGAGTGAATCAGAGTAAGGGATGCTATTAAAATGACTTCAAAACAAAAGCAGAAGTGTACCATTTCCAAGCTTGTTTATTTGTGACAGAGTCTCTTTACATAGCCCAGGCTAGCCTTGAACTTTTGATTTGTGACAAGATACTTGTCATATGCTAAATGAACTGTCTGCTCTCAGCTGACAACTATTTTATTCCTTCCTATTCTCCTGGGCACTTGCATTTTGAAGGAAAGGCCTCAGAGACTCAAGTGAGTCTCCAATAATAGAAAAAAAAATCACCTCCAAATGTAAAGAAGGTCATTGATGTAGAAGGATGTGACTTCACATGCAATCACACCTGCAATGGGATCAGGCACGTTGTTAGCTGACATAGAGAAGGACAGCTGAAACCATGGCTGCCTAGCACCTGGTCTGAGTTGCCTCTTTGTATCTTGCAGAGAGTCAGACTACTAAGGGGCAGGTGGCCAAAGGGTTGACGCAGCTGGAAGGGTTTTTAGTCACGAAAAGCCTGAAAAGATGCTGTAGGAGGGTTCTGCTCTCCTGAGGTGACCTACATCTGTATGAAGAGGAGGTTCACCCCCCACTCCCCTGTCTGCTGTGTGTGGGAGCTCAGCCCGCGTTGACTGCAGTTAGCAGCCCTACAGAAATCTCTTTATGAATCATACATGAAGGAGAGAAGAAAGAGAACAGCCAACCCGACTCTGCACTTCACAGCACGCAGAGGCGTACAGGGTGCTTTCTAGAGCTGTGGGCCTTGCGGCAAGCTGTTTGTGAGAGGCAGGGGACTTTGTAGTGGCTTCACCAGGGGCCAGTGGCTTATTGGCTTCACTTGTTAGAAACCTATGTGTGGAAGGCTAGCAGCCCTTGTCACTGTGTGTTCTAGGGAGCAGGGAAAGGCCTGATGAAGTTCTGAAGGTAGGGTTCTGTTGTAAAACTGGGAGAATGCAATGTTAAGACTCACTGCCACTGGCTTGCAGGTGGGAACTGGGAGGGACAGCCTAGGAAAAAATCACCAAAAAATGCCTGGAAGCTCTCTTAGTTCTCATTGTTTTATCTGTGGAATGGGCGTGTGCAAAGCTGGCTCCCTCCCTGACAAGACACTTTCTTTCCTTTTTACTTATTTTTCAGTGCTCATGGTAACTGATTAGGTCAAAATAAGGCCCAGTGAGAAGGCAGAGAAGGGGCCGTCTGGCAGTGCTGTGGTAAGGGCCTCAAAGGCTTGAATTGAAGGGTTGTAAACCTATCCAGGGGCTGGGCTTCCGGGCAGATTAAAAAGAATAAAGGGAGTTGGGGGGTGGGTGGGGGGTTGGGGGTATGACTCAGTGAGTAAGAGCACATGTCTGCCAGCTGGAGGAGCTGCCAGAGTTCAGATCCACAGCATCCATGTAAAGCGCTCGACATCACTGTATGTGTTTGTAACCCAGCACTAAGAGGTGAAGACTGATCCTGAGGGTGTCCTAGGCTTCCATCCTACCTCAAATGGCCAGCTTCCGGCTCAGTGAGAGACCCTATCCCAATGTGCCAGAGTTTCTGCTCTGGTCTGCGTGCGCATGCATGGGTGTGCAAACCTGCACACTGACATGCATGCAGTGCACGCCTATAGCATGCTTACATAAAACACAATGGTGGAAATGGTGGGACCAGCTGCCTTTTGCTTCCACCACTGTGTCTTTCCCACCATGCATTTGTTTGAACTGTGAACCCAAAGAAACTTCCCCAGGAAGTTGATTTTTGTGAGATTGTATCCACAAGGAAAATAACTGATTTAGATTTCAGTCTTTACTTGGGAGTACGAATGTGTTCTGTAATATAGAACAGCATTCCTAGGCTGGTGATTCCTGAGTTGGACTCAGGACTCAGGCAATCATGGAGATCCCAGGTAACGTCACAGCAAACACATTTAAAGCAGAATACGTAGAGGGAAATAGTGCAAAGGGGGTGGAAAGTTAAGGAAGCCAAGTGCAAGGTCCCAACAACACCTTCTCAGAATGACTTTACTGTCTCAACAAGAATTTGTAAGGACCCATAGTCCAGGGTTCTCCTCCTAGAGGCTGGTCATATAGGAATCACTTCTGAACATGGTGGCAAATCCCAGCCTCCAGGAGGGACAGGAGGTCGGCACTAACTGTATTTCTGGGACAAATAGCCAAGGCCCAGCAGGGCATTTAGAAATGAGGAGACTCCTTGACATCCATATTTTCTGATGTCCATCAAGAGTTTCTTTGAGCAGATGGGATCCTGATGCCTGGGCTGCGATACTTCCAGCATGGTTTGGGGGAGAGAGCCTCACTCTTGCATCATTTACTAACTCAACAACCTTTCTTAAAGTGGACTTTATGGACCCATCCACAAAGTGCAGGGTGTGTGTGTGTGTGCACACGTGTGTGTGTGTGTGTGTGTGTGTGTGTGTGTGTGTGTGGTGTGTTAAAGTACAGGGAAAGAGTGCAAATGGGGTGGAAAGCTAAGAAAACTACTGTTCAGAAAACTGCAGAAGAGGCGAAGATCTCATGATGAAGAAGAGAGTGTGTGAGGAAGGAGGCATTCGGTCAAACTGAGCAACCAAGTCAGAGATCAAAGTGTCTTTCCCTCACAGATCATGCTGTGTGGCATGGCCAGTTCTAGGGTAGAAACCTTGCAAATATACAGAGGAGAAAACTGACCCAGAATTACAATGTAAAATATTAAATGAGAGAATTAAATGAGATAAATGCACATGAGGAGGGGTCCGGAGGATGGGAGGTTTGTAAAGTTGGGGTAAAGACGAGAAGGAAGGGCAAGGTGTCTGAGAAAGGAAAATTATTTTAAAAATGAGTGATCCAGCTGAACCCTAAGATCAGAGAAAAAGTCAGGAGGACAATTATTCTAGGATGAGACAACACACTGCAAGGAGCCAGCTATTCCTGGGGTCCAAAAGAGTGGAGGGGCCCCAGGTATTCCCGAGGGAAAGGAAGTTGTGAAATCACCGGCCTGGGAAGAGTTTTGACTTTCCCTTTTTTTAGTTCAAGGGATAAGAAAAGGTGGCAAGGAAACTGAGTGGGGAGCAGCCCACAGGACTGAGGGGAGAAAAAACCTTCTATTTTGGAAAATGATGGAGGCTTCTTCCTGGAGAGGCTCTCAGCGGAGGTGGGCGGGAAGCAAGGAGTGTGTGGTGCTAACTCACTGACTGACAGTTCATCCCTTACTTTGGAGAAGGGATGCCTCAGGGAGAAGAAGTCTCTCTAGCATTTGCTGACCTCCACCCCTCAGAAGAAAAAAAAAGTATTCAAGAGACAGAAAAATGTCCTGTTTTTAGTCTTCAAAATGGTACAAGAACTCCAAAGGGAGAAGGCCCTAACATGAGAAGGCAAGCATAGTGCCCTTTGAAAAGTTTTAATTTTATTTTAACTTTGCTAAATCTACTTACATTCACATTTGGAAATATGTATGCACGATAAAACACTGCAGTTATGGTCTATTGGGTTAAAAACCCACTTTTTGGAATGGGTTCAAGGGAATACTTACATAAAAGTCCTTGGAATGGAAAGCAATTCTGTAGATAAAACAGAACAGCAACATCTCCAAATATGCCCCTTGCAAGATAAATGCACATAAGGACGGGTTTGGAGGCTTCAGTAATGGGAGATTTGTGACAGTCAGCCTCTAAATCTCCCAGGGAAGCAGCTGGGAAGGAAAGTGGCTGGCTAGCCCTTGCCTTGGTGTTCACACTTCTCCGGGGTCTTGCTTCTTCCTTTCATGATTTACTGGGAACCAATAAACCAAGCCTCCCAATTAGAAACAGTGAAATTCCATTCCGGCAGGATGCTCACAATGCATGGGCAACTGCGCTGTTTATATTGTGAAGTTCTAGACAAAGAGAGCTTTAAAAAAAAAAAAAAAACTGGAATGACTCCAACAACAACCATTTCTGGGCCTTTTCTGTGTAATTATTCTTGCATGGCGGGGCATACAAAAGAGGAGGAAAGCATGGCTCTTACCCTTCAGAAGCTGGCACTCCTGATAGGAGGGTGAACTTGAGTCACAGGCAGAAGCCAAAGAAAGAGCCAGTAAGTTGCCTTCCTTCATCCTGCCTCCAAGTTCTTGAGTTACGTTCTTTCTGTGACTTCTCTCTGAGATTGTGACCCGGAAGTTATTAGATGACCCCACCCCCCACCCCCAAACTCCTGCTGCCATGTTGCTTCCGGTCAGTGTTTTATCCCAGGAAAAGAAAAACAAACGAAAACATTTTGGTCTCTGTATTCTAGTCAAATATAGAGGGAGCTGATGGGGACTGGGATTCATAACCCCTTAGCAGTTCTCCAGGGAGAACTTTCTGGAAACACTGGCTTTATGACATTTGGCAAAGCCTTTTCTCTTAGGCCTTTAATGAAGAAAAGAAACCCCACTCTAGCGGAGGATAGCTATGAGTATCCTGGGAAACTTCTGAAGCCCAGAGTCATGGCTATTCATTGAGCCCCTCTGCTCAGATGCTCAAGTATCACTCATGTCTCTCTCCAAGGATATAGGCCAGCCTGTCAGGAGAGCTATTAACAGGCAACAGTGAGGACAGAAAATGCGACTGAAGATAAAGTGTAAAGGATGCTCGCCTCCCCGGATCAGAGCTCAGCGTACCAGAAATTGCTGTCTGTAAACCTTACATTTCTCCAGAAACCCATGCCCAAATGAAACAGGGGCTATGGTGCAGCTCAGCGTTAGAGTGCTTGGCTAACATATGTGAGGCACTGGGTTCAAAAGGGACCAGGGAGGAGGAAGAGAAGGAGGAGGTATACATAACAGTCTCCACTTTCTTTCTTACATATATTTCTTTTAATCATGTATTTAATTATATGGCACAGAATTTTCCCAGGAATTCTGATTGCAGTTGCTTATCCCCACCTGTAAATTCTTCTTCCTTACGCCCTCAGTGGCCACCCAGTCACCATCTTTCCTTCCTCTGACATCAGTTTTCAGTTTTTATTCCTGTTTCTCATCAATTGTTCCAAGATTGGCATGAAGTCACTGTCGACTTTTGGGTCACATTTGGGGCTACTGTTCAGAAAACTGCAGAAGAGGCAAAGATCTCATGATGAAGAAGAGAGTGTTTGAGGAAGGAGGCATTCGGCCAAACTGAGCAACCAAGTCAGAGATCAAAGTGTCTTTCTCTCACAGATCATGCTGTGTGGCATGGCCAGTTCTAGGGTAGAAATCTTGCAAATACACAGAGGAGAAAACTGACCCAGAATTACAAAGTAAAATATTAAGTGAAAGAATTTGCTGATACTGCTTATTATCCTGCTAGGGTTTTATTTCATTTCATTTTTAATAAGGTGTCCCTTCCTATGTATCCTAGGCTGCCCATGAATTCAGGATCTTCCCATATCAGTTTCCAAGTGCTGAGGTTACAGGCATGCCCCATCATATCTGGCTTCTAGAAGGAAAGATTGGTGGTCATTATTGGTTTTGTTTTACCGTTACTACATGTATTTATGTATTTGTATGTTTGCATGTGATGGACTGCATATGAAGGTCAGAGATAACTCACATTAGTCTGTTCTCTCCTCCCACCAAGTGGGTCTCAGGAAGCAATCTTAGGTCATCAACCTTGGCATCAAGGACATTTATCCACTGACCTATCTCAGTGGTCCTAGAAGGACTTTGATAAAGGCAAAATAGCTTTGCTGATATAAAAGCAGTGACATATGTGTGGGTAGGATGGTGGGTGCAGAAATACAAAACAAAACATTCTCCAGAAAAAAAAAAATGGAAACAAAAACTAAAATCACATCCCACTGTAAAGGGACATGGCTAAATCCTGTTGGGGGTGGGGACAGGGGCTAAAGTGAAGGACAGAAAGGGATTCTGCTGCAGTCTCAGGAATGACCTCAGTGGTCTGTCGTCTTGCATCTGAGTTGCTAAGGGCTTCTTCCGATGGCATGATGGCTGATATTCTCAGTAATATGTTAGTACAGGGTGTTGGGGAATTCTTTTACACTGTGTAACGATGTGTCACTGTGATTGATTAAATAAAAAGCTAGGCAGGAGGTATAGGTGGGACATCTGGACAGAGAGCTCTGGGAAGAGGAAGGGCAGAGTCGCCAGCCAGACACAGAGGGAGGAAGACACGCAGGAGGACAGGTAAAAGCCACAAGCCAAGCGGCAGCATGTAAAAGAATAGAAATAGTTTCAGTTAAATGAGCCAGTTAGCAAAAAGGGCAAGCTATAGGCCAAGCTTTCATAATTAATAATAAATCTCTCTGTTGTTTTTTGTGATCTGGAAGTACACCCCCTCCTCAAAGAAAAATCCATCTATAACAACGTTTGAGACTAGGGGTTCAAGAAGTCATTGGAGAGGTATTGTCCTATGGCGTGAGAGATAATTACAAGTCAGTAATGTCATAGACAGTAGCATGGCAGGGGCCCTGAGAAGAGATAAGACACCTTCTTATACATTTGGAAGAGAGGCTGAGGTCCCATGTCACATAGTTGATGAGTAGCCCATAATGTAAGTATGTATTCAGGCTGTCTCTGTTTCCCACACAACAGGAAAGGGATAAAGTCTAGGCCTAACTATGGCATTTGTCCACCATACAAGGTTTGTCTCCTGTGATCCCTAATTGCTTAGGGTCTCAGGTACCCTGGAGCTGGTGAACTTTCTTTGGCAAAGGAAATACAGGTTCACAGATAAACTCTCAATAGGGCACCTGCCATTTCATGGTAGCAGTAAGAATCAGAGTCAACTGTAAGGGTAGAGACTTCTGTAGGTGAATTAGGCCATTCCTAATAATTATCATCCAGAACCAACTTGGAGCCATACCCATAGACAAACCTGTCTGGCCGTGAAATGGTGTATAAATGGCAAGACACAGAAGCAGCTGCAAGACACCTTGTCCCCCAAACAGGCTCTTGTTCCAGAGACAGAGGCCAAACTCTAAGTTAGCAGTGTCTCTTAGGGACTGTACTGGGGATGTCTGTGATATGATCTTTTAGGGGAAATGAATGGGACTTGTGAGCATGTCTGCCAGGTGAATACCCACTTTTACAACTGTGCCAGCACTTGAAACTGTGTTCATAGGATGCCCACTCCAATCAGGCAAATAGACTCAAGCCAGAAAGTGCACAGGGAACAATATCATCTGGGTCTTCATTGCACCTTTCTCCAATAACTAATTTCCAGTTGGGTTGTCAGAGAATTCCAGATGATAGACACATTATGTTTACAAAAGGCAACCTTAAAGAAATCTTTCTGCAATGAAAGTGAGGGGGTTCTCCCCTCTTTTGGCATCCCAACTTGCCATAGAAATGAGTGATTTTCTGAAATTCTGCCAAGCTAGATGGGTTCAGCATGGTATTAGATTAGTCTGTTTACACAGAAACAGCCAAAAATAGGAACCACACAGAAGCTATTAAAGCTATTGTCCTGTGGGGTAAAGATGTGGATAGTTTTCTCAGTGTAAGAAGGGAACAGTGTCTAACTCAGGACTAATGTGATGAAGAAGTTAGTGTGCTCTAATGCAGACCTTTGGATTCCTCACCTTGTTTGAGTGGCAACAAAGAAAGGCACACACAGACAGTTCATCTAGGCTGGGTGAGCAGAGAAGCCCAAGAGCACCACATAGCCCATTGGGCCTTCCCAGTTAGAAATGCATGCTTTTGCTATGTGAAGCCCACGGTGCTTTCAAAGGGACGGTGGTGCCAGGCAGGGTAAAGCAAAAGTGAATAAAAATAAAACAAATAAATAAGACACAGTGTCAGAAGCTCCCATGTAGAATTCCAAGTTTACATCTGCCCCTGCCTGGCTCCTCCAGCTATCAAAACACATGGCCTCTTGGAACAGCGAGATTCTGGGGGAGAGCTGGAATGGTATTCTGCGTGTGAGATGCATCGTCTTACTTTCTTCATTTATAAAGTGGGTAGACCAGTAGGTACCATAAAGTCACCTCCACTCTTCTCAGCAGGTCTCAAGGTGACCTGGGAGGCTAGACTTTCCTCATTTGGGACTGCTTGAGCTACTTTTTTTTTTTTTTTTTTTTGAGTCTACAGGTAGACAAAAATTCAAATAAGGCCTATCTGAAACCTAATGCTGTATATTATTTCCTTCTTTGAGAGACAAGGGCTTCTTATAAGAAGCCCTCTCTTTATTCAACACTTTTCTATCATTTCAGTTACCTGGTGTCAGCCTTGGTCTGAAATACACTAAATGCAGAATTCTAGAAATAACTAGTTCATGAGTTTTAAACTGCATGCTGTCTTTCATGATTCTCTTCCATCAAACCTAGGACATAAATCACTTCCTTGTTGGGTGTTTCTGCCTTTGTTACTTTTCTATTGCTGTGCTAAAACAGCATGACCAAGGAAACATTATTATTATTATTATTATTATTATTATTTTAAAAAAAGCATTTAGTTAGGCTATAGTTTAAGAGGGTTAGAGTCCATGACCATCCTGCAGGAGAGCATGGTAGCAGGCAGGTACACATGATGCTGGAGCTGGAGCTGAGAGCTCACGTCTTGATCCATAAGCACAAAGCAGAGAGAGTTAATTGGGAATGGCATGGGTTTTTGATACCTCAAAACCCACCCCCAGTGATGTATCTCTTACTACATTAAAGCCACTCCTCTCAATCCCTAGCTAGTTCTACCAACTAGGGACCATATATGTAAATATATGTGCCCATGGGGCAATTTTCATTCAAATTACCACAGTATCCATATTGCATATATTGACTGCCTGCTAATCCCTCACTAGCATTTTCAGTTCTTAGATTTGCTACCATGGGTATCACAGTGCAGATGTCACCATAATCTTTATCTTACCTTTTAATAATGGTCCCACATAAATGAGAAGTGATGCTGGTAATTTTGTTACAGTGTATTATCAAAATTATTCTATTTTATCATTTTTTTCTTTTAATCTCTTATGGTGCCTAAGTTACTAACTGATGTGGAATGTCTTTTTGTATGGTGTGAATACTATTGGTTGATAGAAGGTTGTTTTGGCCTATGGCAAGGCAGCTTGGAGGTAGGTGGGAAATCCAAGCAGAGATAAATGATGAAGGAGGGCTGAGTCAGGGAAGACGCTGTGAGCTGCCACCCAAGAAAACAAGATATAAAGAAACACAGGTAAGCCACGAGCCATGTGGCAATACACCAATTAATAAAAATGGGAGGAGTTAAGTTGAAAGAGCTAGCAAGTAATGAGCCTGAGCCATACGCCAAACAGCTTGTAATTAATATAAGCCTTTGTGTGATTATTTGGAGCTAAGTAGCTATGGGAAAGCAGGTCTAGACCTCAGGCCAGACAGGCCAGACCTTCTGCTACAACTAACGATACTTTTTCATGTACAGGCAGAAAACAGATATATAGTGCTGTGCCACCTACAATTTCAAGTATCCACTGGGCATCTTGAAATGTATCCCCCAGAGATAAAAGCAGGGACTACCACAGTTATTTTTATAAGATCATGTTCTGATGGCTGAGTAAATCAAAGCTATACAGCCAAATGTCAAAGAAAGCAAGTACTGTGGAGAATGTATACTTTTGATGCTGTTTAATACAGACCAGCTGGCTAAGCTAGGTTCTCACCTGGATAGAAAACCAGTTGTCTGGTGGGGCTGTGGTCTCATCCTCTGATTATGGTGTGCTCATAGTTATCTCTCGTACTCTCCTATTCTGGGCTTTGGTTTCTAATCATAGGGAGTGACTGTATCCTAAATGTGCTCACCTCAAAAAATGGATCAATCCCTTGATGGATTCCTAATACTTCACCACTATGAGGAGATGGAGAAAAATAGCAGATGGGGTCTAGCTGGAGGGAAAAGGTCACTGGTGGAGTTTCTTGGGAGCTAGATCTGCCTTGGACACTTCCTGTATTACCTCTTCACTTCCTGTTTGGCAAGAACCTCCTCTGTCACAGGTTCCTGCTGCCATGATACTCTGCTTAAATCCACAGGTCCAGCCATTGTGAATAGGACCCTCTGAAACACTAAACCAATACAAACCTCCATCCATTAGATTAAGTCAGGTTCTTGGACACAGCAATGAAAAGGTATCTAATACAAGGCGGTAAACATTGTTCCAGTCAGGTTTCCACAGCATTCATTCCACTGTGGTTATAGCGCTGATGTCCCTGCAGACTGTTCCTGTCTTCTCTGAGTTACTTTCACTTCCCAGAAGCCTCTGTAGGTGGGCTTCTCACAACAGGGCAGCTTCCTTCTTCAGAGCCAGCAGCAGAGGCTCGGCCTGCTCTCAGGTGTTCTTTAAGGCTCTCTTTTCATGTCTGATTTTAGGGCTTTGGTACATTCGCAAGATTCATGCTCTTTGTCAGAGGGTACAGCCTAAGTCAGGAAGTAACTTCATCCTTTTCATACTTTGCAGGTTAGAATAAGTCTCTAAGGAAGAGGACCACACAAGAGGACCACCAGGAGGGGGGAAACGAAGGACATTTATGGAAGAAGAAAACACAGTTTATGGTTCACCTCTAAAGCTGTCATCATAGTGTGGCTAGAATCACTTCATTTGTAAGCAGTGCCTTATAAATACACTGCAAGGAGAAAGAGGTGAGAAAAAAAGAATCATTATGGGTGTGGTGGAAGGCACCTTTAATCATAGTATTTGGGAAGCAAGTACACAGCATTTACCAAGTACTATGATCTCGATGAGTTCCAGGCCAGCCTGGTCTACAAATTACATTCACAGCTAGAGGTACATAATAAAGAGGCCCTGTCTCAAACAAAACAAAACAAAATATAGGGTTCCATATTTATCTCAAATAGTCCAGCCCTTTCAAGATTCTTCTTGAATTACCTGCTGACCAGGTATTATGTATTAAATATAAAATTTTAAATCATAAGTGTGCTTAAAAACGTATGTTTAAGCTTTAGCACTTGACATCTACACAATCACAGTGTTTGTTTAGCCAGCAGGACAGTGAGTCTGGAAAGCCTGGAACACTGAAAAAAAATCAAGAAAACCAAAGAAAGATCAAAGAGAACACAAGCAGGTCAGGCTACATAAGACTCAGTTAAAATCACACTGATGGCATCGCACCCCAGGCAGAATGGCCATCGTCAGGTAAACAAGAATGAGTGCTGGCCAGGGTGTGGACGAAAGGGAACCATCTACACTGCTGGTGTTAACGTCTGAAAATCAGATGACAGTTCCCAAACGACAAATACTACATGTACCACGTGACTCAGCTGTGCCACAAGGATTCCAAGTTTTCCTATCCATGTCAGTGTTTACGACAGTGCCTGTCATCACAGCTAAACTATAGAACCAAACAGGTGTCCAGCCACAGAGGAACGGACGAAGAAAACATGGTTTATATGCACAGACGGACATTTTCCAGTATAGAGAAAAAGTTATGTTGTTTGCAAGGGAATGGGTACCACTAGAGATTACCAAATTAAATTGGTCTCAGAGAAACAAATATTGAATGTTTTCTCTTATTTGGGGTCTCAGATTTGCTATAGATACATGAAATCGTATATGAATATTTGACATGAAATTAAAAGTGCAATTCTTCAGGGGAGCAAAGGGGTCAAACCGGAGAGGAGGAATCGGCAAAGGGAGCGTAGAGTTTTGAGGAGAATATACTTCAAGCACATTATCTGTGAAAAATATATACAAATCTCTTACGTAACCTAGTCCCAAGTACAATCAATACTGGTAAAAACATTATAAAACATGAAACGTCATCAGGAAAATAGTAAAAGATGACATTACAAGAGGGATATGGTTTGGCTGAGGAAGAAAAAGAGACAGAAAAATTAAAAAGAATAAGGAAAGCCAAGGGGGAAGGAGAGGTCATCAATAGGGGAGGGTTGAATGGGCAGAGAAAGGAGATGAGGGAAATGGAAGAGGAAAGAATCAAGGGAGGTGTGAGGGGCAGTCAGGAGATGAGCAGGAGATGTTGGAACAGAAATCACCATCAGATAATGGGGTGGTCAGTCAACTGTAATAAAATGCCACTCAAGTCTCATGCCACTGAGCTGAGCCCTGCAGCCTGATTCTGGCCATTAGCTTTAAGATATTGCACGCTGCAGCACCTTCACAGGTGTGAATGGAATCTGGCTGGTTCTGAGCTCCCCCTCTGCTTGTCTATTAAACCTGTGCATCCTCAAAGATACATGGTGGACCAAGGGGAAAGTGAAAGGCGATGGCTAGAGGCTAAAACAATGTCTGGTGCCCTCCCTTCAACAGATGAACCTTCAGACAGCCTTCTGCTGGGATCACTGTACTTGGAAATTTTGATGCTCAAAAATTACAATAAAATATGGGAGTTGCTTTGTTCTTCAAAAACATAATCTGAGCAAATAAATAGCTCAGAAACAAAATCCCAAGCAAGTGAATGTGGTGCCTGGTGACCCAGACATGATAAATGGAGGCGGAAACAACCTGGGGAGGAAATCTGTATCCAAAAATATGTCTTCGCAGTAGCGATATTTATAAATTTGACACACTGGAAAAGTGGAGCTGGCTAAAGATTATTTCTATGCAAATATGCATTTTCCCAACCAGTATACAAAAAATATTCCAAACATATTTCTTGCAAATCAACTCTTGCACAGTGTGAGAGATGCAGGAAGTACACTGATAAATATTAAAACATGAGACCAAATATAAACTTGTCAAGGGACAAGAGGCCAAGATGAGGTGATGAGACAAAATGGGAAACTGTCCCTCCCTGCCTGGTGAGTACTGGCTAGTTAGGACAGGACACCTGACAAAGTCACCTGTCCCAAACATGGTTAAAAAGTCAGGGCCTTGATTATTCCAAGCATACTGTTTCTTTCAAGTTGTTATAGAATGTTCTAGAAAGGGTGCTAAAAGAAAGATTATAGAAGTCTAAGGATTCAGTCTGATATGAGGCTCCATCTAGTGATCATATACCCTATCAACTACAGGTGACTGGCTGGAAGCCCTGGCCTGTCCTCTTCAGATCCTGGGCAAATCTCTAAATCTAAAGATCCAGTGATTATGGCCCATGCTCCCTATATGAGGGTGAATTCTCCACCCCCTCATTTCCAGAAGCCCAACACTCCACATCATTTCGAGTTCCTCTTCTTACCATGAACCTCTATGTCTGCAGTCCTGTGCTAGCTCACACTGCCCTGGGTAATCTGAGTGTATTACTAGTGATAGATGTCCTCCTGCACTAGACAGAGGAGGAAGATAACACTGAGATCAGCCATAAATCTGCCCTTCTTTTGTCATGTGGTGGCCAGGGGGTGAGCTGTGCCCACAGGAGTAACATCAACCGAGAGAGTTGGTCTATATATAATGCAGTACTTGGGAGACCAAGGCAGGATGATTACTGACAAGCCTGGGCTATATAGTGAGCTCCAGAGCAGACTGATGAAGAAATACTGTTCAGGAACAAAGAAACAAAAATCTAGATAAAGATAAGGTGCAGGGGTGTTGGGTTTTGTTTCAACTTTTTATTCAGCATTTATGTTAGTAAACAGAACCAGGAATCGGAGTTTAGAAACTGTGAAGCAGTTGGAAGTGGGCACAAAAAGGCTGCTAGGCTACTAAAAATCAAGGAATGTCCTCCATTATGTGGGCTACTCCAGTAAGCAGAGGATGGTCAATTACTGCCTTTCTTGTTTGTATTACACTTGGATAAAGAGTTGAGAAACACTGCCTTGCTGTGACAGGAGCCCAGATAAGAGCTTGGCTTGTAGAACCACACTCAGGTTGTATCTTTCTTTAACTGTGCTTCTTAACTGAATGAAGAGACACACAGGACATAGCTGCCATATATCAAGGAAAACATTCCCTCCTGACTGTTAGGTTACTGACCAGATCATGTCCCCAAGGAAGTGGTGGTGAGGAGGGTTGCCCATAGTTCACTGTGTATACATTCCAGGGCTACAGCAACTCTGGGATTGTCACCTATTTACACACTGATCTTGCTCTAATCTCATGAGCTGAATCACATTCCCTAAGCATGTCTTGTTCATCATCGCAGTACCGCCTAATGTAACTGTATTGGAGCATAGAGCCTTTATGGAGATGGTTCAAATAAAATGATGTTCTTGAGGTTAAGCCAGATTTAGTCTGTTCACTGTCCTAAAAAAGGGAAGACTGCATGAGAGATATGTAGAAGGACCATTTTGTGGACATTCGAGAAAAAATGGACATCTGCAAGCCATGAAGAAAGGACTCAAGAAAAACTAACTTGATCTTTATGCTGTGAGAAAATATATTTCTGTTCTGCTTCTTGCTATGGTAACCTGAGCTGACTGATACAAACCCTGAGATGTGGACATCTAGTTCACTTTCCATTGCAGATGTAGAGCCTCTAAAATCAAGAGCTGTAGGGTAAGAGGCTTGGGGACTTTAGCCTAGCTTGGGCCTTTGCCTACAGATCAGTCACTTTACATCTCTAAGTCTCTTTTTACTTATCAGGAACATGCAGAGAGTCACAATCTTTATCCTTTATGATAGTTTGCTATACAGATGAGTAATATGCACATAAAAGGTGCTGAAAAAAGATAGATCGATGTTTTGATTGACAGGAATGTCAAAATACTAGACAGCTTCCTTCATTCTACCATCTCCAATCAAGAACTCAGTTTCTAGAATATGGGGAACATCATGGTGTTGGGGATGATGAACAAGAAGTCCACAGTGGTGCAGAGGAAAGGGGCCACACACACACACACACACACACACACACACACACACACACACACACATAGGGTAGGATGGTAGGATGGGCTAGGACCTATAGAGAACAAAATGTGGCAGGAAGACTCATATTTTGGGCATAGGGATTCTCTCCAGTTCCCATAGAATATACACATAGGCAAGAATGGAGAAAGACACAGATGTCATCACATCTGGCTGCTCAGTACGCCACCTGTGGTTACTAGGAGTCACTGCTGAGCAGGATGAAGGAGTTCCAAACCAATGAGTCAATCAGCAAATCTACAGGGCTGACTACCTTCCTTTTCCTTTTTATTTAGACAGGGTCTCATGTATCCTAGGTTGGCCTCTAACCCCCAATATAGTTGAAGATGACCTTAAATAGTATATTCTCCTGCCTCCACCTTCCTAGGTCTGGGTGTGTAGGCTTGGAGGCATGGGCTACCCCATCTGGTTTAATGTAATGTTGAGGACTGACCAAAGGGCTGTATGAGCTAGGCTAGTCCTCTACCAGCTGCGTTTGCCTCCTAGCCCCATGACAACTATTTTACACTGGATGGACCTGTCTTCTTGGAAGACTAAATAAAGTGGTACTTCTCTGGCTGTGCACATATTAGAGAAGTTTGTCAAGGTCACATCATGCCCTCTTGTTCCAGTTTTTCTTGGGTCATGTCTACCAGGGTCTCCTATTAAAACAGAAAGAACCTTATGAAATATGGCTGTGGTCTGGCTCTCCTTCCCCCAGTCCCTATATTGAAATCTTAACTCTCTGCACAGATGGGGTATTGAGACGAAGGCTTTTGGAAGGTAATTACTTCATGGGAGCGGAGCCTCCCTGAATGGGAAGAGTATATTTATGTAATAACCTGAAGCAGATTCTCTCCCCCACCTCCCTGTGAGGAAAGGGCAGGCATGAGTATCTGCAGGCCAGAAACCAGGCAGACTGGCTTTCTGCTTCTGGATCTGTGACATACAGCTTTGTGTTGATTTTAAGTCATCAGTCTAAGGCATTTTGCTATGGTAACCCTAAAGGGAAAACTGAAATGAACATTCTATTTATATAATGCTCTTTTTGAGGAAGTGGGAGGGGGACTGTGTGCATGTGCGTGCATGCATGTGAGCAAGGATATGTGTGTTCATACACACCAAGAGAAAGCAGGGATACCTGTCACCAATGCCTTTTCTATACAGGAGACAAACAATTCTATTTGGAGGTGGGAAGAGGCTAAAGTAAGGCTCTTTTACACTTTAAAGCTTTGTTTTATTTCTTACTATGTGTATGTCTGTGTGTTTCTGTGTGAGTACATGTCCACAAGTACAGGGGTCCTCACAGGCCAGAGGCATCAGAACCTCTGGAGGTGGGGTTATCTCTGGTTGTGAATCACCAGACATGGATGGGAATTGAACTTAGGTCCTCGGCAGCTCAGGTCCTTTGTAAGAGCTCTTAAGTGCTGAGCCATCTCTACATCCCCCTAAGGTGATGTTCCTGAAGATTATCCCCATGGTTCCATAGATAGCACTCTTTCCATTTTTTCAATGACTACTTCTGTGCCAACTGTATACTAGGTCATGGGACACAGGATACAGAGGATGGCTTAAGAGATCCTATTTGTGCCTTTGACTGGTTCTGCTCCATGAAGCAATGTGGAGTCCATATGATGCTCCAATAAAGTTAGTGTTTAGCTAGCTATCATCTCAAATAGTGGGAATATGCACATTTTACTTTAAAATGTAAGACTTGTACAAATAAACTGACACATAGACACTAGAGTACCTAGACAGAGAGCACAACCCTGCTTCTGAATTATCAGCCATTAGCCTTATATTCCTTGGGTAAGACTGGGGTGGGAATGGATGGAACACTCAGCCCAGACTGAGAGAGTAGTCAATATGCTTTGACTGATTAAACTGAGCATCTCAAGGAGCCATAGAAAGAAAAGATCTAAACATGAATTTAACAGACTACTATGACAGACTGGAGATGTAATTCAGTGGTAAAGCATATGGCTCTATGTGTGAGATACTTAGGAAAATGGCTACTGAGGTATTCCAACCACTGCCACACAGGCCTCAGTATCCAAGAAGCTGGAGTCACTGGAGTTGGACAGAAATAGGCACTTTTCATCTGCCATGCACTTCTGTCAGCACTCCGGTGTTACCTTGAAGCGAAGACTCTGAAATCAGGATGTGCTGAGCGTGTTCTCCAGTATCAGCTTCACTGATGACATAAAAGTCCTCAATAAGACACAAGATACTAATTAGGTATCTGGTGTAGTCCAGGGTGACCTGTAACCTCTATTCTAGCCAGAGCACAAGAGATGCCTCAGGGAGCCAGCTCCAAAGACCTCAAGTCCAGACCAAACCAAAGGTGTGTTCAAGATGTGACAAGTGAGGTTTTACTAACACCAAAGTATTAGATCCCAGACCCCAAGATTTCCCTCTGTTACCTGGAAATCAGCTCACCCTGTTCTGCAGTCTATGGCCTTAAAAGAACTAAAAGCCCCTGATGTGAAGGTTAGAACACACACTTTCCAAAGAGAAAAGCAAGCCTAGCCTGTCCCCCTTTCTATGCAAGTTTAAGTTCACGGCCCTACCTAGTACCCAGGTACTTCAGGCATGCTCATGTCAAAGGAGCTATGCCCGACTAAATCATATGGTATAGAACTTCCCCTACTCCCTATAAAGCTATAGAAATCAGATATCCCTCTTGGTTCATGGGATTTCTCCAAAGGTTTGCTCCTTTGGGTCACCCCATAATATTGGCATGGCGACTAAAATTTCTAACCTTTCATTCCAAACTATTCTTTCTAACACTTCCACCCCAAGGTCTCATTATGGCTTCCTTTCATTGGGAGGCTCACTCTCCTAATAAGGCCCATTTTGAAGGATAATTGATCTCAGCTTCTTTTCCACTGAATCTGCCAAATCTCCATTCTTCTATAATTTACACCATAAACAAGAATGTATGAATAAAATAATTCACTCTTCTCAATTCCCACTGCTTTATGCATCCGTTTTCTACAATTCCAAAGCTGAAAAAGACTCAATGAACTCCAAGACACTATCTAAATGGGAAGATCTTTGAATAACCATTCAGTACCAAATATGGTCTAGAGTAGTATTCATTTTGAAGTGCAGATATTCTTATGTTTAAATACAAGCTGCTGTTTTCAGAGGTGTTACATTACATAAGCCCAGCTATACAGGAAATAACTATGGCTTTATGGGTCTCTGATTGCCATTCTGACCACTAAGCTCTACCAGGTTAGCCAACAGCAGCTATGGATAAACTGAAAACAAAGGGACACATTTACACGGGTACATATTAATAAAACTTTATTTGGAAGAACAATATTCAGGCCAGAGTTGATTCAAGAGCCATATCTTGATCTTGGCCATACACAAGAATATAAAGCATGTTACTGTCCTAAAATGTAAAGGTTTTTGAATTATAAAGCATGTCTGATGCCAGAAGTTATAGACAAGATGCTGAGACTCTGAAATTCAAGTCTGGAAATTGTGTCTGTTGAGGGTTCTGCTAAGGTTTGGCTAGGCTGCCTAGGCTTCATCACTTGTTAGACTTTCTTGAAGCACACTAACTTTCAACAGGGTGCAGGTGCACTGGCAGGTGGTGAGCACTTACAGTAGGTCACAGTATGGCAGGAGACCTCATATAGGTTTGAGAGGGGGGAGGAGGGTGACTCCACCATTTGAGGGTGCACATGGGGAGGTCCTAGGACAACTTGCCAGAGTAGATCCTCTCCTTCTACCTGGTTGGTCCCAGGAATTAATCTTAGGTCACTGGGCTTGGTGGCAGTGTATTTACCTTCTGAATCATTTCACTGGCCTCTACCTATCAGTTCTTGAACACCTCTGCTATTTTGGGAGTCTGCCTGAGTCCTTGGAGATAGCACTTCTAATCTCCATACAATCCTGCAAAGTAGACATCATGGTTTTCATTGTATGGGTCAGGAAACTTAACAGGAAGTCACACATCCAGGGCAATCTGTTCTGAAAGAGGAGAAGGACTGCTAAGTTCCAGCTGCCTGACTCTGAGGCCCTCATCATGCTGTGTCCCACCTCAGAGACACAGGTCTCTCTTCAAGAGTCCAGCTTTGTCAAACCTTAAAGTTTTACCTCCTTTAGAACAAGATTTCCCAGATAATTTTGATATCCTGTGTAACTCTGGACCCTGGAAATTGCCTTTTAGTTTTAGCTGTGTACTCCTCTCTGCTGGAACTAGTGCTGGAA
>PVIH01001162.1:46606-181606 GCA_004025045.1 Sigmodon hispidus | reverse complement strand
ATCTTGCTTCCAGAGTGTTCTCACCATGTGTGGCTTTGCACACAGACGGAACTGGGGACAGAACTCAGGTCCTCACACTGGCTTATCTCCCCAGTCCCAGAGTGCTGTTTTTACAGGCCTTAGACACACACAGACCCCAGATGAGCCTTGTGTCTTTAGTCAAATATGTGCTTGACCTATTTGATGTGTAAACCCTCCTCACTGCACAGGCAAAGAGACACCGAAAAGAGGGAGATTACTAACCCACATGGGAAATTCTAGGCCCGCATGCTCTGCCCTTGTAACTGACATACTCACTCACTCTCCTAATTCCCCCAACTCATCTCTGTGGTTCTACACCTGAGGAGGCATCTGCTTGAAGGCTTCAGCCAGTTCAAGACAAGAGTTCACACTGACACCCTTTAGGCTGCTTCAGGTGAAAGGCCTTGCCAGAGTATAGACCACATCACCAACTGAAGTATCCACACCTTTCAAAAGTCACATATACAGTGGAACGTAAGCTTTTCTTTACAAGGATCTGCTACAAAGGAGGGGGGGGAATTTTTCATATAAATGTTCAATGGAGTCATTAGTCTTTATAATTTAAAAGTGTGTGTGTGTGTGTGTGTGTGTGCGTGCACGCGTGCATGTGCATATGAGTGTGTGTGTGTAAGCATGTGTGCTGTGCAGTGCATGTAGAAGTCAAAGGGCGGCTTGAGGGAGTTATTTCTCCTTTCTTACCACGTAGATCCCAGGGAACAAAATCAGTTCAGCAGGGTTGGCAGCTAAACCATCTGGATGGCCCAAGGAAGTCACTAGGGTTGCTGGCCTTTAATCCCAGCACTCAGGAGGCAAAGGCAGGAAGATCTCTTTGAGTTCAAGGCCAGCTTGATTGACAGAGTGAGTTCTAGGACAGCTAGTATGCAGAGTGAGACCTTATTTAAAAAAAAACCTACATTCATATACTATTTTTTGATATTAGTATGTTTTTATAAAATATAAAAATTTTTAATGAAAAATTTAGTATGATATTTTTGTATATGAGAGAGTGTACAGCTAAAACACAGAGGCATCACCATTGTTATATGATTATATTACATGATATTAAATATGTTTCTAGTTGCTTTATTTACTTGGTGTTGAATTTCTCTTTATCTTAACTACTTCATAACCAAAAACGTTTATCATTCTGTCTGCTCTTCATTCTCGACACCTTTCTGCAGCCATTCCACAAGAACAATGGCTATTTTGACGCAGAACTCTATTCAGTTTGCCAGGCCACAGGCAGGCAGACAAGAACAAATGCAGTCTGCCCATTAGTCCCGCACAAAGTGACCATTGGACACAATTCATCAGCCAGGGTTACCACTGAGGACAGGGACAACGGTCTTTCCAATCCTTTTCTTTACTCAGCGAACCTGCTGGTGTGAGTGCTCAGGTACTGCCTTACTTTCAGTTCAAGCTAATTCACTTATCCTCAACAAGTGGGCTATTGATTTTTGTCTGTTTTCAGAACAGCCTGGGGTTTTCTGAATGACAATGGCGTTCCCAACTTTGAAAAAAAAAAAAGAAAGAAAGAAACCTGGGATTCAGGGGAAAGGCTTTTTCACTCTGCTTGACAGTCTGGATCCATTCACTGATTCATCTGGGTGCCACTAATTTCCAGCTTCTTTTCACCTTGTCTTTTCTGAGTCTAGCATACTTGTAGCCTTTTAAAGCTGACAGGTCAAGAGAACTCGGCTTTGTTCTTGGGACTCCTATGAAGAGAGTAAGGAATTTCCTGACATAAGAGGAGAGTGTAACAGGACACACTTCATTTCTCACTTTCTTTCTCAGTCTCTCACTCTCTTCCTTTCTCTTTCAATAATCAATCAATTTGTAAAAAAAACAAAAAACAAAAAACAAAAAACAAAAAAACCATGCAGCCATGTAGCCCACATTCAAACATTCCAAATAGCAAGAAGAAGAAATTCATATATATGGGCAAGGACATCCTTTTCTAAACCTAAAGAGAAATGATTTAGAGACTATATAAACATTTAAATGCTTCCAACTTTTCAAAGAATTACTGAGTGGAAAAAGAGGAATTCCGCTGCAAACAGTACATGTCCTAACAAGGCACGAGACAGTGAGATTAGGGTGCTGCCTAGCCAGCCAGAGCTGCCCACTCAAGGACACCCTGCTGAGTCCACAAGAAGTGGGTACTTCAGCTTCTTTCCCGCCCAGGACCATCTGAACTTGCACATCAGGGCCCCACATCTGGACACAGATAACAGAGCAAAACGATCAAAAAGAGGTACACACTCCGTCAGGATGGTGGCTTGCACAGGGCCCCTGAATACCTCAACCAGCATAAGCAAAGATACCTGGGAATTTGAATCAAGGATTCTATGAAGAAAAAGGCTGTGCCTATTGGTACAAGTGAATAGTATTGGAAGTTTGGGCTGTGCTATTACAAACACACACACACACACACACACACACACACACACAATTTTTATAAGGAACTCCAGAGATGGCTTAAATGGTTCAGATGCTTGCTACCAACCCTAGTGATCTGAGTTCAATCTCAGAACCCACAAGGTGGGAGGAGAGAACTATCTCCCTGAAGTTGCCATCTGACATCCACACATGCACCACGGCATGACGCGCACACACTAACCCAATAGAGAAACAAATGGAATAGAATGGCTTAAAAAAAAAAAAAAAAAAAAAAAAGCACCTGACTGTTAACACATTTGTTTTATAAAGAATGGCAATGGACACTTTCAAAGCAGGATTATAGTCTTGGCACTGTTTTGTTCAGCACAATGGGTAGAGGAGACTGGCCAGCCCTTTACAAGGAGAAGAGGAGGAAGTGTCCTCTGGAGCACCCTTTCAGTGAAAATGGGAGACTAGAGGTTCCCTTGAGGGGACTCCTCTCTTTGTGTTGTGAACACACATTTTATTTTGAAGGGGAAATGGCATGGAGTAGAATTCAGGTCACAAGTATAGATTAGGTTAGGGACACGGGCTAAGGGGATGAGACACAGGAGGCAAACATCTGTAAATGATCAGGGAACAACACAGAATGGAGTCCTAAGAGGGCAGAGCACGTGGCAGGGATGCAGGAGTCATCAGCTTGCAGAGTTTGAGGTCATGGAAAAAAGTAAAGCCCCCATGGCTTCAGGGACATGCTAACGTTTCCCTTTTGTCTCTTAAAGGTTTTATAAAGGAAACAAAAATCAGAACATTCCAAAAGAAAAAAGAAAAGAGGGATGGAAGAGGAGATGGGAGAAAGAGGGAGGAGAGGGCAGAAGGAGAGGGAGGAGGGAGGAAGGGAGGTAACTAGATGCTAACCTCTGCTATAGAGCACTGAGAAAAGAAACAAATGCAATACTAAAGTAGTACCCTATATAGATAAGGCCGCATATGAAAAGATGGCTAGACTCTATTTCGTAAACAGACTCCTGGGGCTTCTTTCACCAGGAGCCGTGGGTTTGAGAGATGGCAGTTCCTCCATTCTCCTCCTTCAGGATTGCCTCTCTGCAGGGAGAGGAGCACACAGAGGTCCAGAAAAGTTTGCTGAACAGAGAGCCGTGTTCATACAGGATGGAAGTATGTAGCGAGCCGGCTGAGGAGAGTAACATTGAAGAATTGAAAGTATCAATATGGCAGAGATATTATACTATAACGGTGCTCCAAAGTGTCACACCTTTCACATAGCTTCTGGGTCCAGCCAGGTGCAGAATTCAGGTGTGCCTCAGAATTCAAATTTTATTTTATTTTAAAATATTATATATTATTATTATTATTGGCATGTGCGCGTGCACACACACACAATGTAAGAGATATATGTGAGGTCAGAGAACAACTTTGTGGAGTCAGTTCCTTTCTACTTTTACATGGGTTTCAGGAATTGAACTCAGTTCAGCAGGCTAGCGTGTTATGTGCCTTAACCATTAACTGAGACATCTTACAGAATCTTTTTTCTTTGCTTGTATTTTTTTTTTTTAAGATAGGTTTTACTAGATAGCCCAGGCTAGCCGCAAATTAAAAATTCTCAGCCTCCTAAATGCTGGGATTGCACACATATCCTACCATGCTTGGTTCTGATTTTTGTGGGTGTCTACTGGTGTTTAAGTGAGATGGAAAGCTGTGGGTCACTCCTTTGCCCTCCCCCAAACTCCACAAGGTCCAAGCAGTTTCAATTTTAGCTTCATCTCTGGCTCTAGACCCTCTCTTCATTTGTACAGTTCTCTGGTCCTCTCAATGGAGTGTCTTCAGGTAAGGCTGGCACAAGGACAATGTTCAACCAGAGAGGACAGCCGGCTGTCCTCATCTCCAAGTCACCAGCTTGATCTGAGCTAAGATTTAAACTCTGAGCCCCAGATGCCACAGCTGGGCAATGAAAATAGCAGTCCTGTCCTGAACTGCATGTCACAGCAAGACAAGAGGCTGTCAGGGGGTGACTCGGGAAGGGGGTGACCCGGGAACACAAAGCGTGTCAGATGGAATGTTGATAACTGGGATTGATAAAAAGGGACTGAGGCTGTAGCTGGAAGAAAGCTTGCCTAGCATTCACAAAGTCCAGGGTTCGACCCTTAATGCAGCATAAACTAAGTGTGGTGGCATGATCTTGTAATCACAACACTCAGGAGGAAGCTGGTGATCAGAAGTTCAAGATCATCTGCTACTACACGGTCAGTGTGAGGTCAACCCTGGTTCTATAGGAGCTTGTCTCAACAAGGAGAAGATAAAACAGTGTGGTCCAGCTATCTAACTCCTCTCCACAATCCAAAAATGGCTGTGGGTTTGAGAGTGTTAATCTTGATGAATCCAAGAATACAGAAAACCATCAAACACTGATAAGTAAAAAGTACGCTGGGATTAGACCACAGAGACACAGCCTCGGCATTCACGTTTGCCAAGCTACGGGACTTGGGGAATTGGTTTTTTTTTTTTTTTTAAACCTCTGTCTTCTTGGTTATAAAAAGGATACTGTGGACCAACGAGATAAAACCGAGTGACCTAGAGCTGGAGAGACAGCCCAGGTAGTAAAATGCTCTCTACTCTTGGTGTGGACGAGAGTTCAGTTCCCAGTATTCACATCAGAGGGTTCATACCTGCTTGTAACTGCAGCTTCATAGGATCTGATGCCTTCCTCCCAACTCCTTGAGCATACCACCATCACCCTCACACACACAAGTGTGCTAACACAGAGACACAAATTTTTTTAAAGTCATGTGACACACTTCACCTTGTTCAGGTGCAGTAGTACAGTGGCTGTTACAGCCCTGACATTTGTTACTGTTTTTTCCCATTGCTAACATGATGATTCTCAGAGCCGGTATCTTTTTGAAGAAACTTGGCAGGAAGCACACGTCTGCCTGAGATCTCAATTTATCTTCTGCATGCTAAGGGGTATAGCTCCTCACATGGTGCCTTTCATTGTCAAGCCCAAAAGAGCTCTGTAGCAGGGAATGTGAGGGTAAAACAGGAATGGGAAAATCCTACAAAAACAGGTACTGTCCCCAGTACCTCTGTACCATGACAAAAGAGTGATTTTCTTACTGTGATTAGTTCAAACTAGTGAATTAAGCCCAGAGGAATCACTTTCAAATAAGACTTTAATTTCTGGGACCCAAGGAAGCCTGCATTTTAATAAGATACTTCATTGTTATCCCAAATACAAAAACCATTGTTTGCCTGACTGTATAATTTATTGTTAGACAGACACTGCGCTATTACTGTAGCAAAATGAAACAAGCAATGATCTCGCTAATAAAACAATTGGATCATAAGGCAAAACGGAGCTAGGCGCTTTAAACAGAGCTCAATACCCCTGGGTGGTGATCTGCGTAGTCTAATATTCCCAGTTGGAATTTCACCTTTCTCTACTCTTCTGAGAAGAAAATCACTGTAATAGCTTGCTAATAATACCAGTACAGTCTCCCCAACTTAATCCTTTGTTCCTCCTGAAGAAAAGGCTGCTTTCTGGCTATGAATATTCTCCACAACAAATTTCATCAATTAACATACTAGCATATTTTTACTTGGTAGTAACAGTTTCCTAATTAACAGAAGGTATCTATTTCGCACACCACAGGCAAAGCTATTCCTTCCCCTATAAAGTGAAAAAAGTTAGTTTAGAAAGGTGGGGGAGGGGTATAGATAGCTTGGAAACAGCATGGCCCATCCCTACCCTTCACCCCCCCCACACACACACACAGTTTTTCTTGTTTGTGTTCAGTAAGGAAGGACAAAGGAGTCCTCCTCAACACTTTTGCCTTTTACTTTTATGGGGAAAATTTTAGCTGACTTGGATCCTATTCTAGTTTTTCAGGAACCCCAAAGCTGAAAACTTGCCTTTTTCTAACATTCAGGAGATGAAGAAAGGCTCAGTTTCTGTCTGTTGAATACCACGAGGTAGATGGAAGGCGGCTGGTGTGCCATGAAGATAGAAAGGACGGGCTGATGCAGAGAGCCCCCAGCTGCTGTGAGAGACATAGGGCAGTGGCTGTCAGTGGTCTGAGTCCCGAGCATCTGTACTTAGCAGCCTTATGCCTGGACAGCTAGGCTGCTGGCCCCATCTGTAGAGGTTCTGGAAGCATGTCCTACTCTGCTCCTCAGTTTGCCCAGAGCCATAGATGCCCTTGCCAGCGCTGAGATGGCTGCAGGACAGAACAGACTCCTCTCCAAATCTCCAAAGAGGGGCTCAGGTGACCCACAGTGATCCATTCTTTGTATATGGTGCTGAGAGGCTGAACATGCTTCCCACACCAGAGATTCAGAGGTCCAGCGCTGTCACCATGCCCTATGTCTAGAAGCTCAATCTTTTCCTTTCTCATGCTCTGTCCTGGTTTTAGTGCAGCTTTGTCCAACAGCAGCAGTTACTTACCATTCTGGAAGATCCTAGTCGTAGGCCGGACACTGACAATGATGAAGTCAATGCTTCACTTCCTCTTTAGACTTTGGCTAAACAGAATGAAGGTGCTGGCACCCAGGGGAGGCCACTTGTTCCCTCCTGCCCTGTTTTTCCTTTCCTGGGCACAGGCTTTTGGCCCATGCAGGGTTGAAAAGAAATGAATCAGGACCGGCGAGATGGTTTAGTATGTTAAAGTGCTTGCTACTCAGAACTGATAGCCCCAGTTGGATCCCTAGAATGCACATAGAAATCTGGGTGTGGTAGCACTCATCTGTAATCCTCCTACTCCTGAGGGAGCATTGAGGCAGATGATAGACACAGATGCTAATATCTGGAAGTTCTAGTTGGGACAGAAACAATGGAGACAGAGAAACCTTGCCTCACCAAGGTAGAGAGACCACAATCTGCCCTCGACCCTCCATTTATGTGCTGTAGCATATGCATTGCACACAAAATAAATGACACAAACAAATAAATATAAAGAAGGATAAAGAGAAGCATAATACTCTAGTCCTTGCAGTGGGCATGACTTCACTTATAAATCCTGAGCTTCAGAGATAGGCTTTCTCCCCTACCTCTCTCTCTTTCTTCTCTTCAATCCGGACTCTGTAGAGTCAAAGAGTGTGCTCCAGCACTGAGATGCACCCCCTGCCCATCATTTCTCCTCTAAACACAACTACAGTCACAAAGGGCTGGAACTGCAGCTCTGAGCACTCACTCTCTGAGAACCCACCAGTTTCTCTGGCCCCATTTATATAGACACCCTCCATGTTCAGCCCTTTATCTGTTCAGCTACTGTCACCTACACAACAGCCAGGCTTCTCCTTGGAATGGCCATTTTTTCTGAGAGCATATGTGGACTGAGGCCCCTTAAAAGTCCTAGCATTCCCTGCTCCTATGGGGCCACAGTTTCCTTGGCCACACTGCCTGTGCTGTGTACTTCCTAATAGGGATGTCTAGGGACATGGCCTTGTGCTCCTATGACTCAAGGTGCTATTCTGACACTCAGGAGCAAATGGTGATTGACAGGTCTGGGTTTTGCTGCATTTCTGGTAAAACTGTGTCAGGAACGATTAGATGGTGAGGGCTGGAAAGGAGATGATGTCCCTCTCTGGAGACCATGTCTACATGTAACTGGGGTCAGTTTAGTGAAAAATACTAGTCAGAGGGGCCGTGTGATTGAACTGACTGCCAATTCCCCAGCCAGGGCAGGCAGCCTTGGGCTATGCAGGGAGCAAGGCAGCTGGCCCTTTGCTTTCTTTCCATTTAGAACACATCTCAGAGTCTCTACACTGGAGATAGAGAGAGATTCAGTTCAATGTCTTTGGTTTGATTGATTAATTTAAAGCCCTGAGATCCCGTGGGTTCACAGATAAAGCCAGACAAGCCAAGAATTTTCCTATCTTCCTCAAAAGAGGGACGTTTTAGCCACAGCCCCCTAATTGGGGATGATTTACATTTTTGTCTTGATCTCTGCATTGGAGAAGAGAATGAGGTATCATCAGCAGCCACTGGAGCCAGGCTGAGCTGCCTTTCCCTGCTGTGGCCTACGGCTACATTCCTATCACATACCATCCAAACATGGAGCAGTGTACATGAACCACCAAGTGGGGCCTGGCTGTTCTAACTCAGGGCTCCAACAAGTCTTGGTAGCAAATATTAACTCTGCCCCAACCTGACTGCCTAAGAAACTGGCTGGAATTCCTCAGTCCTCAGCTGCAATGTTAGGAAGTAGGGATATGAGTGAGCTACTGAGACTAAGGGCTTAGGAAAGGGCCATGTGAAAAGATGTCCAATAAAAGGTACCAATAAGGGCTGAGGAGACAATTCATTGGGTAAAGCTCACCTGAGTATGATCCCCAGAACTTATGCTTAGAAGAAATCTTACATGATGAATTGTTTACCATTCCAGCCTAGGGGAGTCCGAGATGGGTAGCTCCCTAGGACTTACTAGCCTGCTAGCATTGCCTACCTGCTGCACGAGGCCAATGAGAGAAGAAATGTGGGATACCTAAGGTAATCATATGATTGTATGGCCTCCACGTGTGTGTATGTACAGACACATGCATAATTATGCCTGAAAGAACTGACCTCCACCACACACACACACACACACACACACACACACAGTATAGATGACCATGAAGCTAACTATCTATGAGGGAATCAAGTGCAATCTCACGGAATGGCACCAGGATAGAGCAGGGCTCACTGACATGAACACAGGTGCTTGAGTGTTCATTCCGGATGTTCCACAGTTTCCTGGATCTCAATCGAGTCTACATTTTCCTGAAGAGCTGCCTCCCCTCCACCCAGGGGGGTGATGCTGCAGGATGACTTCCTTGTAAAACACTTGCCTGTTGGCTACAATAAAACACACCGAACCCCGAATCACCTGGTAGCTTCTAATGCAATCTATCTGCAGTGTAACCTCACGGAGGCCCATGTGTATAGTCTAATCTCTCCAAGTGGGAATCTCTCATCCTCCAAAGAGATCTCTGTATATTTGCCAAACTATATAAAGCAAGAGGAAGCAGGACACGGAGGGGGCGGTGGAGGGGAAGAGGGGTAAGTTAGTAATACCTTACACATTCAATTGCATTTCCCCCTTCATGTTAACCCAATCTGAATGGGCTTTCACAAAATAAGCTGGCATTTGAAATCCTCCCACATGATAGATGGCCTTACACATTTTAAAACACCATACTTTTAATAAACTGCCCAGCACAATGTGCTCATAACTGGTTCTAGAATATTCTGATAGCAAAACATTTCTGTTTCTGGGCCAGAACTGGACATTTCTTCTTGAGAATATGATGTTTGAAAATCAGTTCCTCCTATTATAGATTTTCCCCTCAGCTTGTAGAAAATCCATGATTCCCTAAACATTGGTCTTTGAAAGCACATTGACTAAAATCTTCATGCTTAATTCATGAAGCGCAGTCTGGAGATTAGTGGAGCTGGACATAGACCGGGAATACTTTATCATATTCTAATAAGCAGAGGCTGAAAATTGCATTTCTAAAGCTACAGTATTAAAGGGCATACCGCAAAACATGACCCAAACATAACTCAGTAGTTTTACAGTGCCTGAAAAGGCTTTGATATGATAAAGTATGCTGACGATGAGAATAAACACAACTAGAAATTTTTGAATTTAAAAAGGAGAAAAAGGAGGGGGCGCATGAAACTTGGCAAACATTTGGTATATTTATGGAAAATATACATATTATAAGCTCATATATTGTAATTCTTATAAACAAGAATGGACAACTGAGTCACGGATGGAGGATCAATGTAACACCACAGTGTTGAAGTGTGGAAAGGCTAAAGACATGAGAGATGGGAGAAAAAGAAATAAAGCGAGTGTAATGATGTTAATTTAAAGGTTGCTAGGAAAATCTTTCTTAAAATAGGTCACTGTAGAAAATAATGTGTGTGGTGGGATCCGGGGGAAGAAGGCTTGATGGCGCATCGTGGTGCCTGTTAGAAAATGGTTCCGTGTAAAAGATCGTCCCAGTACTGGCAACAGCTGTCTACAAAAGGAGGTAGGATAAAGACAAAATAGAACAAAATAAAAATCAACCACTGAATCCAGAGCCCGGCACATAGCCGGGGCTAATAGTATCTGATGGACGGATGGACAGATGGACATACAAAGGCGTGAGAAAGTAATTGACACAGGAGTAGATGAATAGAAGGACATATGGATAAATACATGAAAGAGTGAGAAACCAACAGAAATGGACTTAGATGGATGGGAGAATAGATAAATGGAAGGAAGGGAGAGAGAGAGAGAGAGAAGAAGAAAGGAAGATTCGTGAGCAAGTGAGAACTCACAGGGACTTTGGTCTACCCCACCCCAGAGTGCCTGCTGACTCCCGATATGCATTGGCAGCTCTCAAGTCAAGTTCTGGAAGAACAAGGAGCAAGAATTCAGAGCAGAAGGAATGGTAACTCGGGGACACAAGGAATCTGTCGTTAATAGCATCTGCACAGCTTAGGTGTGCTATTACTTAGGCAGCGTGTTTAGTGAGGACAGTGTTAGAGGCAGTGGGGGTGAGGGGTGGGGGGTTTTGAGATTAGACTGATGGCATGTGGAATCCCCACTCCTCAAAGCTAGCCATCATCACTGCTAAGATCAGATTGGAAAGATCAGAGGCACCCAACTCCTGCTGAGCCTATGATTTGATTTTGATGGGTGTACATTCGCTATGCTTTCTTCATTCAGTTAATGAAACAGGGTTCCTCCTCCTCCTCCTAGGCCCTAGATAACTCCCAGCGGAATCTTTATGAGGACTTCTAATGACACAGTCTGAGCTTTCACCTCAGAAAGTTCCATAGCTTTGTCACCTGCCCTTCAGTTGCCTCGTCCTTCCTCATCTCCATGTCCCCACCAATCTCAATTTGGAAGTCATTTTAGCACCCAAGAGGCACCTAGCTATTCCTGCCATGGGTTCCTCTGCACCCCCCATGCCATCTCATTATAACCTTGTTAAATCTTAGTCACCACATACCTTCCTCTGTATGTTACAGGTGTACAAAAGACCATGACCCTGACAAGTGACCCATTAACAGAACACATTTAAAAAAAAAAAGGAGCAGAAAAAAACAAAAAATTAAAAACTGTTCATATTCCCCAAATGGAGGACCACCACCTGCCCCAATACACACACTCCGATCTACACATGACACCATTTGAACACCAAAGTTTGACGTTTGTTCCTCTAGTGCATTCAGGTTTTTAACAGCAACTTATCCACTTGGGTTTGGTCAAGTCTCCTCACTGGCTGGTCAGGAGAAGGTCACTGTTTATATCTGCTAGGGGGATAGACTGAGGAAGAGGGTAGATTAAGAACCTCACTCTTGAGACATGCAGCCTCTGACAGAACCATGGGAAGGAGTGAGAGAACATGGTTTTCTGCAGAGACATAGCCTGCCCTTGTTCATGGCACGGTCCCAACAGCAGCAATCTGCTGCATGCTGGATGGAGGCAGGAGTCTTGTGACTGCCTCCTGAGTGTATAACAGATGACAGACACAGAGGAGACTGTGAGAAGCAGGTGAGAATGAACAGGTTTTGTTTCTAGTGTAAGCAAAGAGGAAAGGGAGCATTTTCTACTGTTGTTGCCTCCGTGGCCTCTAAACCTGGTCTTTCCCAGCCTTCTGTGACTATGTTATTTAACTCTAGTTCTACTTTGGCAGCCATAATTGTAAGTGTTCCTGGCATGCCACGTGGTGGACCCAACACAGCGCAGGGTGAAATAAGAATTCCTGGCATGTAAAGGTCATGAGGGAAAGTCAATATGGCACCATCCAGAGGGCACGCCCCTAGCGTGGCTCCGTGGATCGTGCCCACCCCTTCTCTGCCACATGACAGCCCTCTCCTTCTCTCTTCCCCCTCTTCCCCCTCTTCTCTCCCTCTCTGTCTTTTCTCTCTCCTGCTCTTCTCCGGGTACCCGCCTCTCAGTAACTCTCTAAAATAAACTCTTCTGTGGCACCTGGTAGTGAGTGAGTGTGTCTCTCCCCATGTGCAAAAACCTAACAATGATGGCAGTGAAGGATATGTTTACACCCTTGGTGACTAAGCTCCTGGAGCAGGCCCCATATCATATCCCTCAATGTCCAGCCCCTTAGTTTCCTGATGAAGCTCTCCTCCCCCCAAACATCTCTGGTTCCCTGGACACTAGCTCTTTTGCACTGGCCTTTGACAGTGAGGCCAGGGTTGCTGTGAAATGAAATCTCAGCTTCCCTGAGAGACCAGCTCTTCTTCTTCCCTTAATTATCATTCTTTACTTGCAAGATGCATCTGCTGCTATTTAAATAAACAATGGGGGATTTGGAACAGAGAAACTATGAAAATGAAGTTGCCTTAATTTACATCCCAAGGGACCAGGGCTGTAGAGTTCTGTGAATGCCAAATAAATAAATAAACACTTTAAATAAGTGTCAAGTTGAGGCTAGCCTATGAGTTGTAAATGGGACAAAGGAGCCAAGGGTGGCCTGTGAATATTAGATCTTGCATTAAACATGTGATATCCAGGGCTCCTATAAAAGCAGAGGAAAGAAATGCATGGGGATATCAGTCCCTTATGGCAACAGAAAGGAAAGGAGATAGGGATGCCAGAATGATGTCAACATACAGGGCTGTGGCATGCTCAGGCTTTGAAGGACTTTATTGGTTTTGGTCCAAGGAGGGTGGGCAGGATGAGTTTCACGCAGCAGCAAGATTAAACAGAATGAAGGATTAGGAGATCCTGGCCTCAGGCTTCTCTGTCCAGAGTCAGGTAACACTCAAAGAGGTCATGTTTTTGCCAAGGCAGATGCAAAAGGATACATTGGTTTTGGGTTTTGCTGCTATGGCAGATCAGAGAGGAGGAGAGTCTAGGGAAATCTCAGCAACTGACTTTGCATGCTGTGTGGGGTAAAATGAATCCTTGCATACAGAAATGCCCATGGGTTAGTTTCATATGTGGGGTTAAAAAGGCCCCAAGGATGCCAAGAGATAAAGCTGAGGACAGGTTAAAGGATGGGCATTAATAAGACAGAGGAAGGGCACGTTGGGAAGTAACTTTATAAAGCTCTTGCTGGGGACTTTATGAGCACTGTCGAATCTCATCATCAGATTGATATTTTCCCATTTGGTGGAAAAGGAGACTGAGACTTCCACAGTGTTTCTGATTACACAGCTGGACATAGCAATGGGATTCAGAGGCAGTTCCATCTCCCCATTTGCTAAGGGAGAAAGCCAGGGCTCTTTTGTTTGTTTGCAGCTTAGAGAAAAATAAATGGACCAGTCATCCCAAAGGGCTCCAACTGTCTAGCCGTCCTTCACCTTTGCTGGCTCTATCTTGCCTCCATCCTGCTCCTCTGATTCTCTATCTGTGTCAGTTACGTTCATTTTTTTTTTTTTTTCTGCAATAGGTAACCTTCTCCTATGTTGCCTGGGAAGACAGTACCACATAGCAGGACCAGTATATGATGTGTGTAGGGCACAGGTCTGCTAAAGCTCCCATTGTAACTGCAGGATAGGAGTCTCTGAAGGACTCACTATCATGGCTTCCTGAGTGTTCATTCTTCAGTCAGGCACTGGGCAGGGACTGAGAGCTGCATCTGGTCATACTCTGGCCAGATCATAACAACTGGCATTAATGGTTGTTGGTTTTGTGCTTCATGGCATGGTCTCTGTCACAAGGAGGGAGACAGGTACGTCTCAAAAGTGAATGGAGCACTGGAAATAGTGCCTGAGTAAGAGGGATGATGCTAGGCAGAAAAAAATATTAATAATGATTTAAAAAAAAAAGTCAGGGCCAGTGAGATGGCTTAGAGAGGAAAAATATTCACGTAAGTCTAGTGGCCTGAGTTCCTTCCCAGGAACCCTCACAAAGATAAACAAAGAGGGAGATAGCCTCAGATTTGTCCTTTGGTCTCTACACACACTCTGTGGTTCATGTGCTCAGATATACACATCATGCACTCACTAACAATAATAAATAAACATTTTTAAATTGCAGTAAGAATACAATAAAGTATAATCCAAAAGTTAGAATGGGCAGTGTGGCCCACTGTGATGCAGTCTGTGCCCATGATGGCCATATGGACACTGCTATAAATTTACCAGTAGACTCAGGTACTTGCTCATCATACACAAAATCCTGGTTCAATCCTCAGTACACTTTAAGTGGGTGTGGTCATTTATACCTGTAATCCTATTACTCGGAAGGAGGGAGAATCAGGTGTTCAAGGTCATGCTTCAAAGTTTAGCAAGTTTGGGACCAGCCTAGATGACACAAGACCCTGTCTCAAAACCACCCACACAAAATAAAAAACAAAACAAAAAAACTGTACCAGGATGGAGAAATCACTCAGTCTGTAAAACATTTGTTCCACAAACCTGAAGACTTGAATTTGATTCCCACATCCTCCACACAAAGCAGAACACGGTCTGAGTGCTTGTAATCTGGAGCTTTTGGACCTGATAGCCTAGTCCAATTATTGTGGTCCCAGTGAGAAAGCAGTTGGGTGGAAGGCCACAGTGAGAAACAACACCTCTAAGGTTGATCTCTGACCTCCACGTGCACCTATGCACACAGGCAACTAAACATGCTCACAAACCCACATGAACAAAAAGAACAGACTAATACAATCAGGTCCTTACATCAGCAGACATGTGTGCTGTCTGGCACATGCTTGGACCCCCCCAACCATGCCATATGATGTCAGACCTCCTTTTTCAACTGTAATAAAGGCAGAAAAACAAGGCAAGGGACCTCTGTTTATCTCATCTCATCTTCTCCTCTTATATTGGTTACCCGGCTCCTGCAAACCAGAAAAGAGAATTAACTCTATGCTTCAAGCATATGCATGTTCACATTCTGTGCCTTTTGTTATATGCAGTCTTACAGCTATAGTTCAATTCAGGAGCTTTCAGGAAACTGCATTTAGTTCTCTGTCATTAAGTGTTGGCTTGGATGGTCAGCCTTTCCACAAATCCCAGCCTGTAGCAGCAAACACCCATTTTGACTAAGTGAAATAGAACCTGACCTCTAAAGAGCCAAAATGTATTCAAATGAAATAGAAATATATTCATTTTGTGAGAGGCTTCCTTGACTAACATTGTTTTTAATGCCACACTGCTCCTCATTTTCACATATGAGCATCATGCATTGTAATACGGAATGGCTATTGACTGTAGCTGAGGTGAATACCCACACATATTGACCTCAGAGGTAAATATTGACGGAGACAAAGGTAAAATCAATGCTTACCTTGAGGGATAATAAATCTGGATATCTATTGAAATAAGAAGTCGATGGGCACATTGTTATAAACACTTACTGCTGTTGTCGCTTGTGTGTGCTTGTACAGTGTGCGGCTGGTAGCTGTTCTCTAGAAAAATGGAGACAGACGTAGTAGCTCAGAGAAGCCACCCTGGTGACTTCTCAGTCTACAGGGCTCTCAGATTGGTGACCACATTCAGCTTGCAAGGTAGATAACCCTAGGCAACCCTCCTCTGGAAAAAGAGTCTAATCTGCATACCTAGGAAGCTTCTAGAATTAGGGTGTGTATACTGGTTACTTTGGTCTTCTCCCAATAATGGAAAAGATTGACACTATGACCTCCTCTGTAAGGGTTGGTAAGCCTGGACTTTGGGAAATCACACAATTCATTAAGTTTCCAAAGCCAAATTCAAAACTCAGATGTGGGCTGGAGAGTTGGCTGAGCAGGTAAAAGCGCTTCCCATAAAGCTTGGAGACCTGAGTTCGATTCTTGAAACTCACATAAAGGCAGAAGGAAAGAATCAACTAAACAGAGTTACTCTTGAACCTCCATACGTGTACCACGTTATGATGTGAAGATATATATACCCCCCTACACACACACACACACACACACACACACACACACACACACCCCAACAGTAAATAACACGCAGAAAATAATTGTCTGGTGTTAAATTGAAGTGAGTCTTCCAAGCCACAGTGTCTTGAGAAGGAGACTCAGCCTTGTCTCCTGGTGACAGAGGTGAATATCAGGGGAAGGTAGAGAGTGGAGAGAATGAGCAAACCAAGGGCCCACATGATCGCGCTCCCATACGAGGGTGGTGTGAGTTGCAAGTCTTCAGGGGCATGGAGTACAGCACTGGGGTCACGGCAGGATAGGTCTGTTGAAAGGCTTTAGGGAAACAAAGGAGGCATCTGAGGCAAGAAGGGGTTTCCTCCATCCACATGAGGTCTGATTATGGTACAGGGGACTGCTATAGATGCTTAGAAAGTAAGAAACAAAGGCATAAGCTGAGCATGCCTGGCCACTACTTTGACTAGCTACCCCTTTAGTGGGGTGACACATACTTTAACACAATGGGAGAGGGTAGCACTGAGCCTTAGGCTGTGGCATGGATGTAGTTTGGTTTACCTCAGCCAACCAGAGCAGGTGTCCTGTCATGCCCTGCTTTATACAGAGAAAGGGACTTGGGAATGTCAAGGGTTTGTACAGCAATCAGCAATCTATAGATCTGGGAAGCTGAGTTCTTGACCCCTTCTCTGTAGATAGACCAGCCCCACCTCCCAACAGAGGCTTCTATGAGAGTCTGCTGGAAATCTTGTACTGCAAATGAAACCCACTAGGGCTGGTCTCATCTCCTTCACTTAGTTGCAGCTCCTTCAGGAACATACAGGGTTCACGTTTTCCTTACTCTATCAAAAGCCTCAGGTTTTGAGACCTTTCACTGAATTGCAAGATACTTCTGCGGGCTTTAAAATAACTCACCAGCTCCTGGCTATGTCTCCCTACCCTAGTTCTGCCATCAATACACTTGGCGCTATGAATTTTCCTCCTCTAACCTGCTCCTTGCAAAGTCCCCACCAACCTCCTGTACTGGGACAGGCCTAGTTAGTCTTCAAAAAGCACCTCAAATGACACTAAACTTGAGGAGTGTTTCCTCAACCCTTTGTGATCATCATTTCTGTCCTCCACACGACTTCCATACTAACATAACGCTCTAATGCTCTCCTCTACTGCATTGGTATATTGTGTGTGTATGTGTATGTGTGTGTATATATATATATATATGTATATATACATACATACATATTTATATAGGCTCACACTGTGATTTATATGTAGGGATCATAGGACAACTTTAGAGAGTTGATTCCTTCCTTCACTGTGTGGGTCCTGGGGGGTCCATCTCAAGTCGCTAGGCTTAGTGTAAGTGCCTTTATCTACAGAGCCACTTCACTGCAATGACCCTCTTATTAACAGGATCTGACATTCTTTCACTTCCTCCCCTTTGTGCCCATCAACCATGGCTAGATGTTTTCCTATCTAGAACAAGGTTTGCATCTTACCTATGTCTCTATTCCTTCCATCACAGACGAGCCTGACGCACAGAGGAAGAGTAACATTCAATAAACCACAAGCTTCATGTGCTGTCACCACCATGACAGTCTTCTTGGGGAAATTCTGAACAGTCCTGTTACTTCTCCCTTAATGGTTCTCCATCCCTTTGCACCTACCAGGTATGAAGGGCTAATTCCTTACAATTCTACAGAAAGAGTTAAAAAGAATCCATCAAGAAGAACGAAGCCAATGGACAGTGAACTAACATCAAGAGAAAGTAAGGGGACACAAGCTATAAGCACCAGGATGGTTCTTAATTTTTTAAATATTTATTTTCATTTTATGTGAGTCAGTGTTTTGCCTGCATGCATAACTGTGTAAGGGTGTCAGATCTTACAATTACAGTTGTTAGCTGCCATGTGGATGCTGGGAATTGAACTCAGGCCCTCTGGAAGTACAATCATTTCTCCAGCCCCAGTCCTTAAATTGTATCTATACACACAATATGGGCACATTATCATCTAATTATAGCTTCCTCTATGCCGTTCCTGAAAAGTTATTCTTCAACATCCACTTCTCTGCCGTAGCTACTTTAGGATGACCAGAGTCCCCAGTGAGAGTTCATAGGTAGTAAGCTATGATATGACCTGCTCTGGTGGGCTCCAATATGCCATGTTAGGCAAGCTGGAGAAATGGCAAGGAAAAGAGGGAACCTCAATCACACCAATCAGCCCTACTTCCTAACCAGAAGCTTCCATGAGGATCTGCTGAAAATTCTGAACTGTGACTGAACCTCACTAGAACTGGTGCTCACCTCTCCTGCTCCATCTGCAATCCCTCAGAACCAGAGAAGAACGAAGTAAGTTCCATTTGTGACAGGTCCTGAGGATATGGACAGACAGGAGTGTCAATAAATCACAATTAGGTGAATCAGAAGCTCAGCCACCATGTGGTCCTATCTCGATAGAACAGTCTGAAATGCTCATTTGTGCTTTTCTGTTCTTCTACTTCGATTTTCCTTTACTTTCTCCTTCTTGCTTCCTTCCTTTAAATTTTAAAGAAGATTTAAAGATGTACTCTACACCCTGGTTCCCTGGTTACCCCCCCCCAAAATGTTAGTTTCAAATACTGTCAAAACTTGAGTGTTAAAATGTAATTGGTAGCAAAAGACACTCAGACAAGGATTGGAGAACCCTACAGGTACCTGACAAGGTCAGTATAAGGTGGCCGACTTGGATGAAGTAAATGTCTGTACAAGGGGGCAGTGCTCTCAGAAAGAGCTTTGCAGGCAGCCTACTGAGCAGTACAGAAAAGGATGAAGAGGAAATCACTTCTTCCTAGAAAGCCAGCTCCTCCTCCCCATGCTATTTCTCCCCCACTCCCATTTCACAGTACCACCATCATCAGCAACATCATCATCGCCATTGGCAACACAGGGATTTCTAGGCTTTTAAGAGTCCATTCTGAATTTAGCTCTTTATGTACAGCATCATGCTTATATAAAGAGATGCAGGCTCATTGAGATGGCTCTCAAAAAAGCCCCTTGCCCCCCAAGCTAGGAAATCTACAATGTGAGAGGAAAATAAATGATTGGAATTTATCCTCAGACCTCCTCAAGCATACTGTGGTGTGCAAATACCCACCCACATACATACATAAACACAGTGTTGTTGTTTTTGTTTTAACTTAAAAGGGTATTTCAGAGGCCGGAGAGATGGATCCAGTGGGTTAAGGCACATAACTACTAAGCCTGATAAACCGAGTTTAATCCTTGGAATCCTAGAACAATTTCCACGAGCTGTCCTCTGACCTGTACACATGGTCTGACATACATACACACCAATGAAGAAATGAATGGATCTTTGTTCAGGACCAGGTTTCTCTGTGTAGCCCTAGCTGTCCTGGAACTAGCTGTGTAGATCAGGCTAGTCTTGAATTCACAGAGATCCACTTGTGTCTGCCTCCTGAGATCTGGAACCACTGCCCGGCACTAAACTGGTGATATGTTACATATTTAATAAAACCTGGAATATCAAGAGATCAGCATACAGTCAAAAGCTAGGCAGATATAGATCAGGGAGTTCTTGATCTTTGGGTATAAGACCAAGCAGCTGGGCTTCAATGGCACATACCTTTAATCCCAGCATGGGGAAAGCCAGGAGTGGTGACCTACACCCTTAATCCCAAAACTCCAGAGACAGAGATCTTTCTGTGTTTCTGTGAGTGAGTTTAAGGCTGACTATCAAATAGAGTACATTATGCCTTTAATCTTAACCTGGATGGGATACAGCTGGGCAAAAAGGGAATTTAAGGCAGGTGTGGGAAGACAGATGTGGCATTAGAAGCCACCAGGAGCGAGGCTGAGGAAGCTGGAAGATATCTGGGTGAGATTTGATTGTGGTGTTTCCTCTCTCTGATATTTCAGCCTTTCCCTAATAGTTATCTGGCTCTGAATCTCTTTCCTTACAATCAGAATGTGTGCTACACAAAATGAAATTTAAAACATTTTTTTAAAATGCAGTGATACTAAATGAACTTGCAACACTGTCTAAGCAGATTTGCATGGCATTAGAAAGTACTTGGGGACCTTGGTAGGAATGACCATCATATAAAGACTAAAGGTCTGAAGGACTCGATGTTCTCTGCCTCAAATATGTGTCATCTATAAACAGTGAGCTAACTATTCCCTCACATGACTTTGGTAAATTCTGTGATTGTGGCAATGAGAGAATTCTAATTATGTCCATGATCTAACTGCATGGAGCACCTTGAGGCCACTAACATTCAGGCATGGTTCAGTGGATAAAAGCCCTTGCTGCAAAGCCTGATGACCTGAGTTCAAAACCTGGAGCCCACAGTGAAGAAGAGAACTGACTCCTGAAAACTGTCCTCTAGTAGAAAGCAAATGTAAGCACCCTTTCTCACAATAATAATAACAACAACGAAAATTATAAATACTATAAAGACAATAACATTCAGTGATCAAGAAAGGGCAGATTTTGCTGTTGAACACGGGCTTTCTGACAGCCCAGTTCCCTCGGCAGAGTAGACCTATTTTGTTCCCTAGGGTTAAGAACAAGCATTTGCCAGTGGCAGCCACAAGAAGCCAGGCTGCTAATTTAATGCAATGGCCTGAATCTTCATTATTTGTACTCAAAAGTCCATGAGTCAGGCCTCCTGTTTGCCAAGTGCCCAACCTGTTCAATTTAGGGCTATTGTCATCTGGAGAATACTTCAATTCTTCCCCAGGAGCTACCTCAGAGACTTGCCTTTATACAGCTTTTGGGTCAGTCTTGACCCTACCTTATACCAGCACAAGGCCTGAGGGCAATAGTGCAAAAGGCCAGGGTGGTGGGCCAGTGATAGCACAGTCCCTTGGGAGGGCAGACAAAGTTCCCTAATGCTGAGTTCATTTGTATTATAGCTGCCACAACTATAAATGAGCAGCTTAAGTCCCCTGTAAACACTCCAACCATTTCCTAGAAGGGGGTGTGTGTGTGTGATTTACATAACCATGAGTAAACAGCAGGAAATTGATGCTACCTAAGAGACTTAATGTTTCCTGACAGCAATGGATTGGCTTTCATTGGAACCCACTGCACAAGGAAGCCCTTGGGCAGAGATGGCAAGCAGTTCAAGACAGACTTCACTGCCCAGGGTATATCCACACATAGCTCCTCAGAATAGGACAATGACCATGACCAAGCAGCTCTCAAGTTAGGCCATTTCCTTGCCTCTGCTTCCTATCGCCAGTGCTGCAGAAGGTCCAGTGCCAAAGACAGTGACATTTCTTCTGGTCAACCTCACTGTTTACGGTAATCAGGGGAAGACAGTGAGCAGACCAGGATGCCAAGTGATCGCTCGTGTTTGAGATAATCAATAAGACACTTATCTTGAAAGATTCATGCAAGTTTGAAATCAATTATGAATGGGATGATGATAAAACTCGATAGAAGAGTTGCTGTATGGGTTGTTTTTTCAAACTCTTATCTGAGAGTTAGGCTCTATTTTGTTGGTTTCTCTGAAATGTCATAAAAATTTTACAATGTGTGCTAACTACATTACATCATTACTGAATAGACAGATTTCTACATGCCTTTGTAGAGATTTACAAACTCATACTACAGAATGTTAAGACAGTTTCATGCAGAATTGAAAGTGTGTGGAGAGCTTAAAAGGAGATAAAATGTGGTATTCGATGAACACAGGATGAATCTGATCTAAGATGAAAGTGTCCCTACTTCTAGGCAGATGACCTTGAGTGTACTACTTAATCATTCACAACCAAAATTCCCCATGTTAAAAAGACCACAATGGTATCTTCATCCAGGCAATGCAGAAAAGAAAAAATAAGACTATTCTAGACCTAGAATATTCCCCAAATACATGAAAGTCAATAAGCATTATTCATTCCTAAAGTCACAACTCTGACTGGCTCACACTAAATGAAGTATTGAATATCTCCCCCCCCCCATTTTCTCACTTTTGTGTATGTGTGTAAGTGCAGTATTGAGATACAGAGATAGGATCTAACTGTGTAGCCCAGGCTGGACTTGAACTCATGATCTTCTTGCTGAAATCTCCAAAATGGTGGGATTATAAGTATATAACACCAACAAACCCAGCCTTGGGTCTCACTTGGGACATGCAGAGTAACTGTTCAGTGCAAAGTTTTGGGGCAGCAAATTCAATAGGGAGTAACAGAGCATCAAAAGCAGGAACCAAGAGATGGCAGGTCCTGAAGACCACAGCTTACATTCAGAAAGAACCAAAGTGAAGAACAGAAAACCTGCTCCTCCATGTGATCAGGAAGAACACAGAGGCTTGGGCAGCTCATCTTAACTTGGGTCACTGGATCAGTGACATCAACAGGGAGCTGCCACACATGTTCCATCCAGAAAGCTGAGGAGGCTTTTAGCCAGTACTGGAGCACAAGACAAGACAGTAGAACGCATCATGGTATCCATGACAACTGGGAATCTGCTCTTGTCTGGGAGTCGGGCAGGGAAAGGGACAGGAACTAGGTCTCTTAAAGCAAACTGTAGTCAAGTGACTTGGGAGGAGAAACCAGCTGAGTCAAAGATTCTTGATGACTGTCCTGGGAAAACAGAAAAGACAGAGTGCAGAACACCGAGAGCCTCCTGGAGGCTGACGAGTCAATGCCGAGTCCTCCTGGCCATCAAAACTCCAACTGGGGGCCCATGAGTGGACTTACTCAGCTTTGGGGAGTCCAAAGCATTATGAGTCAATCCTGCAACTAGAAGGCCCATCCTCATGGGACAGAATACTGAAGAAGACCCAGCTTTCTGGCCAGCAGCCATGGTTCTGGACTCCATTCAGCATAGGATCCTGCCTAGGAGAGAAGCAGTGTCTCCTCCTGGCCTTAAATAGATCAACATTTGGCTTAAGTTTGCAGATGACATTTCATGGGCCACACCATTTAAGCTGTCCCTGTGGTCAGAAATAGCCCTGGGGTGGTCAGGACTAGAGCCTCGTAAATCGGCCACTATATTTAGTTCACAGAGACATGTTTGAAGGATTTCTTTTTAGGTTCAGGTTTTGAGCAGCAGATTGCTAACTGCTTTTGCAGAGGCTGGGGCTTAGGCCTGAGGAGAATAAGGAAGCAGGCCAAGTGACCAGGACATCTCAGCTTTACCACTTCTCTAACACCAGCCCTCGGGGCATTTCCGTTGTCGGAGAAACCAAAATTTCTATTGAAACAGAGGAAAATTCCCTCAAATTGTATTCTGCAGCATTGCTGACATATACTCAGATACACAAATGCTGAATGTTCTGCCTGCAAGATTTGCACATGTGTGCACACTCAAGGATTCAAGTCACTGGAATATACAACATGCCCGAAGATTCCCTCTGGCCTTCCAAGATTGCCACCTCTTAGCAAGATGAGCTCTGTTCTGACGTCTTTCACCTGTGGAAGCCAGGCCAGCTTTCAACTGTGACACAAACAGCAGCATCACTGACTAAATACTCCTGTCACCTGTCTAGCTGCTTTCACTCAGCAGCATATCTGCCTCTCAAACTTCATAGTGCACATAAAAGTCACACTCCAGTATACTGGCTCTTGTTGGATGCCAGGCTCAGAATAATCTGTTTAATCCTGACTGTGAACCCAACAGATAAGCAATGTTATTCATCTCGCTTGACTAATGAGAACTGGGAGCCAATGACATTTAAAAGGCCAAGTGCAGGATCCCAAGCATGGAAATTAGCAGCACACTGTGGCGGCTGGAGACCTAAGAGTTCAGCTGCCAGAATATTCCTCCTGGCCAACATGAATACTTTGTTTTATGTTTTTAGAGTGCTGGGGCTGAATCGAGAGTATCACTCAGGTCAGATAAGTGCTCTACTTCTAACTCTATTTCCAACTCTAGAGTCCTCTGCATGATTCTATTTCACTTTTTGGTAGGGCTATATGGATTGAACATGGGACCTCGAGCATGTTAGCTAGGCAAGTGATCTACCACTGAGATACATCCCTAGCTTCTGTTGGCTTAAAAAAGAAAGCTTTTTAAGTTTGCATTTTAATCTATCTATGTGCATGTCTCCATGAGTATTAAAAGTGCACATGCAGAGGTCAGAGGATAGCTTGGCTTGAGTTAGTCCAATCTTTCCACCATGTCAGGTGTGGAGATTGAACTCAGGTCTCAGGCTTGGGAGCTGGAACCCATACCAGCTGAGCCATCTCACTGGCTTCGTATTAGCTTTTGATTTTCCACTAAGTGGGTGGAAATGGCCTACAGAAAGTCTTTACTAGTGCTTGACACACTGTCCACAGCAGTACACATTAATCATGGTGATTGTGTTGATTACTGTTCTCACTACTGTGACAAAATATGTCAAAAATCACCTTAAGGAAGAAGGGTGTCTTTTAGTTCTCAGTGTGAGGGCATCGTTAGTCATGGCGGGGAAGGCATGGTGACAGGAACATGAGAAAGCTGGTTACATGACATCCACAGTCAGGATGCAGATGTATGGAAGTGCTCGGCTCACTTTCTTCTTTTCATTTAGTCCAGGATCCCAGTTCATGGGACAGTATAGCCCACATTTAGGGTAGGGCTTTCTACCCAACTCACCAAATGTTGACACCTCCCCACAAACATCCCTGATCTCAGGTTTTCTCCCAGGTGATTCTATTTCCTCTCAAACTGACAATCAATAATAGCCCTCGCAATGAAGCTAATAAAAGAAATGGTAACGATGCTTCTAGGCCTCACATTAATGTTGAGGAAACAGAGATGGTCAAGGCAGGGCCAGGTCCCAGACTTCATGGATCTCATACTCTGCTACAGAAGACAAAATAAACACACGGTTGTTAATTGTACATTGTCACTACAAAGGGAAGGAACAGGCTACTGTGCACTACAGTGAGTGGAGAAGCTTGGACGCCTTTCAGGGAACAAGAAGGTCACGGAACTTTAGCGATGTCACATAGCAGTGATGTGAGGATGCCGCTCACATTTGCCCAGTAGAACAGGCTTTACTCTAAGGAAGCTCAATGCATCTGCAGTGGACTCTTCAAAAACAGCCTTCCACAGGCAGCTTTGACCTTGACTCTTGCTTCTGTCATGTCAAAAACACTTAACTCAAAGCCTCTGGATTACCAGCCCTACCTCTAGAAATATAGGTTCCCAGGTCCTTCCCCTATGCTCTGACATCATCATCATCATCATCATCATCATCATCATCATCATCATGTCACCATTCAGTCAGTACCGGCTTGGGAAGAAGAATGTGTACCCCTGACACTTGCAGCGTTTCCTAGGAGCTCTACCATGTACATATTGCCACAAAGCCTGCAATCTGTGTTCAATTCATAACCATAGAATCTGCTTCTGAAAATAGATAAGCCTCTTCTATGCACAGTCATTAGGAAGTGTATTGGAAGACATTACAGTGACCCTGATCTGATACTGGGCAACCGGAGTTCTAGAGTGGGTAGATAAAGCAGGTCCAGGGGTATTACATGAATTCCATTTAATATTATAATAAAAACCTGAAACCAGATATTGGGGAGAATGTGAAATATCAGAGAGACGAAGAAACAAGCCACAGCCAGTTCTCACCTAGCCAACTCCTCAGGCCTACAAGGGTAGGTCCTGTCTTCATGCGTCCTCTGACTCCGAATTCTCAGCTGGAATGGGAATTGTCAGACCAAGGGAAGAAGTCCTGCCTCCTTCAGTCTTATCTTCCTGTCTCCTTCAGCTATCTCACTTCCTGGTTCCACTTTCTAGTGCTAGGATTAAAGGTGCGCGTTTCTTAAGTTTCCTAAGGGGCATGGAACTGTAAGTGATTAAAAGTATGGTTCACCACAACCTGACCTTAGTGGCTTAGCTCTGTGGGTGGCTCTGTCCTCTGATCTTTCAGATTATTTTTATTAAATATACAATATATCATCTCATAAGGGTTGTCAAAATTACTCCAGAAGACCAATTCACACTTTGAAGCTAGTACTGTCTGTTCCCAGTATGGAGAGACTAGTCCTGGCCTGGCTCTAGCAGCTTCTGCTGTCAAGCCTCGGGGCCTGAAAGCTGTCTGATGGGAAGACTAGGATATTGTCAAACACACAGTTTTCCAAGAAGATGCACCAAAGAAAAGATACACAGTTTCCAGAGCAAAGACTCACTTCCTCCACTCCATCTCCTATCTTATTTAAGAGCTCTGTGTGGAGGCAAGAGCACTGTGAATGCATGCTTCTCTATCCCTTGCAATTGAACTGGAATAGGCTAAATATGCATTTGATGTACAATAAATGCTGAAGAATGTAATAGCTCAAGGGCAGAGTATTTCTTGTTTTCTCCTCCTTTTCCCTCTACCCTTCTTCACTTTTTACATTTTATTTCAAGTGTATGAGGGTTGCTTTCCTTTTCTACATCTATGGCCTATACACTGATGTCCACGATAGCCATAGAAGGGCATCAAATCCCCTAGAGTTATGAATGATTGTAAATCACATATGGGTGCTGGGAATCAAAGCCAGGTCCTCTGGAAGAGCAGCAAGTGCTCTTAACCACTGAGCCATCTCTCCAGCAGGGCCCTCCATTTTATCATCTCTGTGTGTCAACACCATCAAAGTTCAAGCACATCCTCACTACATGAGTAAAAGGGTCTCACGTAACTGACCTGGGGAGAAAAGGGTACAGGGACATTTTGCAATCAACTGAAAGAGGACCCATGAACAGAGGCAGCCAGAAACCAGTTTAGTTCAACTAGATGAAGACCTTTCTATGTACCAGTTTACTCTAAAGCAGAAGGTCATCTGCTCTGCCACTTACTCAAAAGAGACAAAACAGAGATGCCCACCTGAGGCTGAGTTCCACTGACAAACAATGGACCAATGACATTTCTGTAATATCATTGCAATGGAGAATCAGAAACAAACCACACCCTGTTGCACAATTCTATAGTACCCACTACTCAGGAGGCTGAGGAAGGAGGATCGCAAGTCCAGAACCCACAAGTCTCAGTTAATTCCCAATCCTACCAAAAGGACAAAGAGGAAATGTTTAAACACATAAGGTAGGATATGTTTTCTATTTAGCTGAATGTTTTAAATTCACTCTCTCTCTCTGTGTATATAATGCATATGTGTACATGTAGTCTTATATGTGTGAAGATGTTTGTGCATATATATATATATATATATATGTATATGTATGTGCCTGCATGTAGAAGCCAGAGCTCTCAGCACCAGGGAATCTCCTTCCATTGCTTTCTCTCTTTTTGTTTCCTTGAGAAAAGGCCTCTAAATGAATGTGGAGCTCACCATCTCATAAGACCGGTTGGCTAGTTTGCTCCAGGATCTCACGTCTCTGCCTCCCCTGTGCTAGGACTGCATGAACACATCACTACACCTGGCTTGTCCATGTGGGTGCCAGCAATTTAACTACAGATCATCATGACTGAATGACAAGCATTTCACTGACACAGCCATCTCCCCTCACCCAAGTTTTTTAAAAAAGATCTTTACATAGCAAAGTTCAATGTACGTAAGTGGCACAACAATTGACATGAGAATGTGACTTTTAGAAAAATAAATCTTGACATCTAAACAGACACAGATCTGTCCTATTGATGTGGTCCATACTCTGCTACATTGCCATCTATGTTAATATAATTTTTATCTATAGTCAACAGCAACCTCAAATGACATGCATCACATAGCATAGCAGCAATGGTCATCCAAAGTATAGATCTCACTTTATTTTTACCTTCACCTGACACACTTTGGCCAGGTATTGACTACTGGGAAGCATTCTTCTGGCCGTAAATCCGATCAATACCTCACTCATGCAGAACATACAACTGTACATTTTCTGCTTATAAAAAGCCATGGATAATAAGTACCGATTATAGCTCAGAGAGACCAAAGACACAAATGCATGTGCTGTTCCTTCTCAGAGGACTAACCTGAAAATGATCTTTGCCTTGCCTACAAATGAAATATTTAAAACACTGTTTTGATGGCCCCCGGTATGCCTGACATATTTGTCGATTTTCGCAGATGCAAGGAGTGATTAGATTTGGGGGTCAGTTACGGTAAGGTCATCCAGAGACCACGCATTTTAATTTCAAATTCAGGATGACAAACCTGATAAGCAGAACTTTATAAAATAAAAGGATATGAAATCAACTTACATGACTAGTTGGTATGAGGAGAACTTTTGAATTAAGTCCTGTCATTTAAAGGGGACCCGGTGTTACAAGAGAAAATTTTCCTGACAAATAACCTTGATGTGCTAAGGCGCAGGCAATGCGCTGGTGTGAAGGACTTCTGTCTGGGGTGGCCTGGATTCTCTGTAGGGGAAGAAATGTGTTGAGGAATTCACTGATAAAGGACTGAAGAGGAGGCTCGGTGAGTAAAGATCTTACCACCCAAATTTGAGGACCTTAACCTTGAATTCACAGAACCCATGCAAACAAAAGCCAGGCATGGTAGCAAGCATCTATAATTGCAGCACCCCTAAGATGAGGTGGGAAGCAGAGACATAAGAATCCTCAGAAACTCGGGGCCAGCTAGCCTGGTATGCACAGCAACGAACAACTCAAGCTGGGTGGAAGGTAAAGACCAACACCCAAGGTTGTCCTGTGGCCTCTGCACACCCAGTAGCCTGTATGTTTCCCCACCATAATCAAAACCACCTCCCTCCCTCCCTCCCCGTCTCCCCCACCCCTCAGGTTTCTCTAGACATCTGTCTAGACACAGCACGGCCATTAAAGTGTGAGATGGCATGGCAAGGAGGCAGGCAGTGCAAACTCCAAAGGGTTAAACTGTAAAGACAATGAGATGGCCTAGAAGTGCTTAAAACTCAATTAAAATAAAACCAGTCCCTGTTAGTTCTCCTCATCCAGATTTAAGGCTCCTTCTGTATTATCTATTCATATGAAAGTGGGTGCAGCAATTGAATATTGAATTATGCTAACCCACTTTCTCAGCTGTAGAAGATGCTGGCTTCCAGCCCAATGAATACAATAGCCACATGCTTGAGACCTTCAATTATCTAATTAATGTAGTGTCATTTTTGCAATTAATTCAAATGACCATATACACTTTTTTCTTTTTACGATTGCAGTTGTAAATAGTTTTAAAACATTTGTTATATGTTGCAAAAAAAAAGAGAAAATGACCAATAAAGCTTTCAATTAAACTTAAAAAAAAATCATCAAACTCATTCTAATATGGTCAAAGGCTAATTTCTCATGACAGTTCATTGATACCTTTTAAAAACTTATTAAACTTAAGAAAATGAATTACCATCTGCATGGGCAGGTACCAGAGAAAGGAATTACAAGGAGTGTTTGAAGGGGGGAGGGGCATGAGGATGCAGTAAGAATTAAGAATTAAGAATCATTCTAATGAGGGTTATCACCATGGCATGAAAAGGTGGATAATAGTTCTAAAACTTCTCACAGAAGGCCAATCCTTCCTCCCCACTTCCACTCTTCATGAGGCTGGGTTTGAACTTTAAATCCTTTATTCTCCCTGCCTCTCCACAAGGCCTCTCTCAGCAAGGGTCACTAGCCCCAGAGCATTCAGATGAAAAAGGTAACATGGTAGAAAAGCACGGTCCAGCTAAAGAAATTAGTTCTGTGCCATTTGCTCAGTCCTTCTGTGTGGTGTTAGTTTCCATTCACAATGGGGGGGGGGGGGCTTCGCATGGGCAGGAATCACAGAGGGGGATCAGCCTGCAACTGATTCTCAGCACTTAGGAAGCTCTTTACAAAAAAACCCAAAACCAAAAACCAAAACAAAAAACAAAGAATGACAACAATTTTTGTTTCCAAAGGGCTTACAAAGTACCCGGTAAAGAAGGTAGAGGTGGGGGAGGGGGAAGAGGAGGGAAAGGGGATGGGGAGAGACACATGAGAGAGATAATCATTGTCCACTGACTGGGTGCTGAGCTTTCTTTGCATGCTTCCCTCACACAGGTGGCACCTCTGATTTAAGAATAAAATGATGACACCTTCCCCGGGTTCCAGTGTCTCTGTCAGGCATCTTCACCTTAAACAAGGAAGAAGCCTTGGTTTCTCTCAAGTTTCCCATGCCCCAGGGATTGCTAACCCTTTCTAAAACAACCTTGCAGGGCAGATGTGATTTGCTTACCAACACTGCACAGGTAGAGGATCAGTACTTCCCAGCCCTGCCTCCATCTGCCTCATGGAAAATACAGATGATCTCTGAGCTCCTGTCACCTTTCTAGTTCCACAGAGGGACACTCTATGTGGCTGCCACAATTGGCATTTTATATGGGTTCTGGAATTGAACTCAGGTCCTTGTGCTTGAAAAGAAAGCACCTTACCAGTTGTTTTTGGTTACTGTTCTATTACTCTGAAGAGACACCATGACCAAGGCAGCTTTTATACAATAAGCACATTTAATTGAGAGACTGCTTACAGTTTCAGAGGTTAGTTTATTATCATCATGGTGGGGAGCATGGCTACAATCATGCAGGCAAAGTGCTAGAGAAGCAACTGAGAGCTACATTCTGATCAGCAGGAAGAGGGACATACACCGGGCCTGGTGTGGGCTTTTGAAACCTCAAAGCCCCTCCCCAGTAACACACATCCTCTAACAAGGGCACACCTCCCAATCCTTTCTAAACAGTTCACTAAGACTAAGCGACTAAGTATATAAATATATGAACCTATGGGAGCCAATCTCAAACAAATCATCACATTGACTAAGCTTTAATACCATCCTAAATTAAATGAATTTTAAACAATCCAAAAACTTAAAAAGTAGAAAAAGAAAACCCTCACCAGATCAAAAATGGGAGCTACAACATGGTAGAGTAGAGAGAAGAGCCAAGGAAAACTAATGGGCATCCCCTGAAAATCCACAGAGGGCCAGGACAAAATATGAAGTGGTCTAATATAGTCTTATTATCCATCATTTGTGGTGGGAGGTCTCTGGAAAAGAAGAAAGCTCTCGAGGAATCCCGAGGCTAATCAGAGCTGTCACAGCCCTCTCAGACGTGTTTGTGTATGTGGCTGTCCTCGCAAAATGAAACGCTCAGCAAGAGTACACAGGCCAGGTGTCGCCAACATCGTGCTAGAAATCCCATGAAAAACCATGTGGCTGCATTCATTTTAATTTTCTTATAGTATAGATGTGTCATATTGATCTGCTTCTAAATGACCCTGGTAAAGTGGCTGATGATATGAAAATGAAGGGAAGCCAACCAATACCCACTCCCATCCCTACTCATAAACAATCATGAAAGGCCCGGAAAATACAGATGCTCTGTGTTATAATCTTATTTCTTCTTTTTCAGTGGGGGTCTGGATGAATTCCTTTCATCCATTTATAAGGATTGCCTTTCTGTATGTCTATGAATCTTTCTGCCTATGTAAATTTGGAATGTGTGTCAATGTACTGTATATATTTCATTTATTTTGTTATTCATACATATTTATAAAACGTAAGTATAAAATTGAATGTCAGTGGAGTAAGCTAATGGTATAAGATTATTTTTAATTACAAAAAGAGGCATCAACAACATGGTAATTGGTGCACATTAGCTTGTGTTGAAGTGAGACATTATCAGGATCTGGAGAGATGGCTCAGCCAGGAAAATGCTTGCAGTGAAAAAGCATGGGGACATGAGTTCTCTCCCCAAAACCCATGTCAAAAATGTAGAGTGTGGGGCTGGAGAGATGGCACAGCGGTCAAGAACACTGGCTATTCTAGAGGATCCAGGTTCAATTTCTGGCAACCACATAGTGGCTCACAACTGTCAGTGTATCTCCAGCTCCAGAGGATCCAACACCCTCACATAGACACACAGACACACATGCAGGCAAGGCACCAATGCACTTAAAAGAAAAATAAATAGTAAATAATAAAATAAAATTTAAAAAAAAGCAGAGTGTGAAGGTAAACAGTATATCATTATAGTACTGAGTAGGTAGAGAAAGCCCTGAGGCTTGCTGAACAGCTAGCTATACTGGCCTATTTGGAAAGCTGTAGGCCATTGAGATCCTGTTTTCAAAAAGCAAGATAGACAACACCTGGGAAATGACACCCAAGCTTGACTGTGGCCTCCACATGCCAATGTACACTCCACCCACACATGTGAGTGAGAAAACACACATAAACATAAACACACACACACACACACACACACACACACACAATCAATCTGTAACTAGGCCAGCAGATGGTAGTACACATGGAGAAACACCAGGGACCCAGCCTTAAAAGGCTCATAGAAAATGACTGAGATGTTTACATCAGTATCATGTGGTAACTGCTGTCACCATTGTGAGATTTCACCACTGATGTTTAATGGGTCTCAAATGGGCACTTGCCTAGAAAGAAACTTTCCAAGGCCAGTGCCTCCAAATAAGGGAAAGGTACAAAGGAACACATACAAAAAAGAGCGCACCTCAGTTGTGCTTCTCAGAGTAAGGTCTTCTGGGACAGGAGAGTACCACATCTAACTTTTTAAAAAAGTTTAAAACTATTTTTAAAAATTATATTCATTTGTGTGTGCACATGTGTCATGGTGCAGTGTGTGTGTGTGTGAGTGTGTGTGTGGAGTGAGGGTGTGCATGTGTGTCATGGTGCAAGTGTGGAGGTTGCAGGACAATGGGCAGGAGTGAGATCTCTCCTTCCTTATGTTGGTCCCTGGAATCAAACTCCGGTCCTCAGGACTCTACCTACTGAATCATTTCACCAGCCCACCAAGAGGAACCTTTGAACCAAAGAAAGAAAAGAGGACATTTTGTGAGTCCGGAAAAATCAAAGAAGCATCATCTCTGGCAGAAAAGTTGGAGTAACACAAAGCCAGGAGGGAGCCTTGAAAAGGTGTCTTGGAACAGTGATGCACATCTTCCTTTGCAGATTCAGAGAGCACTGAAGTTTCTTTAAAAAATTCATACAGGAGAATCATTCTCCGCAACTGTGAGAGGGGAACTGTCAGACAACATTCCCAATTCAATATTATATTGTGCTTCAAGAAAAGATTTCCATATATTCTAGATTAAAAAAGCCTCATAAATAAATGATAATCCAGTGCATGCTCTGAAAAATGAAAAAATAATTTTGTGTTTGCATTTTAGTCCACAGAGTAAAATTTAATCTCTCTTTTAATACAGCATGTTTTATATAAAAAGGTAAAAAGATGTAACCTTATGAAAATTGATTTTTTACATGTTTAAAAATGTCCCTCGCTGTATTTATCTAGGCATTTTCTATCTGTGAGGAGAGGGAGCCACCACAGTTTGATAACTTCATGTTTGGTTGAAAGTAAATAGAATCACTATAGTTTGAGTCAATGAATTTTTTCTTTATACTGTTAAAAATAATCAAGACCAGATGCAGGCTTTGGAGGTTTTTGGCTCCCAGAGCACTGTCACAGTCTGTGACAGTTCCCAACACATAATAGGTACTTTAATAGATACCTGGCAAATGAATGGCTTAGGGAGAACAATGAAGAAGCATGAAACCTTGGCCCCAGGTAGGACCCAAAGCCTCAGGACCTGAGGACATAGTACCATGGACCACTTGGTCTGTGTGCCATCAATACAAAATCCCATTGTTTCCTGTGCTTCTTGGAATAGGGCCTGTGGAAGCACCTCAGAGAGGCAGGACCACCACATGTCCTGCACAAGATGGTGTAAGAAATGTCAGGAGATGCACTTTGTTGCAATAAAACACCAAACAAACACAGCTTAAAGAAAGAGGGGCTTGCTTGGGCTCATATGTCAGGGGGACATTTTCCTCTTGGTGGAAGAAGTGTGAACATGAGGCCATCTGGCTGCAGAACAAGAAAAGAAATTGGGGAGGGGGGGCAGATACAAAATCCCAAGTGACTTCCATCCAGTTTCTACTGCCTAAAAGTTCTACAACCTTAGTAAGTTAAACCCTATTACATAAATTACCCAATGTAACCGGCTCTCCACATCCTCACTCATACTTGCTTGGCTAGACTATTTAATATGTTCACATTCTGGTACCTGCAGAATAGTTTCTTATTGCCATTAGCTCTGCTGGGCTTTCAGATTGGTGAATTTGGGCACATTTTTAACATAGGATACACTTTTCAGGACATCTAGAATTCAAAGAGAAGCATGAGGCATTCATGCTCTCTACATAGTTCAGAGGCAGATTAGGACTAACGCAAGAGGTTATTAATGAACAATTAGTATCCACCGGGTGTCTTCTTCAATCCTTCTCCACCTATTTTTGAGATAGGGTTTTCTGCAGAACCTGAAGCTCACCAATTCAGTTAGACTGGCAGGCTAGCCAGCCCAGGGATTCTTATCTCTGCCTCCCTAGCAAGGGGACCACAGTGTTTACCACCACATCTGGCTTCTTAGATGAGTGCTGGAAATCCAAACTCAGTGCCTCATGCTTGCACTGAATCACCTTTGTTAGTATTTTGCACATGGAAGGATGGCACACACTGACATGCTTCCAGGGGGCCATGTTGAGTTTATTGGGGTCTGGATATCTAGGGGATAGGTGGGGGAGGGGAGGAAGAAAAGAGAGAGGAGGGGGGAAGACAGAGAAAAAGAAAGGGAAGAGGGGGTAGAAAAGAGAGATCCCTGCCACATATTGCTTCTCTATAAGGGGTGACCATGTAGACAGGCATGTCTCGTGAGAGCATGCTCTGCGGGCAGGGGCGTGGCTGCAACATGGAGTGCTGGAATTGCACAGCCACATCCAGGAGGCAAGCCAGGGCCATGTTACTAACAACCTTCCCATTTGCACCATCTCCCTAACCCCATATCATCGAATTCATGTATAGGTGACCAGGCCCATAAGCTCCTCCCTGCCACTCACGTGCTCTGTCCTTACCCTAAGTTTCCACTAAAGACATCACATGAACCACAGTCAACAAAGCACTGTTTTGTTTTCTTTTCTTTTTCTTCTTCGTCTTCATTCAACTTGAATGTTTTAGAGGTGTAATCATTCGAGTCAGTGGTTCTTCAGTGGAAATTATCCCTGACCAATATATGAAATTCATAGATGTAGTATGGACAGCCTCAAGTGACAAGAGGAACAGATGGATATTCAAGGCCTAGAAGAACAATCAACCAGTGGCAGGAACTTGTGGACAAGGTCTCATCCCATTGTGAACATGGTTTATCACCAGCTCCAGAAAAGATGCTTTGGTCAATATGGGAGGGACCAGAGGGTCAGGATGAGGCAGAGGCCCTTTGTAATGAAAATGTTCACTAATGACATTAGTATGGTTATTGCAGGAAGTGTTCATTTTCCTGCTCACTGAGAGTTTAATAAAAATGTTATGTCTCCTTCATAGAACTGTGATTAATCAGCCCAGTATTGAGAACGTGCAGCGATTCTTTCTCAACAAAGCAATTTTCAAAATTTGAAAAGGTGTAAATTTAATGCAAATTGCTTCATAATCATATATGTACAAAACGGAGCTGACAAGTCTGCAGTTAGGAGAGGGGAGCATTAACGGTTCACATTTCCTTCCCTCCCCCGTTCCCAGCTGCTCCTTGAAAGGTATAGTATAAATTAGAAGATACAGCCAAAAGAAGAGCGTACAGAGGAAAGGCGACAAAAAAAATGGTAATTCTTTCAACAAACTCAACAGTGCTGTCTTGGCTGGAAAGACAAAGTGAAGCAGAAAGTTTCAGAAATGAAAAATGTGGCTTTAATGCAATGACAATGGATCGACTTGTTTTCAAGAGAGAGCCCGAGAAGGGGGAAAAGACATGATTGGCTTTCTCTCCTATGTGGGATTTAGACTGGCATATGCATGACCGTATCTACAGCTCACACACACCACAGTCTCAGATGGAAGCAGAAAGGGAACTGTTTGGGGGAGAGGGGGACTGCTAAGATGGAGGGGAGATGGGGGAGGGGGAGATGGGGGGGAAACAGACAATGTCATAACAATATCATTATTTTTTATTCCAAGAGGCTTATTATATGTGACTGACATTGTGGCGTTCCCCTTTAACTGCAGCATTATGGCAATAAAGGCAGGAGGATCAGAAATTCAAGGCTAGTAGTCTCTACATAGTGAGTTTAAAGCCATCCTTGGCTACATGAGACTCTGCCTGAAAACAGCAACTATATATATATATATATAAACATTTTCTGTATCTAACTTTCCTGGGTGGGAACAACATTTTTTTCTAATGAAAATCATATTTTTGCTCATGTGGCTTCTTTTACAATCGTCCCCAGATCTGCTGGCTCTTCAAACAGTGTTTTGCAATCATGAACATTCCATGACTCCTCAGCACCCCCAGGGATTTGCTCCACCCTCCCGGACCGAGCCTGCCTCGGAGGCACACACCAGGTGCATCCAATCTCAGGACTCCAAGTGTCTGCTCCAAGCCAGAGCAGGAAGCCAAACACAGTTACTCATCTTTTCACAGGGCTAGCAGAAGGTGAAAATAAGACTTCGTGTGTAAACATTACCAGTGTGAGGGGTGAAGATTTCTACTGACAGCCTTTAAAGCTCATATGAATCAAGTAGAAAACCACAAAAGAAAATATTAGCAGACACTGATATTAATGTTGTGCTAACTAACAGGTGGTTATCCTGTGGTTTAAAAGACTAAAATCTGGGGCTAGGGAGACTGCAGTTAGTACAAAGCTTGGTGTGCAAACACAGCCCCGAGTCTGAGCTGTAGAACCCAGGTAACTTACCTGGCATGGTGTGTACCTGTTATCTCAGTACTGGGGAGGCAGAGACAGGAGAATCCCTGGCCTTAGCTGGCCAGTCAGTTTTAGAGAACTGACAAGCCCCAGGTCCCAGAGAAAGACTCTGTTTTAAGGATGGAAAAGAAAATCAATATACGGCTCTCGGAAATGACACCTGAAGTTGTCTTTGGCTGCTATACATGTGTGTATATGTGCATGGGCACCCATAGGCACACACATATACACACACAACCTATATCTACACACACACAACATAAGAAAAATTACAGTTGTTCTGGCTTTTCATCTTTTCAACCTGTAATAGAAAGTAATTGTTGTAGTCTCATCTCTGCAGCTGTGATAAAACAGCAGGGCAGATGACAACATATGGTAGAAATATGTTATACTGACTCACAGTCCCAGATTACAGTCCATCATAACAGGGAAATCATGGTGGCAGGGACTGTAAACAGTCACATTACATCCACAGCTAGGGGGAGAGAGAGAGAGAGAGAAAAAAATAAAAAGCATGCTTGTATGGTCATTTGATTCCTTGAGCTCAGCTCAATTTCTCCACTCTTAATACAATTAAGGACCCTCTGCCTAGGGAATGGGGTTGCCCACAGTGGACTTGGTCTTCACACATCAGCTAACTTAATTAAGATAGTCCCCCACAGACGTGCCCACAAACCAACTCAGTGAAGATAATCCCTCACTGAAACTCTCTTCCCAGGTGATTCTAGGTTGTGTCAAGTTGATAATTAAAACTATCCATCACATGGTCCCACACCCATGAGTATATGGGCAGCACAAATTGAACTCAGTGAGTTATAAAAAAAAAAAAAGAAGAGGAAGAAGAAAACACAAACTGGGACATCTAGAAGAAGTTGGGAGGAGTGCAGCTGACAGATGATCAAAATACACTGTATATCTGTATGAAATTCTTGAAGAATTAATAAAGTATATAAAAATCATAACAATAATATCAATGTTTGAGTATTTATTCAAAGTAGTCCTGAAAGATTTAAGTCTTACCATACTCCTTTGCATCTGATAGATTTTCCCAAAGTAGCCCTGCAGGGCCTAGGATTAAATGTGGTACTTCATGTCCCATTAAATGCAATGATGAAATGATATCACGCACGGATGCTCACATAAGCCACTGGGAAACAAGGGCAGTGGGTCCATTTCTGTTTCACTTGACATGGTATGAGCAGCAGGCTGGCCACACTGTTGCTGGGTCTGGCTATAGGCCTTGCAGAGGCTGCTCTACTGGAGGTTTGGCTGGTGTAGGCTCTCCCCTGAAGGATTTTCCCCCCAAGAACAAGCTAGTTTGTGCCAGGTGGAACTTTCCTGTTCTAATAAAGCTCCTGTCAGAGAAACCCTTTTGTAGTTGTGGGAGAGGATGATAGCCCTGGAACCTCTCAGAACAGAACAGGCCCCTCTCCTCTCAAGGCAAGTACAGCCTATAAAGAGGAAGAGGAGTTGATGTGAACTCTAGCCAGGGTCTTTATCCACATGGGTCTCAAGGATAATCAGCAGTCCACTCTGAGCCTCAGTGTCTTCTTTATCTGTCACAGAACCATGAGGAATTGCTTCAGTCGAGAGTCTGGGCCATGGGAAGCCCAAGGTAAGTGTGCATTTCTGCCATGACAACTCTGGTACTTTTCAATTACCTGATCGCTATCTATGCTGCTCTTCCTGATCCCCTCTCCCTGCTGCAAAGACAGAAATCTCTTCCACTCAGTTCCCCAGCTGGAAACCCACCACACCTCTGTCTCTTCTGATGGATGAATAAATTGATGAGCAGGGAGCAATCAGCTCCTTCCTGATCCAGGGGATGCCCAGTCACTGGCCATCTCCACCTTCCTGATAGAAACAGGAGGAGGGGGGCTGGAGAGATGGCTCAGCGGTTAAGAGCACCGTCTGCTCTTCCAGAGGACCCGGGTTCGATTCCCAGCACCCACATGGCAGCTAACAACTGTCTGTAGTTCCAGTTCCAGGCAAACACCAAGGCAAATAAATAAATAAATAAAGTTAAAAAAAAAAAAAAAAGAAAGAAACAGGAGGAGGAAGATGTCCAGTCTACTTTGATACCACAACTTCCACTCATTTATTGTCTGTTCCACTGGCTATCATGCTGTGGGGAGTTGCTGGAGAGGAAGGCTGTGAAGCCAAGCCTGACAGAGTGCTCCCCTCTCCTGCCTCAGAGCACTTACCTGCCCCCCCCCACCCCAGCAAATCCATAATAACCAAGAGCTCTGGCACCAAAGGTTTTATTTGATGCTTGAAATGGTTAATATTGTTGGATGAGGAGGTGGCTCCCCAGGTAAGGTGCTTCCTTCATGAGCATAAGGACTGGTGTTTAGATTCCCCAGCACTAGCATCAATTCCAGATGTAGCAGTATGCAGCTGAGTCTCAGCGTAGGAGAAATGAAGACAGGAAGATCCCGGGAGATCCTGGACCTGCCAGTTTAGGTCAGTCAGGGAGGTCCAGTGTTCCATATAACACCCAATTAGAAACCAAGGTGGATGACAAAAGAGGATGACAACTGACGTCAACATGGCTGGTAGCTTCATTGGGTGTTATAAGGGGTCCAGTTCATAACTGTGCCTTCACCAACTTTACTGTGCAAGAAACTATCTCAAAAGGTAAGACAACAGTGACCAATGTTTAGCCTCTGATCCCACCAGGTCTGCAATGAAAGCTGAGCAGGTTCCAGGCCGGTAATTCGGCTTGTTCACACCAAAAGTTTCAGGTAGGTTCCAAGCAAGCAGAGCATGTGGAGAAACACCAATACAGAATCGGCTATCTTCCCTTCTTCCTTTGTTTTTTAGGGGGGGAGGGGTGACTCCAAACTTTAAATTCTCCTGAGTATAGGAATTACAGGTGTGTGCCACCAACACCTCAGAGCACGTTTCAAGCTTCTGCCTGCATCATGCTTGTGCTGGATTGGTGAGGACCAGAGTTATGAGGGCCAAAGGTTCAAGGGCTGTTTAGGGAAAAAATGTTAACTCCACAGTGCAATAGTATCCTTGAGAGGAAGAGAAGGTAAGAATTGGGGCCATTTTTAGTTGGCCTCTATTGTTAACTATGGGTGCTCATATACCTAACATTTGTGAACCAGAATGAAACTGAGCTGGTTCTTCATACTAAGGGATACTAGCAAGTTTGATTATTAACCAGTTCTCTCAGATAACTTAGCAGGGTTTACACATTTTAAAGGCCATGTGGGCAGATAAGAGCCTTTTGGTTTTAAAGTCTACCTTGACTCTACTTCCTCTTTCAATAGGAAATGCACACATGTACATCCTGAATACAGAGCAAGCACCCTTACATTCTCACTTATGAATCCATATTGTTCAATTTAGGTCTTTTAAGATTGTGTTCCCCAACAATTGCAGGCCTTTCTGAAGTGGCAATCGCTTCCTTGGTATTCAGAGCATTAAAAAGAAATAAATAAGAAAAAAAGGAAGCTGCAGAAGGGCAGCATTTATCCCTCACAGAGAAGTAGACCAAGAAGAAGGCATTGTCAAAGTGTTTTTTTTCAAATGACATTTTCAGCAATATAAATTATGATTTATTTGCCCATGTAATCATCTTGATTGCAGACATCCTTTTGGAGAAATCGCACTGCTCTTGGCTAGCTTTTTAAAGCCTCAGAAGACAACATTCAAACCTGATTAGTATGTATGATGGGAAATTAGATACATTATATTTAGCTTGAAGTGTGGAGTGCACAGAGTGCAAAGGAAGAGAGATCGAGAGAGGCATGGGGGCGGAGAACATCTGTAATCCTTCTCTGAGGGAATCTGGCAGCACGTGGTAGGTTGAGAAGCAAGAAGTGTTACTGAGTGTGTGTGCTTGTCTTCTTGTAATTAACCAATTGTGGATCCTTGTCTTGGGACTCTCATGTTGTAAGGTTTTAAGTGGAATGACTTTGAACCTTGGATAGGCTCCTGATCTTCTGTTAGGATGCTGAAAAGTCAACTTCCATCCACATGGTCTTCCCTGAGAATATGGTCATGACTCAAAGTTAATGCCTTTCGTCCACTTAAAGGTGAGCTGACAGAGAATCTGAGGACTTAGATGACCTAGAAGGAATATAGGGATTTACCAGATCTAAACATCTACTAAAAAGCTATACATAGTGCCAGATCTCTATGATGAAAGTACATGATACATCTCTCATGGGTCAGCTACTGTGTGCTGTGGGGGGCAGGTAGAGGGCCTGGACTGACCTTTTGATATTGCAGCAAGACATTGTCATCTGTGAAGTTCAAACTATAGAATTGTGCCATCAGTTTGCTAACTGCAAAGCCATCACATGTTTCAATTAAGTTTAGGGCTTTGTGTTGGGCTGCATTTATGGCTCTTCTTGGTTATATGCAGCCCTGTTTCCCATGGGCTGAACATATCGGGCTAAGGACTTTCCAAGCTCAGAGTCTCAAGCACTTTAGATGCTCCATGCAGCCCCTCCATGCCTGGTTGGCCCTGCATCAGCACAGAACAAAGAGGACTCACCTCCATTCCTGGGTGTGAATGAACTAGTGTGTGATGAATGTGCCAGTTCTCACAGCAATGTCACATGTCACATGGCTGTACTGGGAATTAAAGCATAAGTGTGTGCAGTTTTGAGATGAAGCCATATCCCAGAGGAGTGTTGTACCAGATGTGGCAGGGCAGAGATCATACTTCAAGCCTCTCCAGCCCTCAATCCTCCTGCCTCACGCTGTTCCATGCCTCATCAGCACAGCAGAAAAGACAGGAGAGCATCTGTGAAACACTTAGCTTTGTCAAAACAGAGCTAACAAGTGACATTCACTTATTCGATGGTCACAGAAGTCCTCAGTATGACCATTCCAAATGGGGACACTGAGTCATGGAAGAGAAAGTATGGGGAATCCAGTCATAAAACAGACTAACCATTTTCATCTCAGCTGTGTCTCTAACTGAAGCTCATGACACCTTCATCGCTGTCCTCAACCTTTTCAGGTAGGATCATATGTTTGGCTCACAAAAGAAGGTCAGCCCACTATCAGGTCTCTGATTTCCTTTGTGTCCTCAGCCTAAAATACCTTCGCAAGATACTATCTTCAAACTTAAGAACAGCCTTCATTTATAATAGATTTTTCACCTCTGAAAATACTAGGTTTTGTTTTTTTTTTTTTAAAAAAAAACACTTTTTATTTATTTATTTATTTATTTATTTGCCTTGGTGTTTGCCTGGAACTGGAACTACAGACAGTTGTTAGCTGCCATGTGGGTGCTGGGAATCGAACCCGGGTCCTCTGGAAGAGCAGACAGTGCTCTTAACCGCTGAGCCATCTCTCCAGCCCCGGTTTTGTTTTTTTTATAGAGAGTTAAGGCAGGGCCGAGGAACCTGTTGGTAAAGTGTATGTCAGGGAAGTATGAGAGCCTGAGTTAGGGCCACAGAACTCAGGTATAATAGCTTGGCCTGATGGTACCCATTTGCAATTGCAGTTGTGGTAAAGTGGAGATAAGAGGATTCCCAGGGATATCTGGCAGTCAGACTAGCTGAATCAGAGTGGTCCAGGTACCAGTAAAAGATCTTGCCTCAAAATTCAAGGTGGCTCACTCCTAAGCAAGGCTGTCCCCTGGCCTTCACACACACACACACACCACATATGCACATACTGAGACAGACACACATGTAGTTTTTGCTGGTGAAACTGTAAGGTCCCAGGACACCCAGCCCATGGTATATACATGGCTTCTTCCAGGCATTGACTTGTCAGTGTGCTGTTCTAAATGGATTTTGTAGATGATAAAAAAAAAAAACCCTCCAAACCCACTGTCCAAATCATATAAGACCTTATATCTGTGTTCAGATAGCAGAGCTGAAAAAAAAAAGTCAGAGAGATTCAAGCCCAAGATAGAATCAGACATTTAAAGGACTTCATCTATAAGTCCCTGCTGCTGTCCTTGCAGTGTCAGGGGATATGGGTGGTGGCCTCTACTAGCAGAGGGCAGCCATCTGCTGCTGATGAAACAGGAACTTCAAGCCTCAGTCTTGGAACTTTAAGAAACTAAGTTCTGCCAACACCTTGAATAAACTTAGCGGTGGATTTCCCTCCAGTGTCTATAGGAAGTAATGCAGCTCCAGCTGACACCCTATTGTGGTGATATATTGTGTAGACTCTAAAGGAATAAAGTTTGTCTGAAGATCAGAGGACAGAGTCACCCATGGAGTTACCCATAGAGGTCAGGGAGTGATGACACACAACTTCAGTCCTAGCACTTTGGAGGTAGATATCTATGCTGGATCTCTGTGAGTTCAAGGCTGGAGCCAGGTATTATTAGTACTCAACTTTTATCTCAGTACTTGGTATCCCACGCCTCTGCTCCCAGTACTTGGGAAGCACACGCCTTTAATATCAGCACTAGGAATTTGTACCAGGAAGTGATAGGACTGGGCAGAGAAAGGTATATAAGGTAGGAGAAGACAGAGTTTGCCCGCTTCCATTTTCATACAGTTCATTCCTCCTATTTATTGAGGATTCATAGAGACAGGGTCTACCCTTTTGGCCTGAGGAATTGTCTAGGTGAGAAGTGACAGGGGCTTGTTACTCTGTCTCTTTGATCTTTCAGCTTCTTCCTGATATCTGGCTATGGGCTTTTTATAAGATCAATTAGGATTTGTGCAACACCCTATGGTCCTTGTGAGGCTCAGAGAAGATAACCCAGACAGAGTGGGTCCTTCCCATGACCTATAAAACTGTAGCCAATAAGTGAGTATGAACAAGAGATGCCAAGCTTGTGGTGATTTGTGACACCGTGATGGCAGTGACACCATGATACAGCAGTGAGCAAGAACTCCAGCTTCCAGGAAATCTTCTCTTCTTATTATTTTTATTTTTTGAGCTTTCACAATCACTGTATGTTCAGAGTATAAAATTCTTGACCCAGTAACTCAATCACCATAGCTCCATTCCTTTTAATTAGAAAATGTTGGTTCCAAAACAACACTTATCACTGTTATTACTCATGACAGTGATGGTATTCTAGCCAACAAATTCAGTCCAGTAGCTAGTGAAATTTCTATTCTATGCCAAGTGTTACATAAAATAAAAACCAAGTGGGGACATCTTCATATCCTAAGAGCATTGAAGATTTAGGCTACAAATGGAATCTGGTTTACAAGAAAAGGTTTCTTCTTGGTTACAGAAAAGTTCAGCCATGGATATTCCTACATAAAAATATCTCACCTCATATAATCTATGGAACTACAGGAAGGAAGGGACTTTGTAGGTTTCTTCCTTTATACTAAGAAAAAAGAAAGACGATGGCTTTTTTTCCAATGTCGCCCATTTCTCTGAAGTAACGTCATGTCAAAGACCTGAGACCTGACTTATTTCAGACAAAACAGAAAAATGTAGACTCGTGAGAAAGCTGGGGAACTGGACTTTCTGCATCAGACTGTAGGCCAGGTCAAACACTGAGCAGAAACTTGCAGATTTGCATCTGCTCACCTGTCTCATCGCTATAAGGTGCATGGGCAGGACCTTCCTGTCCGTTCCTGCTTCACAGTCATATGATTAGAGTTATTAGTTAGAACACACTATCAAGATGCTCATGCCAGAAAGGGGTTTCCCTTACGTGCTGGGAGTAAGGAGCTAAAGCCCTCATTGTCTTATCGGGCCTCAGGCTAAGTTTAAGTTAGGTTTTACTATGAGTCAAGTCTCTACTCAAAGAACAGGTGACTCCCTTCCAGTTAGACAACTGACTGATAATAAATAGGTCTCCATAGTAGCATATTCTGTTTAGCTAAACACCTTTTAACTGTGGAATTTCCCTGCCCTATGTTTCTATTTGTGCTCCCCCCTCGGAGTTTCTATATAACTGCTGGCTGAACAATAAAGTTATAGAGCTTGATCAGAACTCTTGTCTTGCTCTTATTCTTTGTGTTTCTTATCCCTTCATTTGTTGGCCCCTACTGAAGGTCCACATTTAAGACGCTGCTGGCCGGGGCACTTAAGGAGAGGGATTCAAGAAAGAAAAGGAAATCTATGTGGAATACACAAGCTATATGCACATGAAAAATCACACCAGTGCATGTTGCTCTCAGAACCCTGGCTTCCTGATGTGTGTGACAAGTGTTTCTGGGTGCAAAGTGATGCAGGAATTCTTTGGAGAAAGGAGAAATAGATGAAGTCATTTCCATGCACCCACTGTCTGCATAATGTCCTACTAATCCCTTCCACAGCTGAAGATGCTGCTCTTGCCCCTCCACATTCTGTTGACAGTCCTATCTTACCTACTTGTGGCCTTGGCTCTGGTCTTAGCTCTCAGTCACTCTCACTGTGTCCAACAGCTTACTGATGCCACCTTCCTTTGCTGAAGACAGAAGGAAACTTCCAAAATGTTTCAGTCCCCTTATTACATTAAATGTTAAAATATTTCTGGTGACGTTTCTGGCGATGATCTTTCCCAGAGAAGGGAGGATCTGGGAAAGCTAGTACTGTGGAGGCACCTGGAGACTTTTGCTTTATCTCTAGTCTCATCTTCCACATCACCTTCCTTTTCCCATGCTGGGCTCCTGCCAGACTCAACTGTATATCCTGTCACAAAGGATGCCCAGGATATGACTACAAACTACTCCCTTGTAGATGGGGATAGCAATGTGTGATGGCCAGCATCCTGGTTAACAGATATAATACTTTTGGCAGTACAGTGGATGCCAGCCTTCATGACTCAGTCTTGAAGAGGCAGAAAGAAGAGGTACAAGTCCAGTAAGTCTTTGGATGAATTGCAGCTCTGGCTGGGGATAGAACATTCCAGGATGTGGGGATCCATACAAAGTCTTAGCCATTCAAAGTACACTCAGGTTGAGCACAGAGAAAGGTGACAGAGGCAGAGGTCAGATCAGTGAATTGAAGGTTAGCATACAGAAAATGGAGGAAAGCCTGGAAGAGGTGATTACAGTTTAGCATAAATAGGACTATCTATCCATGGATTACTACATATTCCCACTGCCAAGAGGACATGCAGACTATATCAAAAAGGAAGTGGGTCTCACATGGTATAGAAAACCAGAAGGCTAGACAGGGGCAGCTGCTGCTTGAGCCCACCCAACTAGTACCAAATGGAGATATCAGCCACATCACATTAGTCTTAGTAAGAGAAGCATAAAATCCTAGTTTTTATATAAAGTCTACGAATTTTTAAAGTGCTAGCAATTCCATTTACTTCAAAATCATGGTAGGCAAGATGGTTCAGACATAAAGGACTTTTCATGCAAGTTTGATAACCTGAGTACCATCCCTAGAACCAACATGCAAAAACACAAAAATAAATAAACAAAAATCAACAACAAAAAATATATTCCTTCAAACTGTTCTCTAGCCTTGACACACTCATGGTAGCATACATATCCTCACCACTACCACCCTCCCCCCAACACACACTACATTTTAAGAGAATCTTCAGTAGGTCAAACAAAAGACCTCTGCAAGCCAGAAATCTTAACCATCTAGGATAGGAGTTGGAGGTGGAGGTAGAGAACCCAAGTCTCAGAACACCATTTTGCTCCTTATAGATCAGAAGAGAGGCCAGGGGCAGCAGCCTAGGACAAAGCTGGAAGACATCTCTGGAGTCTTGGATGATGGTCATATAGAATCACAGTCCATATTTACTCACTCAGTTTTCAAGCATTTATGGTGGGCCTACTGTGTGCACAGCCTTTTCTAGATCTGCTCCTAGAGAAACATATATATATATATATATGTGTGTGTGTGTGTGTGTGTGTGTGTGTGTGTGTGTGTGTGTGTCTTTTTCAAGGGGACAATGAAAAAAAAATGGGACAGTCTTTTTGGCCAAGGGTCCACCTAACACCAGGTCACATCCTTCAGCTTCAATCTATTTCTTTCTGGAAGATTCATTGCTGATAAATGACACCAAATATAATAGGCCAAGTACCCAAAGGACTCCACATTCCAGAAACGTTGATCACTGAGGTTCACCTCTCTTACTTAGGGTTGACTCTCCATCACCGATGATAGTGTTGTATAGAGCAAGTGCTCAAACAAGTGGCCACTGGTTTTGAAGTCAGAGAAACAGAAGCAATACTGGTATCTCAGGGCATGGGGGCATGAAGGTGGGGATCCCTAAAGCTTCCATTAAGCAGTTAATATGTAAGAGTGTTTCTATTTGGAGATTGATGAATACCCTAACAGTCATCAGAGAGCCTTCATTCAGTAACTTATAAAAGCAGATGCAGAGATCCACAGCCAAGCTCCAGGAATCTAGTCAAAGAGAGGGAAGAGGAATTATATGAGTAAGAGGGGATCAAGATGATGACAGAGAAATCTACAGAGACAACTGAACCAAGATCATGGGAACTCACAAACTTTAGATAGACAGCCATGGAGTCTGCATAGGACCAGACTAGGCCCTCTGCATATAGGAGACTATGCTGATAATGTAAATATTTGTCTCATCTATGGGTTTAATAAAATCTGATTGGCCAAAGGCAAACAGAAAGTATAGGTGGGGCTACCAGGCTAAGAAAAGTACAGGAAGAACAGAGACAAGATGCCAGAGAGACACCAGAGAGAGCTGCCACAGACACGACAAGGAGACACAGCAGACACAGAGGAAAGAAGCTGAAATGCTGCTCTGAGAAAAGGTACTGAGCCACACGGCTGAACAAGATGGGTTAGATTGAAAGCAAGGGCTAGCAAGTTATATGCCTGTGCCCTAGGTCAATCAGCATAAAATAAGCGTTGGGGGCTGGAGAGATGGCTCAGCAGTTAAGAGCACCGTCTGCTCTTCCAGAGGACCCGGGTTCGATTCCCAGCACCCACATGGCAGCTAACAACTGTCTGTAGTTCCAGTTCCAGGCAAACATCAAGGCAAATAAATAATAAATAAATAAAGTTTTAAAAAAAAAAATAAGCGTGTGTGTGATTATTTGATGCTAAGTGGGGCTGAGAGTGGGGCCAAACCTCTGGTCCAGGCCCAGAAAGTCCGAGCCAGAACCTTTTACAACAAGATGTTGTGTAGCTTGAGTTGTTTGAGGGGCCCCTGGCAATAGGATCAGGATTCCTGGTATACACTGGCTTTTTGGAGCCCATTGCCTATGGTGGGATACCTTGCTCAGCCTTGATGCTGTGTATGTGTGTGTGCGGTGTCTGTGTGTGTTTGAACCTGCCTCAGCTGAATGTACCAGGCTTTGCTGATTCCCCATGGGAGGCCTTACCCTTTCGGAGGAGGGGATGAGGGGAGAAAGACTGTTGGGGATTGGGCGAAGGGATGAGAGGGGGATCTGTGGTTGGTATGTAAAATGAATAAAACATCTCTTAAGTAAAAAAAAGAATATTTCTGTTTGGGTTCAAGATTATATGTGAAGAAGTATTGAAAGAAGAGGATCTCCAGATAAAAATGTGATGATGATGATGTCAATGTCAAAAGTTCCTTCTTTCTGGTAACAAGGCTGCATGTTTAAGAATGAAGAGAGCCAAAGTCTAACCTTCTACTTGGAAAAACAGTAGATGGAGCAGTCAATCTGATGTTCTTTCTTCCATGATTTTCCCACCTTTCTGTCTATACTGGAGACTGAACCTAGTATGTCACCCATGCTAACCAAGTACTCTACCACCAAGATACAGCCCCAGCCTTTCATCTATTCCTTACTAGAAAAAATTTCCAGCTTTTTTTAAAATTGCAATCTATGCTGACAATCTCAGAGGAAACCATAAGAAAATAGCCAAATTCCTCCAAAACATGAACAGCAGATATTGTAGGTACAGAGACTCACCCCCAGGTTGGGTCAGACTCTCCAGACTCAAATCACAATTGATTCAGATGCTATTTATACTATTTGTGTATACCTTATAATTGTATGTTCATGGATGCACAGTTAAGATGGCACCTGAGACAAATGAACTGCTTCTAATAAGGGATCAGTGCATTCCATCATGGAAAGTCCCTGACCACTCCTGGGGCTCTGACCCCGCAAAAACTTTACTCTTTATAAGCCTCGGTTGGTCACAAAATCTCTTTGGCTTCACCTGACCCACGGTCTGCCTGCTGGTGAGGCAGAAGTAACTGGTTCTTGCTCTCCTCCATTTCTCCTGGTTGGCTTCTTCTTCCTCTCCTAAGAAGGAGGGAAAATACCCTGTTTATTTCCAAGCTCCCTGCATCTGAAGGGCAATAGGCTAGCATTTGCTGGTAAAGCAGAAAATTATAAGGAGGGCCTAATTGACCCTCCTGTGTCTTTGAAAAAGCCTGTCTGTGGTCTCTAATTGACCCTCTAGGTACCTATGGAACAATGAATGAATCTTCGAGAAATAATGGAGGGCGATGATTAATAGCCTGGGCCTGGCTGGACCTCTGACGCTCGCTGTTCTCCCTTCCCTCCCCTCCATGACACTCGATTCCCTGGATTTTATAAGCAGCGATTTATTATTATCACTGAATAATAAATATCCTCAGTCAACAGTGGAGAAATCAGAGACGTCATGATTCTGCAGGGACAGGGTAACGTTTGTGGAAGCTGGCATCTCCATTTTTCTACTTGGCATCTCTCAGAAGAAGCCTCCTGTGGCCTCCACAGTTGAACTAAAAACACCAGAGGTGACTCTTGAGTTCCTAGTACAATTGCCCAGATGTAAAGCACTGTAGAATTATAGGGGTTTCTGCTCTTAGTCCAAAGAATAAACTTTGCCCCCTTTGGAGCAATAGCACTAATAATAATACTGATGATAAAAATAAATGGTATTAATGTGATAGGAAGTGTGGAAAAGGCCTATTTCCACATTATCTTCATAAATATACAAGAAACTCCAAAAGTGCAAGCAGTGTTTCTGGCCCCATTATTCAGGTAAATAAACTGAGGTGCAAGGAAAAAAAGTCATTTTCTGAAATCATAGGTTCAGACATCTGCTTTCACATGCTTCCACCACTACATTCCTCCTATTCAACATTAACTGTGCCAGTGTGTATGTAATTATAAAGAAAAATGAATTGAGACGTGGGCAAGCAAATGCAAGAGATTACCTTTCCTTTCTCATGGTTTGGCTGAAAAATACCTCCTTCCCCAGACACACAAGAGCATATTTAATTTTAGAACTATACATGTCTCCACAGAGATACAACAAAACCACGGGACTTTTTCAATTCATAGCACTCAGTGTGCTTGTAATTAAAAAAATATTTAATGAGGAAAAGGAGGCGTTAGGCATAGGCAGAATAGTACATGCCTCTAGTCCAGCATGGGGAGGGTGAGGCAGGAGGATGGAGGAGCTGGCCACGTCTACAGCGTAGGACCTTGTCTCAACCCTCCTTGAAACAAAACATTTAAATAAAAAAGGGGAGGGGAGAGAAAGCAGACAACAAGGCCAGATGGACAGTACACTCTTCTTCTGAGTCTCCCTCAATGCTGCTGATGTCTCCACTTTCCCAGGGACCTTCACTGGCTGGAGAGTCACAGGCCATCTTCAGGCCACACCCCTTTGTGGGGCCCTTTTTTTCCTGGTCATTGCTCGGTGGGGGAGCAGGTGCCTACTCAGCAAAAATTAGGGCTTCAGTAGGAAGTGGGATTTCAGTAAGAAGAGGAATGGGTATCTCCCAGACCACGCTGCTCACATTTATCGTATTGTGTCCCCACTCCCCAGACTCCCCCATCAGAAGTCACTAGGAAAATGTACAGAATCAGGGGCTGCAGGTAAGCACAAGGGCTTCTGGGAGCCGCATACACTGGTGTGACTAACAACCACAGAAGGTTTAGAAATGTGATCCCTGGGCACCAGGTGCAGATGGCCTTCAGTTACCTCAGGGGGTCTCTTTTTCGACATTATGATTTTAAAAGCCAAACAAGATTGTCTTGGAGGTGTTTTGTTCAAAGACAGGTGTATGTGCATCTCCCTTTCTGAATCTCAGATAAAACCTGCATGGAAACAGATGGCTTTGCATAAATCAGACAGCAGTGTTCTGGATGAAATGACTTCATCAGAGGGGCACACAAGTATATTCTGGGTGGGAATGTGCATACGTGAGGCACACAGGTGTACAAATATTCCTTCTTGACTTATATCCAGCCCTACCTATGTGTTTATTATGGCTGTGAATCTACCAATCAAAGCTATTTATGGAATCAGGAGCAGGAGCCCCAAGAATCCTATCTTTTTTCCCAATCAGGCCACCATGTCATTCCCCCCAGACACCAGGTCCCCTTCCCCTTCCCCCCACTGCTGTTAATGCCTTGGTAACACACCTTCATCGCTTTCCTTCAGGGCAGGCAAGGCTAGGCTTGCAACCCTGCAGACACCTATCTGACTGAGTATCTCTTGTCTTCCTAACAGTGCTGCTCAGATATCCCCAAGAGAAAGATCCCTGCTCCTCAACGTCCTTGGTTCCTGGACTCTACCTCTCTAGATGTTTCTTTGTAAACTGAACCAAGTCCAGCTAAGCTTAGTGGAGACTGAAGCTGCCAACTTCCTGGGTTACAGGGTTAGTTAGGCACAAGCTTTCCACACACAGCCTGTGGTGCTTAGTGTTGTTAATGTGACAGAATGTAGTATTTGGGAATATCTGTGGTGTATGATCTTCACTGTGTTAACTGGAGTCAGAAGGCCTGCCCACTAGAGATGAGTAATGTTCCCTAGCTGGGATCCTGGAGTATGTAAACTGGGGAAGGGGGTGGAGCTGCAAAGCTTGCTTCCTAACTGTGGATGCCACATGACCTTCACTTCATTGTCATAATGGACTCTACCCTGGAACTGTGAGCCAGCATGAACCGGTTTCCCCTCAGCTATTTTTTTCAGTATTGTATCACAGCAATAGGAAACAAAACAGACAAGCAAATAAAAACCCTAAGACACAACCACACTCAGTAACATTAGCCAGGACCACAAAATCAGCCTCTAGACTTCAAGGCCTTTGCTGTCTCTACCCATGCATCTGTTCTTCCCATCCTCTCTGTTCCCACATTTACCTTAATGAAGAGGAAACCACTCTCTGCCCAGGTACAGGGAAGCTTGTTTTGTTGGTCACATGTTTCTCCTCTCTGTATTTGAGGAAGTCCATCTTTCCTAAAGCCTGGTCTAAGCTTATGGCCAAGTCTACCTTTCTTACTGGACCTCAGCCAGTTTCTAGACATGCAAATAAATCACCCACAAGTACACCTTCCAGATGCAAGTCAATTCCCATTCAGGTTTTTACTAAGGGAATCACCCAGCTCTTATACTGGACTCTCACATTCAGCCCACTGTCTATCCATCCTACTCAGCGCATGGTCAGGTACAGACAACCACACAGACCCATATCCCAGAGGTCAATGGGATACCCGAACCAGTCAGTCCTAAACCTGTCTGCTTTGTGACACAGTGACAGCCCTTTCTCACAATTTCCTTCTGCATTTCCCCACCTGGTTCTTGTGCCCTGAAGATTCCCTTGGTCTCTGTGTGAAACTGTGTATGGAGTAAACCATCTTTTGGTATTAATCACCTTGGAACTATTGGCTTCACCACACCAAAAGAATAAGGCCTATTAAAATAGGAAGACAGGGAACAGGAAAACAGAAGAAAGAAGAAATTTGTGAATAAATGAAGGAATGATTGAAAGACTCACTTAAACCTACTTTCTTATTGGGTGGTAAGCACACACCTGTAATCCCAGCTCTCTGGAGGCAGAAGCAGGTAGATCTTTGTGAGTTCGAGGCCAGCTTTGTCCACAAAGTGAGGGCAGGACAGCCAAGATGGTAACACAGAGAAAACCTGTCAGAAACTTACTGAGAGAGAAAGTAATGGCACCAAGGGAAAAATGCTCTTCCACTTGTACCTGGGAGATGGCCCAGCCAGTCAAGTGCCTGCAACTCATGCGTGGAAACCTGAGCTATCCAGTAAAAAGATGTGTGTGGTGCTCAGGCTTGTAATTCCACTGCTGGGGAGGAAGACAGAAATATCTCTGATTCACTGGCCAGCCATCCCCATTACACCAGCAATCCCTATATCCCACTGAGAGACTCTGCCTCCAAAACCAAGTCAAACCTGTGGGAGAAAAACCAAGGTGGTCCTCTGGCCTCTACTTGCATATACATGTACAACCACAATAGAGCCAAAAAACAAAGACACAAATGAGCGCAACTTGAGCAGCCATTTCTAACCAAGAAGTAGGACCTTCTACCCAATAGTTCAAGATTAGTAGACTGTCAGGCTCACTCTACTGCCTGTCTGATCAACTCTCTTTCTCAAGATTGTTCCCTTTTAAAGTCACTGTGGATGCTATGCTGCATTAAGATTCAGATTCTGTGAAAGGTACAGATGTGTCTTCTCTTCTCCTGGATCCCAAATAAACTCTTGTGCAAACAGATGGCTTTGTGTAAGTCAGATGACAGTGTACAGGGGTAAGATGGCTTCATTAGAAGGATGCTACAAGTATAGTCTTTTGGGGTGTATGTGAAGGGGTGAAACAAGCTCTCCTTTAACAGCAGATCACATTTACATATGAATTTTGGAGTCTACCTTTCTACCCTTGTTATTTTTTTTTTAAATGCGCTAATATACTCAGAGCACAGCTCCCTGAACCTGGTCTACATACCCTTCATCTTCTTTCTAGTGCCCTCTACCCCCGCCTCAGACAGCTTCACGTCCTGCCATCTGAAAATATAGAATTTTATGAATCTCTAAGTGATATAAATGTCTTCCTGAGATTGACAATTAATTTATTATGATCATCTCTAGTCGCTCTCATTTTTTGTTCAAATAATAAGCTTCATAGCTGAAAAATAAAGTCCAGTCATGCATATGTAGCACCTATTCCTCTGTTGATGGACACGGGTTATTTCTATAACTTAGCCACTGTGAATAGTTCTGTAATAAACAACGGTGTATAAATATCTCTGAGACATGTTGACTCCATTTCCTTCTGTAGGGAAAGAGGGCAAAGTATAAGAAATATAACAGAAAGAAGGCAAGGATGGCTAGACCCCTCATGAACAGTGTGGTTTTGTGAAGACACAGAGCGCCCTTTCCAAGCAAGTTTTTAGCATCACTTTGCCACTGTTGTCTTGTGGGAAAGGGGCTGGTGTTTCCAAGTAGAAAGCACATCCTACTGGCCAGTCCTTCTCACTGCTTGTTTTATCAAGAAATTCTGTCTCGCACTCAAGTCAATTATCCATGGTTGCATTCACTGTGATTTCCTAGCAGTGACAGACATCTTAGGGGACTCACAGCCCAAAGTTTACCATCCAGCCCTGAGAGCATTTAGGGATCCTGGTCTAGTTCAAAGCTTGGTTTCTATGCTTTGCTACTCCTCAATTGCAGTGAAATATCCAAAAAGAAAGGTTTTGGTAACAACACTGAGGTATTATTAATTTGGGCTTACAAAGAATATTTAGAAGATTTGAAACTTTTATTTGAAATCCACATTAAACCTATGCCAGCCAGATCCCTTCAGCCTCAAGTATTTATGGGTTGGTGAGGTGTCTTGAAGATAAGAATTCCCTATTGTTGTGAAATCAATAATGGAGACTACACTTTCTTTTTCTTTCCTTCCCTTTTTCCTCTCTCTTTACCTCTTCTCATCTTTTTAACTTTTCTTTCTTTTATTTTTTCTGATCCACTATGCCTTTCATTGCACTGCCTAGTCAAATGGAAATCCATTCAAGACCGTCTATCTCATACATGTTCTCTCTGACATATACTCCTCAATGTAGTTCATAGGTGTTTGCATGATGTGGATCACTAAGATGCTCCTTTGCTCGTAGGCTTGATGTCCACATGCAGGATTAAGCCATTGAGAATGAACTTGTAGTGATTCTAAGAATGTAGTCTTCTTTATCACAAATGACTCCCATGCAGATTAGTGGCTTCATCCCCAAACCAGGGTTCTTTGATCAAATGGTCAGAGTGGCCAAGTGTCATGCTACTTGCCAAGTTAGTGATTTAAGAGATGGGCAAAAAAGAGACACACTATTCTAGATAGCATGAGTAACAGTCCATCTGTTAATCTGAAACTGATTCAGTTTCTCTGAAGCGAGCATCATGAGTTAATGGGAAAGCAGGAGGAGATTAAAGGGGGGATTACATTACCATGAATAATACAGAAAAGTGATATTCCGTCTAAAAAGCTGTGGAGTGCAAGTGACTCGAACAAATATATTAACAGAGCTCAGAGCAGATTCAATCAGGTCGAACGTTCCCCAGAATTTATTTTGAAATAAGCTTTATATACCCAGTATGTGACAAATGAATCTGTTCATGACTGGCTGGAAAGCTATTCACATGCAGATTTTAATTCTGCCTCTGATTTTGTGGAGGGTGCATTGTCCCCCTGCAAGTTCAGGCTAGCCCTTCCAATTACAAATGTTGTGCACTTCCACAAATCAGTTTAAATTTGTACGATCAAAGTTCCCCTAAGTATGAATTCTATCATGCTTGCTAATCTATTTGTTGGAAATTTCAGCTCAGAGGGATCAGTGAGAAGGGAAACCAGACAGTTAAGACAGAGGCCTGCTTCACAAAAGACTAGGTACACATTAACTTACAATTAAGCTGCACTGGTAATGAGGTCATGGCATATGACAAGCTCACGGGCTGTAGCCAAAAGGCAAATATTGAAATGAAGGCGTTTATTTTCCGACCAACAAACCTGAACTGAACCATTACAATAAATGTAATTAGCAATCTAGTTACTGGGCAGAATAATTTTATCTCTGAAATTAATTAAATAAATTGGAATGACCTGGAATCATTTTTGTTGCGAGCAGACAGAACAATATGGCATGAAAGACGAACTCATTTGTAATCAACTGGCCCATTGGTTCCTCGACAGGTCATGGTCAAGTTGATGGAAATCCAAGGTAAAACTCTTGACTTATCCAGTGAGGCAGTAGTGTGCTCTTGAGGTGCTTGCAAATAAATAAATAAATAAACTCACTCTACTTGGAAATACTGCCTCCCTATATCCCAGGGCAGAATGCCTTTGTGTTGCCATATACACTGTATGTGAACACCCCCATAACTCAGAAAATCTGGAGTCTTCTCCTGTCTACATTGTCTTTTCTAGGTTCCCTGGATTACTTTAGCAATTAGGATTAATAAATAGTATGTATAACAGTTGGATGAAATATGGTCTGAGGGGTTCTTGAAGTTTCTTAAGATATCTGACAATGTAGGCAAAGTTTAAGCCATGGCAATCTCTCAAAGAACTGTGATATGGGAGAGTGTCCCATATATCTGTACTCAGACTTCTATGCTGGAATTTAATCACCACTGTGATGGCATCAAGCAGCAAGGGTTTGGGGGCAGAATTAGGAGGTGCTGACAAGGGACTACAGGGGGATTGTGCCTATGGTGATTAATATTGATGTCAATTGGATAGATTTAGAAACAGAAGATAGACCTCTGGTCATGTCCATGAGAGTTTCTAGACTAGGTTAATCCTATTCTAAGTGTGCAACATTCAGAAAGGAGGGAGGGAGGGAGAGAGAGGGGGGAAAGAGGAGGAAGGAGGGAGGAAGAGAGAGAGAGAGAGGAAGAAGGAGAAGGAGGGAGGGGGAGAAAGGGAGGGAAGGAGAGGCAGAGAGAGACACCAAGCAGAACAGAGCATTTGTCTTTCCCTGCTTCTTTACTGTGACCTCCACAGACACTGACAGGTACACATGTGCACAGACACATGGATACCCATAGAAACATGCACACAGCATGTTTACACAACACAAAAAAACATGACAGACACAGGGATGGGTGTCAACCAGCAAAGGGATGGCTATGTCAATGCACAGCAAACTCAAAATCATTTGTACAGCAAGGAGAGAAACATCTCAGAAGAAAATACATTTGCCAGCAAGTTCATCTTGGGTTTGAATCTCTAGGATGTTGAAATAATAAACATATGTAGCTTAAGTCTCCCCCCCGCCATGATATGTCATTGCAATAGCCCTGGGGGACTCATATAGTACCTGGACCAAAAAAGGGGCCTCCAAGGCCAGACTGTGGCCACTGATGACTATGCCTCACCATTCTTTCTCTACATGAGGATAGTGAGATTGTTTAGCATGTGTAAGAATGGATCAAGGATATGAGCTCTTAAACAAATGTGTGCATGGATGCAGTATAACATACAGAAAAAAGATCAAGAAATGCTGAATATAAGAAGAAGAAGAAAGTCTGAATGCAGGTAATGGACATGAGTTATGGAGGAGCATAGGAAGATAATTGTTTTTCTAGTTCTAATTCTGTCATAGATTTCTTTGGTTTGGTGGTGGAGACGTGCATAAAATATATTCAATACTGAAAGAATAAAATTTAATGTGAAGTTTCACAGCTTCTGTCTGAATGACAATTTTAACTGTATAGAAATTCATTGAGTTGTATTACCACACCTTAGGTGTGGGCAATTTTAGTGTGTGATATTTTTATTATTTACAGGATTTTTTTTCATAATGGAGTTTACAAATTTAATTTTTAAAAATAATGAATCAAGGAGACACTTTCCAGAGCCTCTGGGCAGAAAGCCATGCTGGTCCCACAGATGACAGCTCCCTCAGAAGAAGGACTCAGGATGAAGACAACATCCTGGAGCCACCCCTGGGCTGGGGAAGGTCTGGCCCTGTAACACCACCTACCCATTACACAGTGCTGCCCAGGGAAGAACGTCACTACCTATCTAAACTACCCTCCAACTGTCCCAGAGTGAGATCTGCCCTTCGCAGGAAATGAGAACACACCAGAAACTCATAGGAGTACTTTGCCTTTGGACATCAATAAAAACTGAATTCCTAGTTAGCCTACTGTCTCCTAGAAATTATTTGTTTATTTATTTGTTTATTCATTCATTCATTCATTCATTCATTTAGTGTGTGTGTGTGTACATATTTCTGTACATGTGCCCATGTGGTAGGTGTATACATATTTTTGCATGTGTATGTTTTTATGGAGGCCAGAGGTTGAAATCATGTATCTTTCTTCAATTCATCCTGTTTGTTTGTTTGTTTTGTTTTTGAGAAAAGGTCTCTCATTAAACTTGGAGCTGATCAATTTGGCCAGACTGACGAGCCAACAAGTCCTAGGGATCCGCCTGTTCCTGCTGCCCAGCACTGGAATTGCAAGCATACAGCGCTGTACCCATTTCCTTCACAAAGGTTCTAGGGATCCCACTCGGGTTCTCTTGCTTGGCAGGCAAGCAGTTTACTCCCTGAGCCATCACCCCAGCTCTAAAATCCCATTTCAATAATCTCACTCTGCACTGAGAAAATGGTTTGGCTTGTCACACAGCTCTGCACTTGATCCTGGGTTCTTCAGTCTAGGACTTCTGTGACTTTGCTAGTCATTTAACTCACCTGACAAGGAGGAAACGTCTGCTTAGTGAGACAGAAATGGAGCCCATATCAAAAGGTTTGGGGGACTATTAAGTACATGCTTCAACACGCTCCACAGAGTACTGTCAATAAATTGTTGTTCTAGCTGCATTGTAACAAAGGACTTATATTATAATGAATGGAATAAATGCTTATTGAAAGATGTCCACTGTTTAACAATTATAATTAGAGTCTACTAGTATCTATTTCTTTATTTTATTACCAAAATATTTGCTTTCAAAACTAGATTTTTTATTCATTGACAATTAAGAGCTTGTGCTGGATATTTACCAAAATGTGCAGGTAAATTGATGCACGTACACCTTAAAAGAAGAAAATCTTTTTCTGGGCTTGGCTAGGCTTCTCTCATTCCGGTAACTTTTATGCACTACCATTGCTGGCTTTCAAAGCAAGGGCTATAAGTCTAGGCACAGATTACCTCTCATTACAGTGTCCTAAAAACAACCTCTTCTTTGACAAGGAATTTATGGAAGGCTGCGGAAATGGCAGCTTATCGATGATTAAAGTATCAACTGTCCTTGATACAAATAAATAAGAGTTTCTGAATCACAAACAGCAAGACAGGGCAGTTACCAGGCACCAGGCGATATACAATTTATAGAGCATTCAACTCTCATCAGTGGATCAGGAGTTTGTGCATGGAGGACAGGCACCTGTCTAGTAGATGGATGGTCCTTTACAATCCACAGAGCAGGACAGGTAAGGTCTTGGCCTCATGGACTTGTATTACTAAGAGTTCTAAAACCCTGAGTATTTAATTTAGGGAACATTTCGCAGTCGACACACTTTACAGCCACAAAAATGTTCCTATGGAGGGTCCAGGCTTCTGTGTATGGTGTAGGGTGAAAGCTACAATGACCAAGCTACTGTTCTTTGGTTTTGTCACATCATCCTAAAAGACAGTCTGACTCTGACTGGGAGGCATATCACTGTAGTAAAGATATAAAATGTAACATCTTGTTGTGTCATGTCTCCCCCCACCCCCGGCTATGACCATAGGGACATGTGACAAGTTTAACCAATAGGCAACTGAGAGGCAGTGACAGGAGACATCTCAGACTAAAGCATCTCATTGCTGTTGTAAAGTCTAGTAGAAATCAGGGACACTTGCACCAGATGAGACCATGGAGATACCAGACCAGCCTATGTGCCTGGGTAACTGTTTCACATTAGGGGACCCTGGTAGTCCTGGATGGAGATATGATATCAGTAAGAAAGAAAGCATTACCCACAATACCCTAATCTATCACCACACACACACACATCTAAACCAAAAAATAAATGTTATCTCTTGTTTCTTTTCTCCTGCCTCATTTCACTACTTTTTCTGGCCACAGAAAGAAAATGAACTAATGCCCTTAGAGATCAGACTGTCATGACTCCCGGATCCCTGGTCTGGGTTTTAACTGAGAGGCCTATCTTGGTTTTTCCTGCATTAAGAAACAAAAACAGAAAACAAAAGCACTTGGAATTTATTATCTCTACTTCTTGTATAAATGCCTTCATTGAATTATGACTCAATGCCATGCCAGTTTAGAAGGCTAAAGTAGGAATGGTCTACTCAGAGAGTATTACTGTCTCTTTTATAAAACTGCAACTGGGCACCCACCTGCCTACTTGATTATCTAAGCCCTCTGTGTAAGCCTGGGAAGCAGTCATCTGCCAAAGTACAATTCCAAGGCAAATTCTCACCTCTGCAGCCTGGCTTTTGCTACCTCAGTTTTGCCCCATGATAGCAGCAAGCAAGATAGTTTTGCTGAGGGCTAGGACTCTTAGCAATCTTACCAAAATTGAAGGGTATAGTGGGAGAGAGGGCTGAGTTTAGAACAGCAACACCCACTGTGGACTTTCCAGAGTCCCTTTCCTTTCCTAATTCAGATACATGTGATATTCTTCATTTTTCCAGCTGGAAGAACACAGGCCCTATCACATCTTACAGGGTGAGACTCCCTCTTCACTGGCACATCCTAGCCAGGCACCAAGTGTTGTGTAGGGCCCTTGAACCAGTATCATCAAGTAGATGTAATTGGTGGGTGACTTCTATTCTTTTATGGTGTCAGTGGTATTTGAGAAATCCTCCAGGAAGGATTACATGAGAACACCCATCAAGATTAAGACTTGATTGATGACCAGCTCGACCCAATTCACATCACTGGAACCCTCCACTTGGAGACATCTTCTGGTGTCAAGTAAGACACCTAATCATGAAAACAGTTTCACCTGCCCTTGGCTAAGTCTTGAAACAAATCTATGTTCACTTTCCATGTTACCAAAATAACATGCTCCCAGTTGGAGGAGTGAAGGACAAAGAAAGGGCACAGAAAAAACCCCAACTATGGTGACATGACCTGGAATATTTCCTCAACAGTCAAACCTGTGGACATGATATTGACATGTAATTTTGGGAGACAGGTGATTCTGTAACTGTCTCCTTGTATTTAAAAAAAGCAGGATAATTACTAAGATCAAACCACTGACTCAACCTCATATCATACAACGAATAAATGATAGAGACAGAATTGGAACCCAAGTCTATCTGACCAAGTTTATTTAGTAACAACAGGCATTTTGATGGGTTCTTTTTGTTCCAGTTTTCTTTCTTTCTTCCTTCCTTTCTTTCTTCCATCCATCTGACTATCTATCTATCTACCTATCTATCTATCTATCTTATGTGTATGGGTGCTTTGCCTGCAAATATGTCTGTCCACCACAACCTTGAGTTCTGAGCAGTTATGAGCCTCCATGTAGGTGCTGCGAATCCAATCTGAGACCTCTAAAAGAACAGTCAGTGCCCTTAATCACCAAGCCACCTCTCTGGCCCTTGTATGTTTCTTTTATCATCTTTTTACACACACACACACACACACACACAATTTTTGTAGAATTACAAAATAAATACCATGCATACTGTGTATGTGTATATATGTGTGTATTTTTCAGAATTTTGTACTGTGTCTATATGTGTATTGATGTAAAATAAAAATTTTATACAGTACATGTATTTTCATCAATTGCTTTTAATATTTAAAATGTAAATTCTTAATATCTGTTACTTCTTTAGAGAGTCTTTTAGTTTTTTTTCAACTAGAATGTGTGTATGCCCATGCATCACAGTGCATATGCGTAGGTCAGAGGACATCTTGTGGAATTCGGTTCTTCCTTCAATCATTGAGTCCCAGGGACTGAACTCAGGCCATCAGGCTTCTACACAAGCACCTTCCTTCCATTAAGCTATCTCACTAGCCCTTATCTGGATATTCTTCATGCCTTTTAAAGGTTTAGACCAAGGGGCTGCAAGAATGGCTCATCGATTTAGTACCTAACACCCATTGTCTGTAACTCCAGCTTCAGGGCACCCCCATTTGCTTATGGCCTCCATGGATACCTGCACTTACACACACACATTCACACACAGATACACACATAAGTTAAAAGAAATGTTTGGAAACATTAAACTAATTCTATCTATCGTCCTTCAGTTCATTTGATAATTTTACTTAACGGTAAGGGGCACACTTCTTATGAAAACTTCCATTGGATAAAATAAGGATGAGCTTAGAAAAATTACGAGGAACTCAGTGATCAGGCAGAGACCACTGGAAAGCAGCCACTGAAGGCAGATGTAGACACAGCCTCATTACTATTCCTGGGTCAGACACCCAGAGCAAACACCATCTTTGATGAACATTAGGCAAAATGACATCTTATTTAGGTGTCAGAAGAAAGCTAATCCTTTCCTCCTTTGCCCCCAAATTGCTACTTTTTATAAATCCAGACATGCTCCTGAGTAGAAATAGACAAATCTCCAATCAGAAAAAAATGGGTCTGTATATCACACATGATGTGTATTAGGGTAAGTGAGGCCCAGACAGCACTGTTGTAAGTTTCGACCCAAGCCTCAGCGTCCAGCATACATTTGTGAAGAAATGATGACCCATAACACTGAGGTTCTTGATTCCACTCTCCGTCCTCCCTGCAGCAGGGACATTCAGTTTGATTGTTCCTATTTTGCTTTTTCTAAGAATGTGTAAATATATTGGCTCCCACCCACTCATTCACTCAGGCAGAGGGCAAACAGACCAGAGGATAGGGAACGCATGGCAGAGACACAAAGACAGGACGTAGTTGTGCATTTAGGTTACCTGATGTGTGGCTTAGAGTCTGTGTATATGTATGTGTGTGTGTGTGTGTGTCCCTGGAAAAAAATGAGAAGTACCTGTATTTAAATGAAAGAGTGGTATTATAAATTTATATTGGATCTGATCCTATCTACGGGGGTGGGGGGGATATGCTGCTTAACAGAGGCGCACTAATAGCAGGGTGAATATGGTCCAGCTCAAACACCACAGCTCTGTGGTATGTGACATTACTTGTGTTGGGTTATCTGCGGAACCTTGACCATGTGTTAGCATTAATAATTACCAGCTGTCTATCCCTAGACAAAATACATACTTTGGTGAGGTGGGTACAAGTTTCCTTTCCTAGAGAGTCTGAGCAAGCACAGCCTATACACCTGCTTAAGAACCACACTGCCCACTCATAGGGGAGGGGTTACACTCAATCTTTGGGCCTGAAGCCCTACTTCTGTCCGTGAGAATTAACTAGACATTTTGCAGTGGCTCAGCGTCTCCTTGGCGTGGAGGCAGAGCTGCTACCTGGATGAGAGATGAACTTTGGAAAGTCTCCCCCTCAGTAATCTCATGAGGTTTCTTTTAGAACCTCAGCAATAGCTTCATCAAGAACCGCCTACCAGGGAAGAGAATGGTGGATGTCTGATGAGTGATTTGAATCAGTCTACACAAAAACCCCTCATGAGTAGAGCTGGGCTCACTGTGGCTATCGGGATTTTTATCAGCACAAGTAGCTGCTAACTTAAACACTGTAGTTCGCTTGAGCATATATTTCCCCAGCACCTACTGTGTGCCATGAAAGAAGAAAGCTAGCAGAAAAAGAAAAGAGCAACTGTACTTATCTATAAAGGGATGAGAAAGGCGGGTATGTGATATGAGGGGCTAAGAAATTAATATATTATATGTCAAATTATAACTGTTGTTACATGCCATTCCTGTGGTCACCAAAATGCATCGTTACCAAGGCCCTTTACCTGTTCTGCTAACAACCAGGCAAGGGCATGGCTTTGCTGGTTGTTCAAAGTGGCTATTTCCAGTAATGGGAGAAATGGCAATAGAATAAATGTATAAACAAGATAAGTTTTCAAATGTATCTCATAGGTACTATTCAGGCCCAAAATGAACAGAAATAAACAATCCTCCAATATCAGGTGACATATTTTATATGCTTCCCTGCCATGCATTTTTGGAAAGTAGCAGAAAGAAAATGCCCCTAAATCAGGGTTTTAAAAATGAGACACAGGTATTAGACATAAGACCAACCCGGGTCCCTTAACAATCAAATTTATGACTAGTAAAGGGTTATGAAAAACCCTATCTCCATGTCAAACGTGAGGAAGGCAAAGTCTTTGGAGGGTTATCGTGATAAACTGCAAGCCACGCATTAAGCGCGGCGAGCCGAATGAGCGGTTCAAGAGTTCAGAGCGTGTGCGTTTCAAAGGTGTTCAGTTAAAGAGGAGGGCAGCCACAGACAAAGGCAGAGAAAGGTCATCCTTACAGCCATTCCATCTTCATTACAGCAGGAAAACTCACGGCCACGGCGCAGCCACCCAGCCCCAACCTGCGCACCACGCGGCCAGCTAGGTCTCAGCAACAAATTAAAATCTAAACAAATGTCATGTATAGAATGTTCATAACAGGGCCTATATATTGCCACTTCGGCTTCCCAAAGCAACACTTGCCACCCAAAATAGATTGATACCAACACCCCTTCATTCTTACTCTCTCTCTCTTTCTTTTTTTTTTTTTTTGGTGTGAGTGATAGATTAATTAAAGATTAAGATCTACCTTCTTTGGAAGGCCAGAGGAGGGACTTGCAATCAGGAACTTAATTTTCTTTCAGGTAACTGCCAAACTTGAATGTGTTCTCCCAAATAAAATAATCCCTCCCCTCCCTATTTTCTCAGCTTGGAACTCCAAGGTTGAGAAAGACAGTGATTGTGATTTGCCCTGTAACTCAACCCTCATCTTTCAGACCCCGGAAAATAGCAGAAAGGTGAATTTCATTTACTGATTATCAGCAGGCCTCTGGAAAGATAGGCCAAAGCTGCTGTAATGGGAAAGCAGTCCCAACTAGCCTGCACCGACCTTCCTCACAAGGCCAAGGCCAAGGGAATGTCTCCAACACAGGCAAGAGATTCTGACCCTTTGGGATCACCTTCCTACCAAATCTAGATAGCATCAGCTGCACCCTCTGGCTTTCCAGAATCCAGCAAAGACTCTTGGTTCACCCTTGCAGGAACTGGGGGAGTGAGGACCAAGAGTTTGACTCCAGAGCTGTAAGAAAAACATAATTCAACCCTCCATCTCTGCCAGCAGGTGAGTTTTCAAAGGCGAATTGACTTCCAGGTGCAAATATAAGGGTGAGCATGGTAGTAGGGCCAGCTAGATTACAAGAAGCTGAGGAAAAGATAAATCACAAAATAGCAGAGAGGTGGTTAAAAAAAAAAAAAACAAGTATATTGCTTTTCTGAATTGAAAGGCGGCAGTGAGAATATGAACTTGTCAAAATAGTATCTTCTAGACAGGACAGGACCTGCTGCTCTCATGAACTCACGAACACCATGTTTGCCTATACAGGATAAAACCAGTCAATACTTCAGCAAGGATAGGGGAGGAGACCATGAGCCCCGCCTCCCACTCCTAGCTGAGGACTATTCACAGTTGATGGCTGTGAGAAAGAGTCAGTTTTCTTTGGAGTTTATAAGTTCTACCACATTCCAAGAGATGGCCTCACATAAGTACATGTGCAGCACCAACTGAACTTGGTGGGTTATTAAAAAAACCCACAAATATAAAAAGGGTGGAATTGGGAGGAGTAGGGAGGATATGATCAAAATACATGCTGTATATAAATTATCAAATAATTAATATAACATTATCATTATTATTATTAAAAAGAAGAGCTGGAGAGATGGTTCAGAGGCTAAGGGCACTGCCTGCCCTTCCAGAGGTCCTGAGTTCAATTCCCAACAAGCATATGGTGGCTCACAACAATCTATAATGAGATCTAGTATCCTCTTCTGGCATATGTGTATACAAAATAAAATATATTTTTAAAATAAATAAATAAAACTCCCCATAAACTTAGGAGACACTTCAGAGGGTGTGTCACAAATCCTCCTCAGCCTTTACCTGCCACCAAGATATGCACAGCATATATCATTGGTTGGTTCTAAGAATTAAGTCAGACAACAGACGGCTAGACAGAGAACAGACAGATACAAATACAGAAGAAAGGGGCATGGAAGGGAGAAATAAAGACGGAAGGCAATTGAAATTGGTGTAATAAAGACTTAGCCTTGCAGCCAGCATATACTAGAGGTTTAATACGTGACTTTCAAATTGTTTATCTGAGATCTCTGGTTAGATCATGAGAATGAAAAAGAAGAGAGATAATCCATAGAAGCTAGGGCCTAGAGGCTTCTTCTTCCTTCCCGATACCATGAGTATCGGCCCTAGAGACCCCATCTCAGGTCGCTAGCTGGAGACACCTCTATGCTTAGTTTCTGCAATGGGGTTATAGTGACTCCATCCTGAGACCTCATGAAGACTCTGGCAGGCCTGGGTACAGCCCCATCTGCAATGAGACATGGAAGGGCAGCAGAAAGCTATGGCAGACAGTCAAGTTACTGCTCTACACTACAGACCCAGGTAAGAGCAGAGCAGAGGTGAAGCAGGGTACTTGTAGATTGGTGGACAAAGCTATGTTAAAAGGCTGCCTGGTAGCCAGCTCCTCCAATGACCTCGAGTTGGGTCACAGCCTCTTGGAGTGTCTGGAAACACAGGCCTACAGCAGGTTCCACTAGAGAATAATTTCTACTTTATACCCAAGGAAGTTGGGCTCTAGAAAGTTCTTTGTTCCATAACATCTCTAAAGCAGAAGAGTCGATTGTCTCCAACCCTGTCCTGATTCCAGTGGAAACAGAGAATTAGAAATTTCTGAGTGTACCTAGGGACAGAGATCACTGGCTTCCTGATCTCCCTCATTCAGCAGTATCAATGTATAAGCCTGTGTAGGCATCTTTAAAAACAATAATTCCAGAGGTCAATGGCATTCTACACAAACAAGATCTTATTGGGTTGAGCGTGTAAATGTGGCCTTTTCTCCCTGTCTCAGGGCAGTGGCCTGGACAGGAAGAATGTTTAGAGGTCAGCAGGAGTGGCACACATCACATTCTTCTGACTCCTTCCAGAAACCAAATCTTATAATCAGCCCCGGCCCAATTAAAGCAAATCATTGGAGCTGCAGTGCAGAGACAGAGAAGACAAAGCAGGCTGATTCCCATCTAATTGTCTCCAGGGTCAGGGAGCCCTAACCTAGCTGTGGTACCCACATGCATCTCTTATCTCTGCTGCAAGAGGCAGAACCATTAAATGACATTCTCTCACCAAAGGGATCTGGTATGCACCCCCACCTTCCATGCCTGATACAGGAAGTCCATTTTGGAAAGAGGTAATAGAAGCAGCACCACGGAACTAACTCCATGAACTCTACCACACACATAACCTAGAGGGCTACATGCTTCAAGATACAAAGCACCTTGTGGTGCAGGCCTGTAACCACAACTCAGAAGACTGAGGCAGAACGACCAAATTCAAGGGCTGACTGGGTTACAGAATAAAATCAAGGGCAGTCTAGTAATTCAGACAGTTTAATATATAAGAGGAGGCCCTGTAGACAGCTCAGTGGTAGAACATTTCCTAATACACACCAGGCCTCAGGTTCAATCCCCAGTATGCAAGGAGAGAAAAAAAATGAGGGGGGGGGAAAGAATAGGCAGGGCATTGTTCCAAAACATTTCTGGAACAGTCCTGACTTAAAACACCAAGGTCAAAACAAGCAGGTCAGCATCCCTGTTACAGCTAAGTTTCTTCCTAACACTGAGCCCTTGGAGTTCATACCCACAGTTCATTCCATCCAGAGCTCCCTGCCCTCGGATCTACTATGATATGAGGTATGTCATCATATATATATCTCATGGTCATGAACTCTACAAACTGACCCCCCCCATTCCTCCTACACTATTTTGGGCTCAAACTATGAACCAAAATAAAATTTCCCTCCCTGTCAGGTGTTTTCTCAAAGCAATAAGGAGTCACAACAGAGTCCATGAAAACAAAACCTCAATAAGCAAAATATAAAGCAAAATACAAAAGAAAAGGACTCAAGTGCCACAGCTAAATACTTTGGTAGGACAGCTGAACTCTACCAGGTTATGTGAGGACATGTCTGAGAGGATCAATCAATATCACTATTTTAATAAAAATGCACAAACAGAATAGTCACTGACCCCTTCTCTGGAATGTAAGAAAGCATGGTGTGTGGGGGGGGGGGCGGGAAATGACTTTAGAACCCAAGATTCATCTGCTGACAGACAAGGAGCTCTTTTCATTATCCTCAAAGCTGTAACTAAAATTCATTTTCATAAGCCAATTTTTAAAAGAATTAATAAATTACAACTTTCAAAGAATGTTAAAAAGCCCACAGGCACCCAAGAAGTGCTTAAAAAGAACAACTAAGTACTAAGGTTAGATGAAATGGGTTTGCTATGTGTTTACTACAGCGCTAACATGCTCTCCCACTGCAGAGGCCTCCTACCTCCATTTACCACGGCTTTCAATGATAATAGCGGCATTAATTTTAAAATAATCATGAATCAATCATGGAATCTGACTCTTGTTTTTACTGGCAAGAAAACACTCTAATTAGCACCTTGAACGCTTTGGAGATGGGCACGGGTGAGAGTAATCTACTGTTAATTTCTCCTAATTACCCACAGTAAATGAGGTTGAAAGAGAGCTAGGGCTGTGCTACAAGCCATGTCAACCTATCCCAGGACACCGACACCTTGAACCTCCCACGCTGGATGCAAAGAGCTCCCTAGCCCAGACACTGCTGACTTTTAGGGGTATAGGACTGTCCTGTACATTGTATATTAAACATAGCCTTGACCTCCATCCAATGGATGCTGGCTGGGGCTTCTGTCTTTTAGTCCCAACTCACCCATACATTGTTAAATATTAACCAAAAGGAAAAAAATCATTCAGTTGAGAACCCCTAAACAAAATAGCCTTTATACCAAGCTATCATAAAGACCAAACATCATCATGCATATTGCTTCAAATGTTGTGATAAGGAACATCACGAGGCTGAAATATATTTAATTGGATATAGTTAAAGTGACGAAAGGGCAGAGACCAAATGGAGAAGATGCTTTGGGAGTCAATTTCACAAGAGAATGAGTTGACTCAAAATTGTCTCCTGGTGGCATGGAGCCTCTCATTCCTACAAAGTGTGGGTATTTTCTAAATGAGTCATTCACAGTGTGTTCTGTTGTATGTTTAAGTGATTTCATACAAAACAAACATGCCAAGAGACTACAGTTGGTTAGGAGAGTGAAGAACTGTCCATCCTAGGTTGCCATGGAAAAGGGACAATGGCTTCCCAGAGTCTGGCTATAACCCTTCATCTCCAATTGACAATGGATCTTGTATAGGACCCAACAAACTTTTCTGGAATATCCCTGTACCAATGTGTCTTCCCAGAGATTCATTTGCATTTAGACCTTAAACTGATATCCTTAAATTGATATCCTCCTTCATGACAGGTAAAGGAATGATGGTTTACTGATGCCATATTCCTTCAGGTAAAGATGGCTATAAAGATCCAGTCTTGAAGTCTGGGTAAGGGAGGTGGGTAGCATCAGGAATGACCCTTCATCGGCCATCAATGATGCCTTTATTCTTCCCAGTCCCCTCACTTCACCTCCGTGGAGTTAAGGTCTACCACCTTCTATTCCAGTGTGAATAGGCATGTTAACAAGCAGGGCTGTGTGTGTGCCTGCACTGAAATACTCTTGACAAATCTCTCTCATCAAAATTACAAAAGCTAGGGCTGTTCACTGGATGTCACAGGTAGATAGGGTGGAAAATGTGCTTTACTACCATAAAGTAGAACATCCCAATCAAATGAAGAATCATGCCTTTATGAGTTTTATAGCTCCATTTGGGAGAAAAAGAATTACATCTTTTCTTAGGACCTTTCTTAAAATAGCATGCACCTCCCTTAAAGCTCCCAGATGAGGTGCTAGTCAGGCACCATGATTCTGAATCAGCACAACAGGAAGCCAATGGGGACAGAGAGGTAGAGAGAGAGAAGTGAGAAGGTATAGCCCTGGCAGAGGCTCAGATCAGTCATGTAAATATTTACTCTGAGACATCATTGTCCCTGAGAAGCAGGACAATGGAAGAACATACTGCAGGCAACTCCCAGGCCATTCTTCCCTACAAAACTGTGCGACTATAGTCTATTTCAGGAATCGATACAGACCAAAAAAATAAGGGATATTTCTTGCAGGAAAATCTTTGCCATTTGGCTCTGTATTGTCTCAAGAAACTGAATAGCTAGTATTTTAAGCTTCTTTTATTACATTTTAAATATTATCTGTTACATGGTGCTAATAATTCATCAGTTAAAAGACAAATATGAACTTTCTGGTTCATTAAATCTTACAAATTAAGCTGGATTTTAATGGAAGCATGTTAAAAATGAAGTGCCTTGTGGGAGGGGGGCATATCTAACAACCAAAGACAGAAGAACCCATTATACTCCAATGTCAGTCTACCAACAATATAAGACACTTGCTAATAACAATGGTAGCTCCATCAAAACCAAGAGAGGGGCATAAATTGGCCCAAGCACATGAGAGAATTAGGAAGGGATGTTTTGTAGGCTGAAACATTTTTGCATTATTTGTTGTGGATTTGATAGCCATACAAATTGGAAATGCTACAACATAATGATGGTTTCCCCATGACACCCGAGAAACACAATCCTAAGTACATTGAGCTTGGGATGAGATGCACATCACACACCAGTGCAATTCCTAGGAAAGGTGGAAGAAAGCACCTATGGCTTATTAAAATGGGCCATGTTCTTATCTGGGATTTCCTGAACCCCCAACCCTGCTGCTTGCTGTACCCTGACATCCCCCTCCAGACCTGTGGCCTCCTGCAATGAGTCTGTGAGCAGCTGGTCTCCTGCCCTAGACTTACCGTCTCATAAATCAGAAGCCTGCACTGGACATCAGGAGGGTAAACAGCACATCTTTCTAATACATAGTATGCCCATGAAGTGAAGCCATTTTCATCCAGTCTGTACCACGTCATAGAAAAATAAAGTCTTTTCATAGGAATAAGTGATGAAATACACCCCCCCCACACACACACTCACACACAAAACATCAGACTGTGTGGTAGGAATTAAAATTCCGCAACCCAGATACAGAGTGCATGCATTTAAAATTCACAAAGAGTCAGACTAGGGTGGCTGCTAAGCCCATGACCTTCAGCCCTCTAACGTTTATGATTCGGTAATTACCGGATGGCAAGGTAACTGATAGCTACTCTCTTTCCTCTGTTACAGAACCATTCCAATAAACAGCAGGGTGAGCTGATGTCTAAGCAATTGGGTGTTTGTTGCAAGAGACCCAGTCTATAGCTGCTTGTTGAATAACTTCAAATTTATGCATAGTGGCACACATTAAACACTATGAAATTCATATTTAGGGTCTTTGATTTTTATGTATTGCATTATAATTATTTATCATCATCATCATCATCACAACTACTATGCTCTAAGACACTATTCAGATAAAAATTTTGCTTGGTTTCTGCTGGGACCCGAGATGCTAATGCTGGACTCAGTATCTCCAAGGCTCACCCAGGCTCTGCAGTTGTAGCCTGGTCTGTACATTTTAACGTAAGCTAGTGAGAGCATCTCATCTGCTCAATTAGTGTTACTACAGAATACCATTTCCTCTTGTGGTTGATAAAATATTAATCAAAAACAGGAACTGAGGGATGTCTCAGTGTAGATGTCTCCTAATGGTAATATGGGGCGGCAAAGAGAGCTCTAGAGGTCATTGTATAGTGACTGAAGAGGTAGGGGGGAGTGCCATGGGGACTGAGAAGGTGATAAGGAGGCCCAAGAGTTGGGTGAGTTATCACCCAACATGGAAGAGAGTCGGATGTGTTCACCAAGGTTCCCACCAGGCCTGAGAAACAGTCTAAAGTCTGGACTTTGCTCTTTAACACAGGAAGGTTTTAGTGACCAAGAATACTGTCTTGATTTAACTAAATTTTTACCTTTTTTTTTTAATCTGAACTTTGTTTTTCACTCCTTCTGGGTTTCATAATTGAACTTCCTGCCTTAGAACACTATACAGCTAAGATGGATGAGTCTCCTCCAATCCACCGTGGAAGTTTAACAAATGTCTTCTGTCTCTTCCTATATTATCCCTCCACACAGCCATGAATATGTGTGTGAAAAGAACATAGTTTTTGGCACACCCAGATATGGGAGTGCACACAACTTTAGTGAATTGTTCATCTCTCTGACTCTGGATTTCCTGAACTGTTTCTATAATTGTTGTCTTTCTCATCTAGAATCAAAAGCCGGTTAAAACCTGGGAAGAACTAAATGAATGACCTCTACACCCAATAACCCAAACTCTTCTCTGACCAGCACATATGCTTTTGTAGGCCCACAGTGGACTCACTCTGCAGTGGGCTGATGAATAAGAATAGGTTACATTTTAAATCAACGACTGACTACTATCTACGCTTTGGGAAATCCAGTTGTAGAGAGTAGTTAAGCAACACCCTCCCAAAAAACCTGACATCTCTACTGTGGTATGATACACACCTTTTTTTAAGTGTTATGTCAGATGTTCAAGTGGGAAAGTCTATGCAAAGGGTACAAACTCCTGATAACACCAAAATATGGAACTCTGGTCCTTAGTGTTCTCTATGACAGGTCTTCAATTTGGGCTAGTGAAATAAATGGAAATTTGTAGAGCATTTGGAGAACACCTATAAAGTCAGAAACTGGTATGGTACATCTCCCAAAGAGGGGTAATGCATATTCAGAATTTACCTCACATAAATGAGAAGTTTAACATCACTAACAGGTATGTATGTCTGGTTTCTCCCTTGTAAGTAAAACTGTTCATCCTGCAGAGGATGAGGCTTGTATATGTAGATAGTCTTCTGTAATACAGCTAGAGCCAGCTGGAGAGATGCCTCAGAGGCTAAGAGCATTGTTTGCTTTTCTAAAGGTCCTGGGTTCAATTTCTAGTACCCACAGGTAATTCCCAATGTCCACATGGTGGCTCACAACTTTCTATCTAGCTAGAGCTTAGCAGCACCAGAATATGGACTTTGGATCACAACTTTGATCCATTCCTGCCTTTTCCACATCCCTCCTCCTTTCTGACCTGTTCTTAGAGAAGTGTCAAAAGCCCATCACCACCTGCAGTGAGATGCTAAAAAAGTAGAGAAAGTAAGATAGCCACTGAAACTTCTCTAAGATTCGATTACATCAATAATCAAGTTCTGTGAGTAAGATACCCAAGATCTGAAAGCTAGGCTGTCACTTCCTCACTGTATACTCACACAGAATCTACCTCCTTGTCTGCCAGGATCAATGAGTGTTTATAGAACCGGCCTGGAGGCCATCTCCTTGGTCCTTGCCTACTGTTAGGTCTCAAAGGCAGGACAAATGGCTAACAGATCAAAGTAGCCTCCAGGCTCTCTCTGAATTCCTCAATCCCTAGCTGGCATAAGCACCCGTACCCTAAACCTCAACCCAAGCCCTTCCTCCACTTGCCATTCCCAATATATATATCCCAATATAACCCAGCCATTTAGTTGCTTTTTCTCTCTCTGTTTAGCCTTTATGCCCTTGGCTAGTCTCTGGGCCCAGGCTCCCCCCTTAGTCAGCACCTTCACTCTCTTTCCCTCCCCTTCTCTGCACATGGCCCAGCTCAGTCTGGCCATGTTCACTCTGGACTCTCCCAGGCATCCTTGCCTCTGACTATATTCTTCCTTTTATCTACAGTAGACTTTCTCCTCCACCACAGCTAGGAGCAGTCAGTCCTTCCTTTATTTTCATTCACCTACTTGTCCTGACCACTGCCACCCAAACAGTACTTTTTAAAGCTTTCTATGCTCTTTTCATGTGTGAAGCATGGCAAAGCACAAACTCATCTATCAGAAACCATCCAGGACCCCCAACCCCTTGACTCAGAAATCTAGACTTCAAGGGCTTTGAATAAAAAGGAAGTCTCTATGGTAAGACTAGTTCTGGGCATGGTAAGGGTAAGCCCTTCACATGAGTGCATGAGCAGCAAATGCAGAGATTCGGGGTTCTTTCTAGGCATTTCATCTTCCACAATCAACGCTGCTACCAACCATGGCCCTTCTGAACACCTCCCCACAGCCACTGAACAATCCTACTTGCCAATCTCAATTGTTTGGTTTCCTTGGGATGACACTTTTTCAGCGTTTTCCGTTCTGTCCAAGAACCACGAGATTAAGGAAGCTTCTCTCTGTTCTGTGACTGTGACCCAGGAATCACTGCCTGCTTCCTCATCCTCGAAAAATGGAATTGAAAGTCTTGGAGACATTAAAACCAATTAATACTGTGAAATGCTGCTCAAATTACTCTCTTTAATGTGTGTCCTCTTAATTACCATCTGCTTTTACATCTACAAACTTCACTCCCAGTGTCTCTATCATGATCTTTTGGCTCTTCTCACTGCAATCCATTAGAATGATAAAAAGCCATTTTAAAAGTTTAAAGTCTGGTTTAGCAATCCCACACCTGGGAACTTGCCCCATAGGAATCAGAGCATCAGTCTAAACCGGGGTAGGGTAGTGACTGCATCACTCCTCATGGCCAACACAGAGGGAGAAACCTCAGATACTAAGTGACAGTTCAATAGACTGCAGATGGGAGGCAGCTGTGTCGTCAGGATATAACCACAACAAGAAATACCATTAAAAGCAAAACGCATAGATAAATCCCACATTTTATATCAAGCTGCTGGGGAGGAGGCTCATGAAAGCCCTATCTTAATGCATCCAAGCCACCATAATGAAACATTATGATCATCAAAGTTGATGCGTACAGCTTCGGGGTTCAAGGTCAAGGTACAATAGATTTGGTATTTAGGGAGGATCTGCTATGAGGGTGTGTGTGTGTTGCAAATGGTTTTGGCGTGGACTTTCTGGGACCAGCCTTGAGGTTCAGCCCATAGACTCGCAGTTTTGCAGTCTCACTGAGTCACAGAATCACACAAATGCTTCTATTGTTTTTATGCTGATTGACCTAGGGCCCGGGCATATAATTTGTTAGACTCTTTTATCTTAACTCATCTTGTTTAGCAGTGCAGCTTGGTACCTTTTTTTTATGGCAGCATTTTAGTTTTTTCCTCTGCAGTCTGCTGTGTCTCTTAGTTGTCTCTCTGGCAAGCCTCTCTCTGGCATCTGTAAGCCTCTGTGTGGCATATGTCTCTGCTCTGAAATGTTTTCTTAGCCTGGTATCCCACTCAAAATCCCAATTGTCTTTGGCCAATCAGCTTTTATTAATCCCATAGGCAGGACAAATGTACATTACCAGCATAATCCCAGTACAGGTGTGGAAAGTCAAGGTGCAGAAGATTTGGTGTCTAGGGAGGTCTGTTCTCAGGGTACAAAAGGCACCTTCTTGCTGTATCCCCATGAGGTAAAAGAAGTGAGGACCTTTTTCTCTCCCTCTCTCTCTTTTTTTTTTTTTAAATTATGTGTTTTCTTTGAGATTCATATATATGTTTGATCCCACTTACCCACCACTCCCTGACTCTAGTTCTTCCAAGATTCCCCAGGGGCTTCCTTGCTAACATCATGCTCTTGTTCATAATCCACTGATTCTACTGAGTGCTGCCTGTAAACTGTCCATGACTGCTCAGATAGGATGGGATTCATGTGCTGCTTCTATTCCATGCTGGGATGTTGATTGGCTAGGCTTGGGCAAGTCTACATAAACCTTAGCTTGAGCTTAGTGGGGCAGAACTCCATGAAGACTCCATGTTACAACTCAATCACATCCTAAAGGTTCTGTGGTGATATGTTACATATTTAATAATACCTGAAATATCAAAAGATCAACCCACAATCAAAAACTAGGCAGACACAGCTCAGGAAGTTCTTGATCTTTGAGTACAAGGCCAAACAGCTGGGCTTCAATAGCACACATCTTTAATACCAGCACAGGAAAAGTCGGGAGTGGTGAACTATGCCCTTAATCCCATAACTTCAGAGACAGAGACCTTGCTGTGTTTCTGTGAGTTCAAGGCTGACTACCAAATAGAGTAGCTCAAGCCTTTAATCCTAACCTGGATGGGATACAGCTGGGTGAGATGGGTATTTAATGCAGATTTAGGAAAGCAGCAATTAAAGGGACCAGGAGCAAGGTTGAGGAAGCTGGCAGATAGCTGGGTGAGTTTGACTGTGGTGTTTCCTCTCTCTGATATTTCAGCCTTTCCCTGAGTCTCTTTCATTACAATGAGAATTTGTGCAACAAACCTCTGACTTCTGGTCCTACTCCCATAAATACTGGAATTTCAACCTATTATTTTGAATAAAGAACATAAACATTCTGATCATAGCAAATTCTAAGAACATGTTTCCACATATATGCATGTATATATATATATTTGTGTGAGCATGTTGAATGTTTCATACACACATACTCATATGCAATATATACATTATACACATGATGCAATACAAAGGAAGCTTGAAGCAAACAGATCTCTGTGTTTTATCCCACATGGAGGGGTATGGCATGGCAAGACAGAAGGAGTGAAAAGATTGACCCCAAGAGGTGATCAAAGTGATTATCAAAATAATGCACTGGCAACAAGAAAAACAAACTGCAAACTGCTGGGTAGCCCTCACTGAGTCTCACATATCCATCCCCTAAGCATGGGCATTTTTAATTCTCATGCTTGGGCAACTGTGACTCCTGTCTCATAGCAGAGATAGTGGCACACAGACAAAGGTAGGGGCCACCTATCCTTGCTCCCTCTATAACCATCAAATTACAACATTAGAACAACATCAAAGCCAAAATTGGATTTCTAGCTTCACAACTGGTGAGCAGTGAGACATCCAACTCAGAATGTTTAGAGGACTTTCTGCATGGCATACTCGACCTTTGCTAGTCCTACAAAAGAGCAGGCCTGTGCACCATACTGCCAGAAATGACCACCACACAGCACATGCCAATGACTGGTATTGGCTTGAAATGCTACTTTATGCATAGTGAAGCAGAAGCAAGGCAGTTCGGGTAGGTAGCAGGCATTGTTCAGGCAAAATGGAGGCCTTCAGAGAGAGAAGACACACTTTCTGTGAGGACCACTATATGTGACTAGGCCAATTCCTAGGACATTCCTTAGTTCCTGGAATATAACCAAATTTCTATGGTTTTCTTAAATGAATGGAATCTGAGTGCCTTCTGAATATGCCTTCTTGATATTAAAACTGAGAGTTTCTACTTGTGCAAAAATGAAACAACACCATCAAAACTACTCCTATGGGAACTGTGTGTGTTTTATGTAAACATGACTTTAATAACAGCAAATACAAACCAGCAACAATTGCCACATACTAAACTCCAATTAAAAGGAACCTTGCCAGGCCTTTTATGGACTTGTTTCACGTGACTCTTACATGACATCAGAAAATACATTCTAGAGTTCCTGGGCAAGAGAGGGAGAAATGGAGGCCCTGAGAGTTTAATATCCTAGCTGAAGAAATGTCTAGCTAGTCGGGAGCATGCTGGATATAAAGGCAGGTGGTCCCTCTTCTTTTTCACTGCATCTCTGTGTGTACCAATATGCTTCCTCAATGATGAAGAGAAGAATAAAAGGTAAAGCATCCTGGTCAGTTTCACGTAAGCATCCTGGGCTGAGCATTTTGACAGATGCATTAGTACAAGGGAATACTTCAGTATTTGCCTTCTCTGGACCACAGCACAATAGTTACAGAATTCACATCCATTTGTGTCCCCCTCTTTGCTAGATTCCATACAATTCAGCAGACATTTATTAAACATCATCATGATACCACATCATCCCAAAATACGTATACTAAGAGTGTGACAAGACATGCACACTTAAGCACACCTCAAAAGAATTCCACTTCTGGCAGTTTTTAGTGGCTAACCCTATTACTCCTCTGTGGATACTTGACCCGTTAAAATACACTAGAAAACTAAAAACAGTATGTGCATAGGGGAGAGGGGGCATGTGGGCATATGTGTGGGACTTGCTATTTTAGCAGGGAAAAGGCTTAGGGTATCCAGTTACATCTGATAAATATTTTGTTGGAGGAAAAGTAATTCAATAATAGATGAGAAGTCCCACGCCACATCAGTTTCAGAAGTATCATCCACACTACTATAAATATGATCTAAATTCTTAATAATGCAAGATATCTGGTTCATATTTGAAGGATGACCACCTCCATTTCCTAAATAAGAAATGTATGTAGGATTTGTGTATGTGCGTGAAACTTAAAAAAATTAAAACCAACAGATAATCTAGTGAAAATTAAATTAAGTTCACCACTACAAGGGAAGAAAAAAGATAGTTTCTCAGAAATCAGACACGTGTATCCAGAAAGATAGCAAGAGTGAGGGAAGATTGTATAACACCAGCAACATGAACCTTCATCTGCTGGTTATTCTTCCCAGCTGCAGATGGGATACCATAGATTGCCTTCAAGTTCAATGCTGAAACCATGAACACCATGAATACCTCTCTTGTCCCGGTATTCAGATGCTCTGTTATAGATGTTTTTAGTATTCTAATTTTTTAAAATATTGAAATGAAAGTATCAGGAAAATGGTTGTGTTTAAATTATGCTAAGTAAGTAATCTTTCAATTGGACATTTGGCTATTCATCTCTCTCTCTCTCTCTCTCTCTCTCTCTCTGTGTGTGTGTGTGTGTGTGTGTGTGTGTGTGTGTGTGTGTTTTGCAGGCTATCGGGGAGAGCCTAGGGGAATCTATAGAAACAGTTCACGTACAAAACAGAGAAAGAGAAAGATTTTGTTTAAGGAACAAGAGCATAGACAGGCTAAGCCTACATGATATTCCCAATATTTCAAGTCTGTAGAAGAACTCTGAGCTCAAAAATGCTTCCAAGTACCCCCAAATCTCTGAACACAAGAGTTGAAATTGGATAGCAGTGAGTTGCAATACATCGTGAGCTAGCCATAGTGTGATGTATCATGTAGTTACGAGAAGGAAGGCAGGTGGTGAAAGGCTCTGTGTCCCTTGACCTGGAGGCAATGAGAGATGAGCAGTGAGAATCAGTTTATATTGCACAAACAGGTTCAGCAATATGAACATTAGGGACGCTGAAAAGCAAGAATGAGAGGAAGGGTCTCCGCGGGCTTCCAACTCGGGCCATGGCCAGCTGGGATGGCTAGCCTGGGGACTGGGAGATGAGGGGGAACCCAGATTTTTGTCCTTGAGTATTGGCATGGAGTCCCTGGCTGTGCTAAACACATCTCCTCCCTTGATTGTGAGAAAATGTTAATAGAAGGAAGGGAGGAAGGAAGAGAGAATACAAAAAAGAGAAACCCAATAACACATAGATCTTGTCAGTCAGAGACCATTCACCAGCAGGAGTCTTTCAGCCAAACTGGGGCACTCTGACACTGTCACAAGGATGTGCTGACTTGTTGGGAGGAGCACTTTCCACAAAGCCACCTTCGCAGAAGAACTGGAGCTGTGAGTGCTGAGCTGGCCCATGAGAAGGCAGGTGTGGAAGGGGAGCTTCTCAGACAGACCAGGATGCCAGAGAGCTGACAGGAATTTTCCAGTTCTCCAAGCAGGGGCAGCAGCAGACAGGAACAGGGAGCTTGTGGGTCCACTGAGGTTCCTAAGGAGAAGCTCAGTCCCTGTGTAAGTCACCAATTCCTGCAGGGTGCTGCCTAGGGAGCCAACCACAGGGCAGGTCACTAAAAGTGAAGGAAAGCGCTTCTGCTCATCTAAGCCTCATTTTCAAACCCAAACCCAGTGACACTTAACCCAGTGAGTGTGCGGCGAGCCAGTCACCACTAAATTCTTCCAGCCTCACAAAAAATTGTATCTTAATCCCACTCCCAATGGGACACTATGTTTTTCAAGTGATTTGCAATTGCAGAAAATAATCAACAACAGAAGAAAACGTGTCTGCCCCCCCCCCATTTTCATGTGTGTATGTGTGTGTTCAAATGCTTTCGAGTATGTGGGAAGGTGTGTGTGTGTGTGTGTGTGTGTGTGTGTGTGTGTGTGTGTGTGTGTGTGCGCGAGCGCGTGCATGTCCTGAAGTTGATGTCAGGAATCCCTCCCTCCTCCACCTTATTCATTAAGGCAAGTTCTCGCAATCAAACCCAGGACTTACCCAGATAGTTGTGCTAACTAGCTTGCCCTAAGGATCCCTGCCCTCTGAGAGTGAAATTATAGGTGGGCTGGCATGCCCGTCTGGCCATACCTGGGTACTGGGATCTGAACTCCTTTCTTCACTTTACCCATCTCTAGTACCAGGATGAAGAAAGATGAATGTCAGCCTGTCTGTTATTCCCACAATACAAACTACAGTTGTCTTACAAGAGTCACATCAGCAGCTCCTACACTGCAGGGAAACATAGTTATCTCATCAATGGCTTCGGGTGACATTATCTATGTTCATCTCTTCTCTATTCCTGCATTTTTATAGAACCTGGAAACCACCTACATTCTGTTCTTTTTAAATTAATCATTCCACTTAATAATACATAACAAGTCTTTCGCTGAGGTTCAGGGCATTGGAGCTTCTCTGTTTGGTTCTAGGACAAGCAATGATGTAGTGCACCTTGTTGGTCAGGCAGCTGCTACCTGTGTGACAAGAGACAGCTAGGGAGAGTGGTCACACTTTCCCTAAATGGACTAGGGCAGCCATGAGGAGGTCAGGGTGACTGCAACTGTGTTATTATTATTATTTATTTACTGAGATACTTGTATCTTCCTATCTCCTGGCTATATATGCACATGAATCTATGCATATTTATACATGCATACTTATTCCTCCAAACAAATTAATAGTGCAAATATCAAGGAGAAAAATATGATGGGTCTATTAGTGAACTCATATGCTTGTTTCAAGCAATGGTCTGCACACACTCTCAAGCGCATACATTTATCTGCAGCTGTGCACATGATTAATGTGCTAATTATACATAAGTACCTAATTACCAAAAGACAGAGTCAAAACAAGTACAGTAGTAAAGATACCAAAATCTGCTCTTTCTAAAATGTCCTACAGTATGAGCTATCTTACTGAACTGGAAAGTTATCCCAACTACTTTCTCCTACCTGAGGGCTCCATGAAGAGAGATGCTCAGGGAACACTGTGAATATAGTGACATTGCGCCATCCATTTGCAGTGTAGATTTCCTTAAAGCCATTATACTGGCTAGTAGTGGTGGTGCACACTTTTAATGCCAGTACTCAGAAGACAGAGATGGGTGGGTCTCTGTGAGTTAGAGACCAGCCTCATCTACAAAGGGTGTTCCAGGACAGGCTCCAAAGCTACCCAGAGAACCCTGTCTCGAAAAATGAAACAGCAGCAACAACAAAATTACAGTTTCTTTCTCGCAATGCCGTGGGACATAGGATGTGTAACAAGCCTATATGTGTAAATCCATTTCCAAATGGCTGTTCACAAGACAACTGGTCTCACAAAAAAATTTTTTAAAAAAGAAAAAGAAAAGTGTGACCAAGTGTAGATAGAATTTGGAAGATGACATTCTTTCGGAACCCAGATAGTTTGCACAAGGTGGGCCCTGATACAAGCATGATGAAAAAACACAAGTGTAAGTGTTTATGTCCAGGAAATGCTGTCATTCTTTGCCTATAGGAGAGGTAGGTAACACTGACATGAAGAGGCTCTGTTAAGAACTACAGTTTTGAAAAGCATTAGCTACTGAATCCTCCTCGCCCACCCCTGCCCATGTGTAAAAGTCAATGGGATCCCAGCAATCCAGCCCAGGCCACTGCCATCCCACATAGAACATTCAGTCATCCTAACATGAAGCTTTGCTTTTCACTGAGCCCCAAAGCAAACACCTTACAATAAGGCAACTGAGACACTAGGAAGCTCTGAACCTTGATGGAGCACAAGAAAGATCAAAGCACTCTACACGGGATGCAGATACACTGTCCAAGATCTGCAGTCTTTGAGCAAATGACTGACTGACTATCTATCTATCTATCTATCTATCTATCTATCTATCTATCTATCTATCTCATCTTTCTATTATATTCTCTCTCTATTGTCTAGCTCATATTTCTCTCTATTATCTCATTTATTTTTATCTCATCTATTTCTCTCTTTTTCTATTATCTATTATCTATTCTCTATCTATCTATCTATCTATCTATCTATCTATCCATCCATCCATATTAAAATGGGAAGGTCTCTATAGATCATGCTGGCTGCTCTTGAACTCACTACATACTCAAGGCTGGATTCAAGCTTACCGCAGCCCTTTGCCCCAGTATCCTGAGTGCTGGGATCACACTATGCCCTATCCAAATAATTAAACCTGTGTCCAGTCTTGATACCAAAACAGATTCATTCCATATCTGAAGAGAATAGCCTCCTGCAGACATAGAAGCCACAAGTTCACATCTTGAGATACAATTTGTTAATTTGTCAATTCGTAGACCTTTCTCTTTCCCGAAACATGATTCAAGCCCCCCTCCTCTTTAATACTGCCATCAAAATGCAATGGGCCATGACAAGCAGAAGGAAGGAAAACAAACCAGTCGGAGCCTCTGAAGGCCCATGCTCATTACTTTTACTATTTAACTTTACCTTTTAATCTTGGGCCGTAAAAACTGTCCTAATAAAAGATCCATAAATATCTGTGGAATGTGCAGACATGCAGCTTTGATGGCCCAAGAGCATATGCTGAGCTCCCCATCTCTCCCTCTCCCTCCCCCCCCTCTCTCCTTTTTCTCTCTCTCTCTCCAGTTGGGCTAAGTACTGGGCTGCCTGAGAGGCAAGCTGGGTTGGAAGAGAATCCAAACCTCCCAGGACAAGCAATTCTGAATTACAAATATAATATATGTACTTATTAAATATTGCACTGCATTATATGAAGATATAATACTGCATTACTATACATACATACATACATACATACATACATACATGTATATAAGAACATAGCAGCTCAGACACGAGTCTCAGCGAATGTTCACAGACCTCTTCTTATGCAGTTTTGCTCTGGAGGGAGGAAGGACTCCATCTGTATTTGATAAATGAATGATTGAATGAGCTCTATTAAAATACTCTTCTTTAAATTTTAAATTAATGACTAGATTTATTTTATGTGTGACTATTTTGCCTGCATGTATGCATGTGTAGCACATGAATGCCTGGTGCTCTGTCAGAAGAAGGCATCAGATCCCCTGGAACTGAATAAGCAGGTTCTGGGAACTAAATCTGACTTCTCTGTATAGCTAGGAGGTGGTTCCACATACCTTTAGCCACAGACCTCAGAAGGCAGAGGCAGGGGGTTGTGAGTTTGAGGCCAGGCTTGTGTACAAAGTGAGTTCCAAACCAGCCACAGTTGTTACACAGAGAAATTCTGTCTTTCAAAGTGTGTGTGGGGGGAGCAGAATAGGAAGAAGAGGTGGAGAAGAGGAGGAGGAGGAGCAATTTTGAGCTATCTCTCCAGCTCCAGATATTGTTCTTTCAAATTCCATTTCTAATCATGCACCGACTCCTAAGTAAATGTAACTGCCAAAAAGTTTTTAATTAGATTTGGCTTTCATAGACATATTTAACTTTATCTAAAAAGACCCTTCCTCTTTCCTTTCTTTCTAAGTTGGGAACACTCAAAACACTTTTTCTACTAACCTTTTCTAAGTTTAAATTCTAGAAACAACCTTTTGTTTTAATAACTTCACCACTGCAGCATATTTCAGTATAAACAGTACATGAGGAGTGGCCTTTATAGTGTGATATATAAATACACACACACACACACACACACACACACACACACACACACACACACACACGCCGATTTATAGAGATTTGCAGTTTATAGTACTAAAGACTGATTTTTTATTTCATCCATTCCTGTGGCCTTCTTCTTTTCTGAATGCGCACTATTTAGAGAGAATACGACAGGGCCACATTCCTTCTCATACTATCTTGACTACTCTTGTGCCCTGAGTTGAGTAAAACTCCATGGAAGTTACATCTGTGAACTGTGGGATCTTGGACAGAAGACAGCCCTTGTGAAGCTGGTGCTTCTAAAGGTCTCTGATGCCTGTCAGGATGGTTTCTCTTTCTTTCCATGTGGACAAGAATGCGGGTGAGAAGGAGCTGTGCAGTGTAGCAGTAGACATAGCCTGTCATAAACAGCATGCTGTATTTAATATTCAGAACAAGACATCCCTGTCTCATTCTCGAAGACCCTTTTGACAAAAGCCATCCCATGGCTGCCAGGAGTATCGAGTCCAGCTGAGGACAAACTTCAAGATGAACCTGAAATCAATTTGCCATCAAATTTTCATGCCTCTCCCAGACTATCTGTGGCATTTTAATTACAAGCACCCTAGGCGGGGGGTACGGCAGATATTGACACTTGGCTCCTACAATAAACTTTATTGGCAACCTCTGTCTGCATGCAGTACTAACCCAGAATAACAAGAAATGTGTAAGACTATGTAAGCAGGATGAGAGTGTAATTGCTCAAAATCATTTTTCTCCCAAAGGGGCCTGGGCATTACTTAGTCACCAGGCTTGGGAGATAAAATCTGAGTAGTATCAATGACTCGGTTTGTAGAGAGGGGCCAGTGGGTGAAGATGACAACCTGAGTTTGGAATCTTTAAATCCACACAACCCAAGAATAGCTGGGCAGGGTAACATGTGTCTGTACCCATAGTGCTTGGTGCTGAGATGGAGGGTAATGAAGACAGAAGACTCTCTAGAAAGCTCACAGGCCAGCCTGCCCAATGGAAGTAAAGAAGGACCAATACCTGAGGTTGACTTCTGGCCTCCACAGGTATGCTCTGTGGCACACAAACATGTAAACATTTGCACACATGCACATATACAGAGATAAAGTATACATAGCCTTCAAATTAGACATGCTACCCTGTCTTACAAGTCTGCCCAGTTCTAGGGCCCTCGTCTATGGGCCAGCATGGTGCTGTCACGTTCTCTGCAGGTGTAGGATGATTTCTTTTCTGAAATTGAACCATTCAAGTTCTTCAAGGACAGAATGTTTGGACAAAAGGCCTTTGCTACAGGTTTGATTTAGGGGAACAGAAATGCTCACTGCTGGTACTCGGGGCAATCTGTGTGTTGGGAGAGCAGGCAATTATCCGCCTCGACACCGAGATGAGCCAGCCTCTGATATTTCCTGAATCCCACACAGGCTGTTAGCTGGGCTGTAAATATCAAGAGAAAGTGAGGGAGGGAGCACCTGCAATTTGCCAGCCATAAAGGATTCCTGCTCTCTGAAGAGTAACATCTTGGGACTTGAGACTTACAGTTTTATGGAGCTATACTGAGCACTTCTCGGTGGGGGTGAATTTGCTACCGGACATGCTACCACAGCCCAGGTGATTCATGCCTGTGACCAAGGACCACCATCTTTGTGGTGGTGTGGACACCATTGTTTCATGTTTCCTGTATCACACAGGACCTCAGGCATTTTCTCAATCAAGCAGCTGACTGAAATGGATCCAATATTCTGATAAATGTTAACAACTGACTTTCCAAAAAAAAAAAAAAATGAAAGAGAGTGTATAAACTGGCACATGTGGCTATGACACATTTGCTAGGACAAAGGATACAGCCTTCACCAATAAAAACTCACAAAGAAAAAACCTTTGTCATAGATGCCACACAGCCAGCTGATGCTCAATGAATGAAATGCTCTTATTGTGACAAACATCTGTATCCAGAGCTGAGTTATGACTTGGCTTCTAATGAGTAAATAAATGCCATCTCACCTGAGTGTGACTTGATTCAGAGTAAATCTACATGGTGAGGGGAAAATACTAAAGAAAGACATATTTTTGGCACTTCACACATTCTTCGATTGTATAAGTGAATTCATTGCTGGATTGGATAATTCAATTTTTAATTTGGTGTTTTGTGCATTCACAATGTAATAGGTACAAGCATGTTAGCCTGCTATTTAATCTGCAATGGGAACATTGTTTGTAATCACTTTCTCCATTAGGACCATATAAGTAATACAATCAATCAAACTTTGGTTTACAGTTTTGTCTATTCCCATGGTGTAAATACTCCTGTCATGGCTGCTCTCAAGACATCATGGCAATATCTTTAAATGCAAGGTCTGAAGCATTGATTCAGTAAATACATGTTTAGTTCTTTCCACTATTGGGCTACAGCTGATCTTGATCAGCCTTCTGGCATTGTGACATGATGCTGTATTCTACAAAGTTTATGCTTGAGAACCATGGAACTGAGTTTCAAAAGTTTCAAAGCAGTATCTTCAAATGTTTAAATGTACTTATAATTTTATGTTGAGCAGCACTGATACCTATCCTTGGTCCGACTTGGCCTCAAATTGATCATGGGTAGAAAAGCATAGGTAATGGTCAAATGTGATTTTCAGAAAAGGTAAAAGCAGGAAGCATTCAGTTCTGATATTAATTGAATATCTTAGTTGCTACATAGCACCAGGTCACTGTAGAAAAGGGTTCCCTGAACAGTGGATACAGTACCCATTTTGTAAGAGCACACACACACACACACACACACACACACACACACCAGGAGATTCTACCAGCAAAACTCTGTGTTATCTTCCTAAAAAGATGGACCCTTTGGAACACAGGCAGGTGATCTACACCTGGAGTGCAATAGCGGAAAATAGAGAGCTGTGTCTACAAGAGTCAGTGGCTGGTAGACAAAGACAGTGGGAACATCATTAGGCCCCACTCCACTACAGACAGATCAACTACAGTCCCTGTAGTCAGCAAGCCTCCTGTGGCACTGTTCCCCCTCCTACCGCCTTATGGGATCATTTGCTTTTCTTCTACTCCTTAGAGTTACACATCACTGGCTTTCAATGTTTTTAATAAGAAGCAAGCATGGAGCTGAAGAGATGAGTGGCAAAGAGGACCTGCTGCTCTTGCAGAGGTTCAGTTCCCAGCGCTACACTGGGCAGCTCACAAGCACCTGTAACTCCAGGTCCAGAGAATCTGCCACCCTCTTCTGGCCTCTGCTGGCACCCATACTCATGCGCACATATGCACACAGAGACACACATGGACATACATACTTAAAAATAAAATATATATTTTTAAAAAGAAAAAAATAGCAATGCAGGGCATTCTGAATTGTTTGCTATAGTTACTAAGGAAAAATATCGGCTTGAGAATTCAAAGTTGGAATAGACATTGGGTATAAAAGCCTGGGGCTAAGTCCAGGTTGGCCAGCCCATTCTGCAGAGCTATTAATTCACCCTACAGTCAGAGGCCTGTGGTGCAAATTCTGAGGCTCCAACTCTTCCATACCTTGTTCATCAAACTGGGGTACAGAACTGCTCGCTCTCTCTAGGTAGCATGTAGATGCAGCAGCAGTGCAGGAGGTACAGAGTGCTTCCTCTTCTATGTGTCCCAATTCCAAGATATCACATGCAGTTCCATGCAAATATCAAGAGAAATTCTTCTTGAGTGCTTGATTAAGAATAGGACTACAACAGGATGCTAGATATAGCCACAAAGAGAATGTCTACAAATAGATGCTACATGTCTGTTTCCTCAAGGATAAGAAACCCATTGTGACATGCTGAGTGAGGACTTGTTTGCATGGCTCTGCAGTACATCACATCATATACAGCATTTAATGAACTAACCTCACTAGCCATCTTCCAAAGGTTAGGAGCCTCCCAGGAAAGGTTACAGCTGTAACACATCTACAAGATATAAACCAGAATACCTTGTCATTTGTCCTTGACAGGGTTGGCTTGTTGCTGTTTTCTTTTTAGTCTGTGTCCCTGATAGTCAGTTGTTTAAAACAAATACCCACAGTTCCTTGGAATTATTCATACTTTGAATTTAAAATGAAATTTATAGTGCTTAGCCAAAATGTACTTATTTTGTCTCAATTACATATGTCTATACATAAATATAATGTGTGTGTATGTGTGCACACGCGCGTGCGCTCACGCACATAGCTGCAAGTATGCTCAGCCATATTGGAGTGTGGAGACTAGATGCCAATGTTAGGTACCTTCCTCTACTGTTCTCCACTCACCCTCTTTTTTTCAATCAGGATTTCTCACTGTACTTGACCTTGGCATTTTAGCTCAGTTGGCTGTTCAGGGACCCCAGGATATGGCTGTCTCTGTGTCCCAAATGCTAGGGCTGTATGTAGCTGTGTGCTCAGATTTTTTAAATGGGTTCTGGAAATCCAAACTCACATTTATACAGTAAGCACTTTATCTGCTGAGCTATCTCACCAATCCCTAGAAAATAAACTTATATTCATGTGTTATTACTGTTAATTATGTCTTTAAGTACAAGCAAAACACTGAGGAAAAACCACTAATATTCTCTACCATCTGCACATGACTGGTTCAGCCTATGCATTTGCTCTCTGTTGGTTGAATGACTATTGGAATATTATCAGGGCCAACCTCTTCTTCTGAGATAACATTGTCCTTGCTAGAAGGATCTTGCTTCTCTGGTGTGTCCAATGGTAATAGAGAGTGAACAGGGCTTGAGTCTTAGCCTAAAACAGGCCTCAGACAAGTCATAACTACTCAGCTCCCAGCTTCTGACAGAAGCCAACTAGTGAATGGGACATGACTGGAACTGAGCAGGTATAGAAATGAGACACATGATTTCTTGCAGTAACGCACCATTCGGGTAGGTAATAACATTGTGGAGATTCTGAGCACCTCTCCCCTGCTGAGGTGTAGAAGGAATGAAATAAAAAATAGAGACCATTTAGATTTCCTTTCATTTATGTCTTCTTCTTTTTCTCAGATTAAAATAAATTTTAGGAGCACAGGAGTAAGACTCCTGGCTTGAGAGAACAGCTACGTCACGAAGCAGACTCTCTTCTGAAGCAAAAGCGATATACACTGTTGACTTGTGCCAAGAACACACTTGGGCATGGGGCCAAGAGAACACGGCCTGTCGGTCCACAGGGAAGGAGAGAGAGAGCAGGGAGCCCAAGCCCGTTTGGAGAGATGCCTTAGAGTTAGGCTGCCCTTTTCACATCCCCAGAAGCCCCTGCCCCCACACTTGAATCCTCTTGTTTCTGGCTATGGGCCACGCCTCTAGGCCAAGACATATCTCTTAGGCAGAAACTAACTTGATATTCAAGCGGACCTCGTGCTGTGAGGAATCTGGAAAGGTCCAAGCCAGGATGGTAAACCTTCCTGCCAGACCTTCACCTGCCTCCTGCACTCAGCCAAGACAATGTGCTCTGCAGAATCAGCCCCTGCCTTTCTCCAAATCACACTGCTCATCATCAAGGAAAGGTCAAATCCACTCCCCCCTCCCCGCACCCCCCCCACTCCCACTCCATAGCCCTGGAGTCCTCTCCACCTATTCTCTATAAAATCAGTTCATATGGGCAATTTTTAAAACACAGTGCATGGGCCAGCTGGAATTAGTTGCCTCTTCCTGGCCAAATGTTTGGGGCTCCTTCCAGCCCCCAGCCTGCATGCTGTGTGTGCTAGCAAGATCTGGGAGGTACATCTAAAATGGGGAAGGAGGATGTTGCAAACCACAGGACTCAGCCTCTTCCCTAGTCTGGAGCAAGGAAGAAGCCTGGCCTTGATAGGCAGGTGACAGTATGTTGTCAGCCATCCATCCTCTGGACCTAGGCATCTGGCTGGGCAGCCTCCTGAGCTAAACCCCACCCCCAACCCAAGTCCTTAAAAAAAGATGATTTTCCAGGTAGGGATGATGAGCTTCCTGATGCTGCTCTCTTCCAGAACTGGCGAGGACCTGGGCGGACACTTCCTTCTAGAAAACTGGCTACTTAGATAAGATGTGGTCCAGTCAGAAGTTGCCTTGAACACTTGGCAAGTACGTTCATTTGGAATGAAATAATATAAATAGAAGGGCACAGTGTTCTGCTTTTTCATTCCAGCCACAGGGAAGGCAGATAATTAGGCTTCATTTACAATCCTAGAGCTCTCATAAATAAGATCTGTGTGTTTTGGTTTTTGTTAAGATTTTTTTTAACTTTGAAGTTCTGGAGACTGGGGTAGGGAGCTGCCTGATGTGAAATGTGCTTGGCCTATTGTATTTAGAGGAGTTAGAAAAAAAAAAATATTCAGGGACAATAATAGCCCTTCACAGAGGAGATGGAATTGTGTTCAACACACCATTTATCTCCTTTTGGACACAAAAGCATGTGTGCAAATATGTCCATTTATACATTCTTCTTCTGGGGGCCTACAATTCTTCCAAGTCATTATTCATATTAATTAATGTGTGTTTGGCTTCTAAACTGCTGGGTTTAAGAACTCAAGTTGAGAGGTGCTAGGAAGTCAATAACCTGGCCTGCCTGTGATGGGTGGGTAAGGGGAGTGGGGGGGGCGGCAGCAATGTGCTGCATCAGGCCTTCCCATGGGGTGTGGGGAGGCTCATACATCTGGGACAAGGCACTAGGCCCCATGATGGGTCTTACACTTGCTATTTAAAAACTAGCATTTATTCTTACAACCTCCTCAATTGAAAGAGAGGTTTTCAATATAAACTGGGTCGTACTTCATAAATTCTAGGTGTTCAAGACGGCGGGGATAGTATTAGTAAAACACAATCCACACAATTCTGTCCTGTGGAAGGACCCAGCTCTCTGTGTTTAGGGCAGTTCATCAGCAAGGCACTCTGTACAGAGCCAGAAAGGAGCCAGGCAAAGGAGCTGGGGGAAAATACCAGAAGATGTTTGTAACGATTTTCAAAAACTTCCAGATAGACAAATGTGTTCCAAGATGCTGATCTTGCTAATGAACATTAATTCATAAAATAATTTAATGTACATATGTGAATTTTAGAGAACACTCTCTGAAAAATTTTTCTGGAAAAATAAAGCACCCTTTTTTGTGCGTTGTTTTAAAACTTTTATCCATTCTCCCCTAAGAGCTATTTCCAAATACAATCTAGAGATTTATTTTATTTCATTTTTCCATAGTTGCATCTCTTCACACCTGGTGTTTTGGTTATTTATTATCCATGCCTATTTTTGTAGTTTTTAGCTTTATATCTTTAAAGTCATTAAAACTCAACAAGATAATTAATCACAAAAGAAATCTTTCAAACACAGTTTCCAAGCACTTTTCTCCCTCCCTGACTGACATTTTAAAAATGTATTTTAAGAATATTTATTTCATCGTACGCAGAAAATAAAAAAAATAATTATTTGCAGCCTCCAAGTTCAGAGAAGGTATAAAAATGTGATTTAGTATTTATTATACAGTTAGGCACATGCATATTATACATTGCATGTTAATCTCCAGTGGGCTAAGTTTAACAAACTTGACAACACTACTGTTTGCTAGTGAGGAGAAAGAATTGACATCTGTTTGCTTCCAGATAGGATTGCTTCTGTATACTTTCCGGGTTTCTGGTAAATCGATAGAAGATAGGCAGTTTAAGTGGGCGGTCAAACCACAGTGCCCCCTCGTGGAGAAATATGGAACAAATGCATGTCAGGTTTTTTGCGTGTCTCCTAAGATTTTAAACAGATACATAATTGTTACAGTGTGAAAAAGTTTCAAAGAGAGGAAGAGTGCAGTTCATGGGTGTTTTTGAAGATGAAGAGTAAAGAGTTATATTAAATTCCTCAAAATCTCCTTGCTCAGACATGATGTTTTACAATAAAGTTGTAAATATACTTGAATGGTATATAGAGTAACATTGAGAATCGAAACGTTTATGTATTTTTAAACTAAATTTACAAAAGTGGACCGGTCAGCAGATACATACAGGTAGACTTAACTTCCTGAATGTGCAGTGAAAATGGAAAGAACGGCTTCCAGATTTTACCAGGGGGCCAAAGGACTCCATCTTCCCATCATGCTCTTAGCAAGCACTGCTGATAAGCAGCTTACAGGGACTCTCCTCGGGTCAGACATAAATAGACAGTCTCAGGTTCCCTTAATCCGGGCGCACATCGCCTGCAAGTTAGGCCTCATAAATCTCAAACCCAGTGGAAGCCCACGAAACGAAATGTTCTTAGAAGGCACAGATACATTAAATGAGAGCATTGGTAGCACGGACTCATTAATCACGCAAACAATGCTGATGCCTCCTGCAGATCTTAAAGGACCACCTCTTTTTCTCAGAAAGCCCCACCCCCTTCACCTCTGGCTATCTCAGGAAGGAAAGGAGCCCAAAATGGATCAGGGTCCCTTCATTCCATCATAGAGGAAGGAGCTGTGTCATTAACGGCTCAAGGTCACACTGCAGTTGGAGAGAGAAAAGGTCATTCTCTTCCCTCGGTTCACAGCTTCCTGCTTTGCTAATCACGCTTCAATTCTGGTGTAAACTATTTCAAGGTATTTGCCAGACACAGATGATTCTGGCAAGGCACAAGGTATGAAAACATAATAAAACATGCTCCCCAGCTGATGAATAGATAAGCAAAATGAGGGACGCATTTCTACCACTGAATAGCATACTCTCTCTCTCTCTCTCTCTCTCTCTCTCTCTCTCTCTCTCACACACACACACACACACACACACACACACACACACAAGACATATTTGAATGAAACATACGAATGAAAACAGACAAAATACCATGTATACTATGATTCTATTTCTCTGAGGTGCCCACAACAGGCAAGTCCTTATAGACAGGAGGCAGTAGTGTGATTCAGGTGCTGGCTAAAGATTTTTCTTAGAGCTAATTAAAATGCTCTATAGTTGTTTTTTGTTGTTGTTGTACACAAATATAGTATATTTGAATATAGTAATTCATAAAAATGAATTTTTATGAATAAAATATGGTGAATTTTATATTTTAGTGAATAAAATATAGTAAAAGACACCAGGTCGAACACTTTCTTTGGGTAAATTGTATGGTAAATGAGATGTATATTCATAAAGGAGGCCAATGAGGGTGGGGGAGCAGATAACTCTGCAAACTTCTAGTACATGTAAAAACTGAGCTAGTTAACGGAGGAAAACAACAAAAAAAGAACCAACCAAACAACCACAACAACAAAAACCAAAACTATATATATAAAACAGGAGAGAATGGGGTGCAGTGCCGGCCTCTGGAAACCTGGGTTAAGCAGTTGCAGAGTATTCTGACTTAGGTCTCCTTCCTTCAGATCTGGAAGCTGATGATGGAAATTTGGGGGTAAACAGGGGTTTCCACCCTTACAGCTTCCTCTTCTATGCTTCCACACTCCCTGGAGATTCAGATTCAATTATCCTGGAACATCACTACTCCATAAGAAGTCCCCAGGCGGCTCTAAGATCCAGCCGAAGCTCAGGACCACTATTTGGGAGCAAGCCAGAAGAACACAGAGAATACAGTCAGAAGGAAAGCTGGATGCAATTGCAGCTGGCACTCTAGTTTTCAGGAAATATGTACTTCTCCTTCCTTTATGTCACACTGAGGATGTGTCCAAGTTTTCACTGATTATCTGCAGGTCACTGTAGAAGGTAGGATGTAGTCAATGAGCCCTCCCCCAATGAAATCCACAAACAGCCCTTACGGGTTTTCACAGACGGAGATATCAGAACCAAGTCTCTTCCTTCTTCCAGCACACAAGCATTATTCCAAGAACAGCTTTGTTTCTTAAAGCGTTTCTGTGTATGTGTGCACATGTGTACACATGCATGCATGCTTACCAGCACATATGTGTGCCCCTGTATATGCTCAAGGAAGGTATTTTTGTGAACTAATTGGGATCTTCAACCAGTGCCACTTAGCAGGCTCCCCTTCCTACTCCTCATTATTGGCTGCTGAATAGCTGAGGATATTGTGTCTCCTCCCCACTCCCCTTAACCCCAGCCAAGCTATGTTTAGGTCCCTAGCTGGGTTTCAATCCAAGCTAAACATGTACCACCCCAAAGTGGTACCTACGTTACTTTACTGTGCAGAAAAGAAATACAATGGCTTTTATTTTCTTTCCTTTCCCCCTCCTCCTTCCTTTTGGAACATCTATGTGCCAGAAAATATCGACTCCTCACAGGGCCGGGCACAAACGCTGTTGTAACATGCTCTCTGGGTCTGTACCGATCAATGACAATTTTGGAAAACATTGCCTGAATAATTCATCACAGAGAAAAGCATTTGGATGAAATGATATTGCTGGGGCTTCCAGCACAAACATACATGTGTTCCCAAGCAGCTAGTCCAGCTGGAAGACAGCTCAGAGTCATTGAGATGGCACCCAAGCTGAGTCCCCCGTTTTGTAAAACATTATGAGCCATGTACCCATTCCTAGTCATAGGAATACATGCCAGAGCCTCAGCCAGGTGTTCCAACAGCATGTGCCTGGCACACCTTGCCACTGTTTCGGCCATGAGGGAAGTGTCACTGTGGTTGACTCCATGTAGCAGTAACAAAAAAAACCAAAGTTACAAAAACAGAAGGGAAGGAAAGAATTTAGGAAGAAAAAAAAAAGCCAACTGGGAACAAGAGATGGGAAAATGTTGGCTAAGTTCTACACACAGGAAAACTGAAACACCCTTTAATAATTTTAATTTTAAACTGAAACTCATTTTAATCTTGGCACTTGAGATGGAGACCTAACAGTCACATTAAACCTTTTTGGTTTCTCCTGGGGCCTCGGCTCCCACTGCAGTGCTCAGTCTAGACCCTGAACTGCTACAGTGTGTGTAAGTATTAGGATCCCTTGGCTGGCAGAGTTCATGCCACAAAGGTGTGCTTGCTGCGATGTAGGCATCAGTCCTAGCTTCACATTCCAAAGTCATCAGCATTACCTTTAACTGCTCTTGCCTTTTCTGTTTTATAGTCCAACTGCTTTGCTTATCTTTTCCTATGCTCAGCAACCAAATTTCAACTGGCTTCCTCCTTGTCCTCTTACTTTTTTCTTTTGTAATTGATTAAAAAAAAACTTAAAGCATACGGGGTTTACTTAGGATATTATGCATGCATATTATTATACATGTTTATATTTAAACCCTCACCTTGCATTGCATTGGGATACCAACTTCTTTCTTAAAAGCTTTAAAATTAGTAAGGCTTCAAAATAATAAGGAGTAGTAGGGTGCTACTTAATCCTAGTTAGGCAAACACACAAGAGTCTATGAATAACAGACCAGATGAAATGTGAGGTGGGGCCACAGCAGGAGGTTCTATGCTGGTAGGTGTTAAGCTCTAGGTTTGTGACTGAGGCTCCTGCAAAAAAAAAAAAAAAAAAAAAAGACATGAACTTAGGGGGCCACTGCACCATGAGCTCAAAGCAGCTGTGGAAACCTGTATAAGACCTACACAGGTCTAGCCAATCAACCTTCCTGCATGGGTAGGAAAGGGACTCAGAGACCCCTGAGCTGAGAGGCTTAGAGCAGGTGATGGCTGCTGAGGAAAAGCGAACCAGTGTTCTCAAGCAGTATGGCTCCTGGTAGGTTGCCCATAATCCAGCGGATGGCCCCACACCAACGCACACACAGACAGCATTAATTGGACTTAGTGGTTAGTTAAAAGACAAAACAAAAATACCTCAAAAAGTTGAGAGGCATATGCAGAAAGTCTGGGGGTAGTTGGAGGGGGAGGGGTAGATACGATCAAAATACATTGTATTTGTGTATGAAGTTATTGAATAATAATAATAATGGTCTTAACCTTGGAGGAGAACAAGTCCCAGAAGGTGAAAACAATCAGGTACTTAGATTTTACCATGCAGTGGAAGGATGCTGTAAAGGGGCCTAGCAAAGGAGACTCAATGTGGGGGCTCCTTATCCAGTGTCATGGACCCAACATGGAAGATGATGAGGGCACTGTGATCCTGGAATAATGGAAGAGTCCTCAGGAGTTCAGGATAATCACACACAGAGATGTTAGCGAATGTGAAAGCAGAGAGATGAACAGGAGACAAAATACAAATAAGAGGCAATTAAAAAGACACTGGCGGAGAGTCAGGGGCTTTCCCATAGCCCAGCCCTATCCAGAGAGACTACAAGTTCACTGCCACCATTTTTCATATGGAAAAGTAAAGGTCTGGATGGTTTTTTTATATGTAGGAAAATTCAGTTTTAATCAAAGTCAGTTAATTATTGACTCAACAAGGATGAAGCTAGAATAAAATCATTTTTGCCTTAAGCCAAACTATTAAGAAGCTTCAGATAGTTAATAGACTGAAAGTCCTCAAAATTATTTCTTTAGCCTTTCTAACATTCAATCTTGACTCAATCATTATTGGGCTTCTCTCTTGCTGCCCAAGAGGGAGAGATGACCAGAAGGTTCCATTTACATTTCAGTGCAAAGAAAGGGGTTCCTGTTCCTCTCTTTGCTGCCCTCATGCCGGGCTTGTACAATCCGATGTCCCCCTGCTTCTGGCCACCTTTGTGAGGCTGAGTGGGAAGAAAATGAACTACAACATACTTTGTTTTAAAACCCCATGGTGGAGCGGGTAAGATGCTCAGCAGGTAACGATGCCTGCTGTCAAATCTGAGCACCAGAATTCAATCCCTGAACCCACATGCCTAAGAGAATGGAGTCTCACAATTTGTCCTCTGACTGCCATGTGCAGGCTTTGGTATGCATGTGCCCCCTGCAATAATAATAATATATACAATAAAATTTTAAAAATTAAATGCCATTATGATACCTAATAGTTCATATGCCAATTTAAAAATTAAATTTAATTAAACATTTTACAAATCCCACTCAGAATATTGGACTTTTAATTATTTGGAAGTCTGGTATCTCCTTCAAATGCCTGCCTTCCATTTATATATTTTTATCTTCTAAGATATAACGGAGGTTCTTCCCAGCTGTCCCTGAAAGGCAAGGCTAAGCTCCCACACTGTATGACTCTCCTGTGTGAACCCCAGGAACAGGTATTTACTAAGCTGTTGAAATGCTTCTGTCCCTGAGTCAGTCATCAAAATGCCCGCAAATCATTTCTGCAAGAGAGTCACTGATTATCACCCCCCAAACAAACACAGCTTAAAATACTTGGGCCTCATGAACAGAGAGCCTGACCTCCGGGCCCTCTGCCTTTGTCCTTCATGGTCCCAGTGGCCTGCAGCTGTGTTTCAGTGGCCCTGAAAGAAGAGAGCACTTCATGGTCCTCACAACTTCACATCTGCAGTGCCTTAATGCTTCTGTTTGGAGCGCACCTCTCTGAGTGTTTCCAAGACTTGGGCTGTCCTTGAATTTAAGAAGGTGGGCACAGAACAGCTTGACACAGAGGGTCAGTTCAAATTATACAAACAAAACAAAACAAAACATTCCCACATATGAAATTTTCAAAACAAGAGGGGTGGTGAATCAGTCCATTACATCATAAGACTTTTCCTCCACAAGGAAATCTCTGACAGAGAAAGAACTAAGTTCGCTGATCTCGATTCCCATTCTTATAAAAATAATCTATGTTGAATTTAAAAGAAAAAAAAAGTACAGACAAACTGAAAGCAAATGCTGATTATACCTGCAGACTAGTGCATTGGTCAACCCTTAGCACAGAAGTTTCTCTTTGCAGCAGATGGCAGTCAATACAGAAACCCACAGCTGATCCAGGGGAAGAAATTGAGTGACAGCTGAGTGTTCATTGGTTAGGGCGGAATGTAAGAGCCACAGGTGGGGAGGGAGAGGCTACAAAGGAAGCTGTGTTTTGAACACAGCAGGGCAGCTGCACATATGAACTCAGAGCAGTTGAGAAAATATACACAACACCTACAGGTTCATGTGAGGATGGTGGGTGGACACAAAGCCCCACCCCTATATGAGGAGCTATTGGCACTTGATAGCTACTGGGAGGAGATCACATTTTCTTTAGGGTGTGGCTTCTGCTGGGTAGACCACCATCTGGTGAAGGCCATGCATCCAAGAGTATATATATGCAGTATAAATTGTACTTGGTGGGTTTAAGAAATAAGAGCTGGGTGGGTAGGAAACAGGGGCTGAATTTGAGAGAAATGGGAGAGGAGGATGAATGGGACCAAAATGCACTGTATGAAATTCTCAAAGAACTAATAAAAATAAGAAAAAAAAAAAACCTGACTATTTTTCAATGACTCTCAACCCAAGCTGGCTCCTCAGAACTGAAACTCAACCAACACTCTGCTCCCATCATTTTAGATCTCCTACAAGCACAGGGATGCCTGTGAAATAATGGTTTTTAGTTTGAAAACTGTAAATCAATGGATCATCTTCCCTTGGCAGTACTTCCCGGCTGAGTGTCCTGACCTCCTATTTCAGCCACTGATCTAGTGCATCCGCTCATCTGACAGTGGGGAGCTGGGTGGCAGCAAAGTGCCTAAGGAGGAAGCAACCAGCCTCTCTAAGGATGAGCAGAAAGCCCTCAGCATGGCCTGTCACTGTGGGATGGACGTCAGCCTCCCACACAATTGACAGGCCTTCCTCCGGCTATAGGGTCTTGACTGTAATTACAGGAAAGGCCATACCATAAGGATGGGGGGAAGGGGTAATTGACAAAAAGCTCCATGTGCTGACACGAGGACCGATGGCCCAGCCTCACATTGCTTCTTCTCAAAAGGAGACTGATGCACAATCCATTAAGGCAGGGACAGGCGAACCCGGGAGACGGGGCTTCCGCACTCAGAGCACTTGTGAGTTCACAGAGACGGCTCCAGGACTCCAACTCCCAGCTCTTTGAAGTGTTGTCACACAAATTATGTTCCAGAGACACAACTTTGCTGTGGATTTCTTTTGCTTGTGTTATGTTTATTTATCAACCCATCCAAAATTCAAAAGGAAAGACAACATTCAGAGGCTTTAAAATCTATACTTCAGCAAAGCTTCCAGCTCTACTACTATAAAAGTCAAGAGTCCAAAGCTACTTAGGAAGAAAGAAGCCGCTATTAACCTTCTCAGACAAAGGCAAAGATTAGGGGCTGAGGATAGGCTTGGTCAACCAAGGGCTTAATACGAAGGTATAAGGACAGTGGTTTGATCCCCAGCACCCAGATTATAAATCTGAGTGCAGGGGCGACACATACTCCTAAAACCAGAACTGAGGCATGATGGAGACAGGCAGTCTAGCTAAATCAGCAAACTACATGTGCATGGAGAGACCCCATCTCAGAAATAAAGGGGGAAGGCATAAAAGAATACACACATGAAGCTGAACTCTGGTCTACATTCACATGTGCACAAGCTCCTGTACATGAACAAGTTGTTGTAAACCCATATCATACACTGGGCCAGAACATGATTCCAGAGGGTTTGAAAACCATTGCACCTGTCTGCTTCTAGCCTTGCTGTGTACTTCTTATCTCAATATTCTCAGCTCTAAAATGGGGGGATAGTGTAGTATTTAGAAAGACCTGATACGTTATATATTCATAGACATCTACGAGTCACTGAGAACCAATTACTTTTTGGATAATTCTGGTAAGCCGATGTGAATCACTCAGAGCATACAAGCACTACAATACAATTTCTCTGACCCAATATAGAAAAGAAATTAAGTGTACATCTTGTCTCCCTTGAGAGTAAAGAGAAAGATCTTATAAATACCTCCTGGGGACAGGGCCTGGTCATGGTCCTTAAGGTCAAAGATGTCTCTGCTCAGTGCCATGTTCTTCCATGTAAAGGAGAGAATGTTCTTACCACTATATACAATCAGTCTGATGTGTACTGAATGTTGAATATGTAATACACTGTGAGGTGAGCATTGCATACAGATGAGGAGGGCAAGGCTAGAAGGTTACAGGAATGGGCTTAATTGCTAAAGAGTTACTTAGGTGGTCTATCCAGTAGACCATGCCATGGACGAACTTGCTCACTAGCTGGCGAACATAAAAGATTATTCAATTTGAAGGTACACACATAAACACACCCTCATGATTAAGGTCTCAGCCAAGCTCTACTGGTCTATGGTTCCAGTCTTATGCTATTCACAAGTAGACTATGATTCAAAGATGTTTTTTAATGCTCAGATATTCTCCAGGAGCAACCCTTCTCCCATGCCGCACTGAAAAGAAGGCACTCAGAAATAGCAAGCTCACACATTGCACATAAGTGTGAAAGGACAGAGATAGCTAAATTCAATACCTGTTCACTGAACACCTATGAGGTGATAGGCTAGGGCTGGGAATGGTCACACCACACTGTCCAATAGGGAGGACTTCTGTTTTATTGGACAGACGAGATACAGATGAGAAGACAAGTGTCAGGAGAACGAGGAAGGGGTGACTAATAGACTAAGTGAGTAAATGTCTGGTCAAGACTTTGTGCATAAGTCGACACTGAGAGCTTTATTTTGGAATATCAAAGACAGTTTGTCAATAGGCAAATGTAACACATCACGAGGTAGATCGGTAGGATAGATAATAATGGTGAGCTTGGCTCATTCTGGCTGAAGAATCAAGTCAGCCACAGGGGAAGACATGGAAGGACCGGAAGAAGCCTGGGTACCAAGGGAGAGCTTGTGCTAATTCTCCTATGAGTGAATTGCTAGTTATATTTTATGAAGCTCCTGCTCGTGAGGGCTGCCCTGCAGTGAAGCACAGAGGGATGGGGGATGTTCTCTGAACTGTTTCTAAGGTTGAATGACTAGCTTCTTAGCTTGGAGAAAAGGCAATGTATGTAGTAGTTTGAATGAAAATGGCTTCCATAGGATCATATGTTTGAATACTTGGTGCACATTGGATAGAAATGTTTGGAAAGGATTTGGAAGTGTGGCCTCGTTGGGGAAGGTGTGTCACTGCGGATAGGCATTAAAGTTTCAATAGATACGAGCCATTCCCAGTGGTGCTCTCTGCCTCCCACTTATGGATCAAGGTCAGCTGTTCTTGTCACCATGCCTTTGCTATGCCATCCTGGACTCTGACTCACCCTCAGAAACCATAAGCCCAATTAAACACTTTCTTTTACAAGTTTTACAACAATATAAAAGTTTAATACATAAGATTGAGAGTTACTTAGGAAGAGATGGGGAATACTGCAGAGTCACCACACAGAGTTAGTTCAAGCATGGTTTGTTCCTGGTCAAAGAACTTGGGGCACAAAGACTAGGTATCCAAGCAGGCACTTTGAAATTCACAAAAGGACAAACAAGCAATTATTAGGGCCACTTGCTTCCTTCTGTCCCTGAACTATGGCAAAAGGTGTAGTGTCTCCTTTCTATTCTGTCCAGCAAGCTGGGAGTCTGAAACAAGCCCTGTTGAAATGGCAGAGATGGAGGCATCCTTGAGAAAGGTATAAATAATTTTAGAGGACATGTAGCAATGAGTATGAGCACAGGAGACTTTCATCACCAGACAGCTTCCATGTTGGAGGATGCCTGAGCTATGCCTGCAGACAAAGGTAACCTCATAGATGCATGGGTGCATTAGCAACAGTAAAGTCAGTTAAGGTAACCGACACTGCCTCAGTTGGTGTGGTACTTTTAGTTACTCAAACAGCAAGTCATACTGAGCACTCACAGTTGACTTCTTTCTACTTACCTGCATCTGATAATCATGGGAACCAATACCATCATCTGGCTAATAACCTTCCATGTCCTTGATTAAGAAACAAAATTCAATCACAAATACAAGCCAACCTATATCCCAAGTCAAAAGAAAGAAAAGAACCAACTGAAAACAAAACCAAAAAAAATCCAATACCATTCTCCTCCAAACTGAACAAATCATTTAGTGTAAAAATAAACAGAAGTAGAAATTGTCTCTAATAAACTAATATTAGTCTCCCTGGAGGGTTAATTATGTCGCTCCGTATTTTAAGAAGATTGTAAATTGCCAGTTTCAACAGATGTTCTTTTAAAAGAATTGGTTATCTGGGAAATGGAGGGTCTTTGTTAGCGCTTACCCCAGTAGAATATAAACACTAAAATTATTCCACTATCTGTCAGCTCTGGCACCCCCTCCAATTGTTACTCACATTAAGATACACCCTGTGGTTAATATCAGCTTTTGTGACAAGTATTCCAGCAGCACCGTGAGCCCAGATTCCAGAGTGCTGCAGGGGTTTTCAAGCCTGGCTTAGACCATCTCAGTGACACATCATGTCCCTTTCCCACCATGACAATCCTCAGCTCCAGACAATCGCTTATGATCACCTTTCTCCTGTTTTACTAGGAAGGGGGGTGATCATAAAAAATCAGAACTTTCTAGAAGTACATGGTCTATCTGAATTTAGTTTAAATGCTTAAACATGTAAAATACATGTTACATGCCTACATACACATATATGTAAATCCTCCTCAAGAACTGATGAAAATTTAATTACCACTGGCAAAGTGCTTAAAAGAAAAAAAGTGAAGAGAGATGGGGAGACAATACAGTCAGTCAAATGCTTGCCTTGCAGACAGGTAGACCTGAATGTGGTTGATCCTCAGAACCCACATATGAATACAAAGCTGGCTACAATGGAGCAGACCTAGCACTGAGGCAGCAGAGAGTGGAGATCCCTGTGGCTTGCTGGCCAGCCAATCCAATCTAGTTGGTGGGCTCGAAAACTGATTGACAGTACCCCAGAAATGACCCTGGATGGGCTCCACACACACATATACGCACCTGTACACACACACACACACACACACATACATACACACACACACACACACACACACACACACACACACACGAATGTGACAATCACTTATATCCCTCTTGTTTTTCTCCCAGTTGTCATTCTGTAGACACAGAAGCGCTGGCAGACGCACAGAGCACAGCCTTCACTTGACCAGGAAAAGAGAGAAAAGGCCCCACACATGGCAGTTCATTATTCTAAACAGGAGGTCCTGGGCTGACCCAGGTTGTGGAGGACACATATGTTCTTGTGTTCCAGCTGGTGGTAGGTGTCAGGCTGCCAACCTCACTTGGCCGAGCTCTTCATTATCATCCCAATTAGACTCAATTCACAGACAGGGAAACTGAGGCTGAGGGAGATTAATGACTTTTGTAGAAAACCTAACAGAATCAGCTTTCACTATTGATCTCCTGGTAACAAGCATAAAATCTCATCTCAGCCAGAAAGGAGAGGCAGCTAACTGCAGATACTGGCTGCTTCTGAAATGGACTGTTTTGCCTAGGACTCCAGACAATCTGCAAAGACCAGGCTGCTCAATGTCCCCACAGGCACAGGGCAGCCCAGTGACCTTGTCTAATGGAATATTCTAACCGTCAATGGGACCCAAAGTCAAGTAACAGACCTGGAAACTGGAGAGCAGCCGTGTAGCAATGGTGTTCCAATGGCTTATTCCATATTTGATCTTTCACATTACCATGTGTGTATGCATGTACGTGCACATGTATGCTTGTGGAGGGCAGAAGACAACCCTAAGTGTCCTTCCTCAGGCACCTTCCAGTTTTTTGTTTGACATAGGTTCTCTCATTGTCCTGGAATATCAACAAGATGCTGGGACCCATCTGTCTTTGCCTTCCCACCACCATCACTGGGATTGTAAGCATGGGCCACTGTATCTGGCTTTTCAAGTGCATTATGAGGATGGAATTTGGTCCTCACCAGCAGAGTCTGTCTCTAGTTATTATTTATCATATATATTTCATTTCCCCCCACCATTCCACCTGAGGCTCATTTGACAGGGATGCAAACTAGGACTCTTAGAGTCCTAGTCATACGCCTGACCTGTGTGGCTATAGGATTATCCCAGGACTGGTGACTCAGAGCTGGCCTACTGCATCACATCCAGTATTTCCAGTGATGTCTTATTGGCACAGAGTCCCAACATTGCTCTCTGCAACAGCTCCAAAGGTCTCAGGATCAACCACCTCACAGCTTAGAAACTGGCATGTGGCTATAACAATCGATAGCTAGAGAGAATAAAAATCTCAGCTCCACCCATTCTGAAGACTGCCTCAGATGATTCTGAGGCACATGAGACAGTGACTTTGGGTAGAAACTTGTCCTCCTCTCTCTGGCCCAGGCCCAGGGTAAGAATTTGATGTAGTGGTCAAAGTTTATCTCAGTCCCAGGTCCATTGGAGTTTGGGAATCCTGTAAACTAGTTGCAGAGACAGCTAAATACTAGAGAAGGAATCCCTTAGCTCCTTTCCACATTCCTGAAGCACTGAGTCCCAATCTTCTAGAACCGCCTCATAAGCAAGACAGCAGTGAATTTGCTCTCTCCTTGAAAGGCATTTATCAAACTCTAGAACAGCAGTTCTTAACCTGTGGGTCACGACCCCTCAGCAGTCACATAAGAGCAATTCTACATATCAGATACTTACATTGTAACTCAAGACAGTAGCAAAATTACAGCTACGAATTAGCAACAAAATAATTTTATAGTTGGTGTCAGCACAGCATGAGAACCTGCATTAAAGGGTCACACCATTAGGAAGGTTGAGAACCAGCTCTAGAGACACATTTAATTTTTGTCACTGCAGGAGAGGAGTTGCTACTGACATCTAAGAGGAACAGATTAGGGGTTCTAGTAAACTCTTTCCAATGTGCATGTGAGATGTTCACCCTGTCCCCCAAAATGATATACTTTGCACTGTCAGTAAGGCCAATGCTGAGCATCCTCAGTCAATCCTGAATGGGTAAAAGGTAAGGTATGCCTTTGCACTTTTAGATGATGATTTTGGTGTCCCAATGTCATGCACAGACCAAGCTTTAATGAGTAGATTCCTTCACATATGAAGACTGGACCTTAATGGATCCCATTAGTCCATGCTAGTGGAAGAGATGCAGCCTGGGACAGACAGTTCCCAGAGGCTGATGCACCTGCTTTGTCTGGAAGGTAAACCAACAGACCTTTGCATTAGTCATTCAGGAAAACCTAGCACCTGTCTATATCAACATATTCCCAATGAAAAAAGAAAAGGAAAAAAACCAAAAAGAGATAAATTATTTATCAGCATAAATATTAAAGAAAATTGCAAAACACAGTCTGGTGTCACCCAGCTGTTGTTACGGAATCATCTTGTTATAGCTTCTGGCAAAATACTGTTGTTCTTAATATCAGTGCAATGGTATTGTTGGGGATGAACTGCACAGGGTACATGTGTCTGCTTGCCATTGAGAGATTCAGTAGCTTGCCAACTGGCTCCTCAGACCCACGTGGAAAATTGTGCAAACATACCCCATTAAGACATAGGAAGAGATCATGAACTTCACCAGAGCTCAAGATGCAATTTAAACACACACATGGGTATGCTGCAACTAGATTCAAATATCTCAGGAGAGTCCATTGCTACATTTTCAAAACTTTTATGAACTAGTAAGTGAACATATATATAATTATAATTATATATAATTGAATATCAAGTTATGTGGGTCAGTGAGGTGGCTTGGTGGGTAAGGGTGTTTATTACTAAACTGGATCATGTTGAATTTGCTCCCTGGATTCAGATGATAGGAGTAAACTGACTCCCCTAAGGTGTTCTCTGACCTCCACCTGTACACTGAAGCACAGGTTTGTACACACACACACACACACACACACACACACACATACACAAATGTAAAAAATTAAATTTTGCAGATGCATGATTAAATAAGCAACAGAAGCTACAAAGATGAGAAGTTGTCCAAACTTAAAATGTAGTAGAATGTCTATACTATGTACATACTACTGTGCTGTGGGAATGCATATTTTTTTCCATCTGTACATTGAATGACCTCATGTTGGCAATCTGAGATTGGCCATGGCATGGGTATTTACACCACAGTAATAAGCATACACCTTATGCCTGTGTTGGCACATCACCATCATTACCAACACACACAGAGGAATCAAGTGCATGGTAACAGCATTCACCAAGGGATTCTCTTCCCCCCAAAAAATGCCCATTATTCCAAGTTCAGCAAACTTGTCAGCAGCTCTATAGGCTCCTAGGGAACCAAGAAGTTTAATAAATCTGTGCGATAATAATTAAACACTGTAAATAATTTATCTGCTGAAGCTCCCTGACTGGTCCTTTATGCCTTTGTAGAAAAGTGATCCACGCTGACATTCTGAATAAGTCTGGCAAAAAGAAATGTATGAAGGGAGTGGTAGAGGGAAGCAGGTTTACTCAATAATGTATGAAGCCCCATGCTGGGAAGAGGGACCCTCAGAAAAGAGGCTCTGTGGCAATCTGTCTTTCATCTGGAGCTGGCCTCAGGGTGGAGGTGCTGCCCTGAATCCATGGCACAATTCCTGGCTTGTGAGCAGATGTCCTTCATGCAGAGAGCAGCACTCTTGAGACACAGAGCTAAACAGACCCACGCTGCGAGACAGGATCCCCTCACTGCTACTGAAAGATCACAGTACATATTAATCTAGCAGGCTGCTGAATAACATTTTGAAGGAGGAATTATGAAGTTGAGAAATCCCATGGGGAGGCCAAATGACTTTCCCACCAAATGGGAGGGAGAAAGAGACCCAGTTGCTGTAGAATGTGTATATGTATATTTTGGAGTGTGGGGACTTCCAGCAAATTCTGTACCCAAGAACAAGCCAGAAACACAGCTTGTCAAGGAGTTGTGTGTTCCCCATCTGAGTGAGCTAAAGTTTTACATCCATTAAGCAAATGATGTTTTCTAAGTATCATATAGCTGGATCAAAAGTGCATGTAACTGGAAGAAGTCATGTTTGTGGTGCCCAGGGCCATAGACAAACTGAATTTTGACTTAATTTTGCAAAGAATTTAAAAATAGTTTATAGGACAGTGTAAAGTACTTGTCACACAGGCTTGATGATCTGAGTTCAATTCCCATAAATCATGATGGAAAGAGAAAATAAACTTATGAAACTGTGCTCTGACCTCCAGATGGGTGTTATGGTATGTGCATGAGTGCATTCACACATGCATGCACACTCACACAAATGCAGTAGTAAAATATTTTAAAATATATATTGAGGGGAAAAAAGAATATATTGACTTCAATTCCTTGAACAGAGATTACTGGTCCCCTGCTGTTGAGGAAACCATGTGGAAGGCCCGGACACTGGTCCAGGGTATTCAATGACAGGCTTGGGGACAAGCAAGCCTCCTGAACTATTGCCTCTCTTAATTGCTCTGTGTTTGTGAGCCTTGACTCTGTTTATTAGCCATGTGGCAGGAAGACACCACTGAAAGCCAGTGCCGCCATGATGGAGCCGCCAGAGAAATGGAATGAAGGATATTCTTCCTTCACCCCACTTACAAGACTGCTGATTTCAGAATGGCTCACACAAACACAGTCACTTCTTCCTGAAGACAAATCTTGGTCCATTCTCTATAGGTCATTTGCAGCGGGAAACTAATGCAAAAGTGGCAGCCTGCTTAGGGCGCCCGGCCTGCATCCTCTCTCTGTCTCCATGCAAATACCATTGTTTCCCAGCCTGATTATTATTAAATTGTAATGTAAAGCCAACTTCTGCTTAAGCACCTGTGATGATTAGACTACAAGTCAATTGCGGGTAACACGCAGATATAAATGCGGCTAATAAGTTTTACTGTAATGATTAATCAATTTATGAATACATTATTTAAGCTAATAGCTCAGGTAGGGTATCTTAAACAAGTTACAGAGCACATCGACCAATTCAAACTCCAGCTGCCAGATCAATAGCAAACTGTAAGTAAACTCTGGGGAATAAGCACACTTGCAAAAAAAAATAATAAATGCAAACAAAAGAGTCTTAGAAGAAGAAAACCTACAATAGTTTCAATTTGAAGACAAATGTACACTACTTTAATATATACCAAAGTTTAAAGGAAAAGGTTAAAAATATGTATATCACTTCAAATTTTGTTGTTTTCCATCTTCTGCTGTGATAAATAAAAGCAGCTCATACGAGTGTACAAACATGTGCAGGCCAGTGCCCACACAGGCAAAATGGCTTAAAGGTGACGTTGATTTCTTTTTTTTTTTTTTTTAAACTTTATTTATTTATTTATTTATTTATTTATTTATTTATTTATTTATTTATTTATTTGCCTTGGTGTTTTGCCTGGAACTGGAACTACAGACAGTTGTTAGCTGCCATGTGGGTGCTGGGAATCGAACCCGGGTCCTCTGGAAGAGCAGACGGTGCTCTTAACCGCTGAGCCATCTCTCTAGCCCCAGACGTTGATTTCTTAAAGTAATGAAGCCTTGGACTAATCTCATTGTCTGTTTATCTACGACTGTCCCTTTTAATAATAATATAAAGTATGTTTTAAAAGTAAGACTACCAATTTTGCTGAATGGGGCCCATCTTCCAGCACACACAGGGGACACCTGTTCTTTTATAGCTAGACATCTCCCCTGCTGCCAACCACAGGGAGTTCTGTAAGCAAAGCAAACCCTTGCATTGTACCACTGTCCTGTTTCTATTTTTTTTTAATTACAGCTAATTAATGTGAGTTTAATAAATAAACCAAAAGGGCCTTGATTTCCAAAGGTGGGCTATTTTATCACAGCTTCAAGCAATGGTGCATTTTAAAAAATTAATTAGTATCTTGTGAGATTGGCCACACGTTATTGAGTAAGTAACAGCGGCTAAGTGAAACAGATGAAATATTGGTAAGCGATGCAGCCACAGTATAAGTATGTGCAGAGGGTCAGAGGTTAATCCCTATTGATTTTCCAAGTCTGCGTACAGCACCGCTGGGAAAGGCCGGTTCAGTTGGCAATCAGCTAGCACAAATACATTATAAATCTTACTGTCCACCTCCACTGATCAGTGTCATTTACTTCCTTTGCTAAAGACCATTAAAAAACTACCAAAAAAGGGGGGAAATTCTACTCAGTTGAAACAGAAAGGAAAACCTTGAGTAAGTCTCCTATGTTGGACCAAACCTTTGGGGTGAACATTGCTGAACACAGTGGCCCATCTCCAGGAAGCTGGTTTCCCTCATTGAAGGCAGGAACCATGCCATGTTCTTCAGGGTAAATCCATTCCAATGAATCAACACAGACTATTGTTCCCATGACCTTCAATACCAAACTCAAAGAGATTCTAAAAAGCCTTTCACATTTGAGGGTGTGCAAAGAAAGGGAGGGAACTGAATCCTTTCCTTGAGGTTGTAAAGATACCTCCAACTTGGATTCCCAGAGTACAGTAATACCTTCAAGCATAAGCCTCACTAGATTCCCCCACCTCAACCAGGTCTGGAAATAACTATGACAATATGTTTAGTTTTCATGATTTTCCTTCTTTATAGAAACTGCAAAATGGATCTTCTCTATGCCTAGCACTCTTGATAGTTCAAGAAACAGATGGGTTCTTCCCAAGAAAAATGAGAGCCACATCCTATTGACTCATACTACACAGGCCTGGGAAGAGTCTTGGTGCTGTCAAGCTCTTTGCCATTTACCAACTGAGTGACATCCAGCTGATCGTCCAACCTCTCCCAGCCTTGCTGTTTTCACCATCATTAGCAAGTTTAAGAGCACTCAGTGCAGGAGTAGATATTCAGTAAGTGTTGGCTAATTACAAGCTATTTGACACCAAGAAAGAACATGAGAGAGATCTTCTTCAACCTCTGCACTGCAGGTGGACCTATGACATTGTGGTGTGCAAAGAGATAGGCCGTCTGTTCTCCCAATCCACATGGGCAGGTGAATGCACTCCAGCACCCCATCTACCTCTGAGAAGAGGCATGCTGATGGACCTATTTCCAAGTTACTCAGTAGAAGTATGTTTTTAAAATGCCATTGGAAAGTATAAGAAAGCAAAACACATCAGGAATGCAGATGTTGGTTGGCTTGGCATGAACCAGGAAATGGAAAACTCTTTGGATGAGGTAGAGGTCCTTTTCTATGAGGAGACTGGATGATTTTAAAGCTCAAACCCTAAAAAGATACACAGGAAAGGATCACTTGTAGATATTACGTTTGCATACAAATATAACTTTCTTAGCACCTCCATGTATACACACACATACACACATACATACATACAGAGAGGAAGAGGGAGAGGGAGAGGGAGAGAGAGAGAGAGAGAGAGAGAGAGAGAGAGAGAGAGAGAGAGAGAGAGAGGCAGACATACATGCACAGAGACAGACAGACAGACAGACACACACACACACACACACACACTTCTTGTGCTCTAAACAAAAGACATGGCAGTCTTAAAAAAGTTAAAACAAACATAGCCAGACAGATGTTGGGGAAACTGTTATCTTTGTCCTTTTCAGAATTCCATCAACTAGTTCAGTGTACTCTGGTGTTAGTACTGGAATGCATTGGGAGGGGGGCTTTTAAGAGCTTTAAATTGAGAGGTGGAGACTGAGGGGCAACTGTTCTGAGTTAAGGACACAAACGCACACATGACTTTGTTCCTTACAGAAACTTACTTCTGAAGGCCTCCAGCTCTCCTGAAGGGAAGTGCTTCCTGCAGCTGAGATTAGATGGGGCAGTAGCACAAGCAGGTCTGCAAAGGCCACCTGTTCTGTCTGCAATCTTAGAGGCTCCAGACTGAGCTCAATCACATGCCTTCACCAGTTAGAAAGATCTTCAGGGCATGCAAGGCTCCAGATACCTGCTTATTTATTTGCAAATTGTAAACATGGATCATGCCATTGGCTTTTATCTCCAGGCATGGTCTAGGGTCACAGTAATGCCCATCTAAAAAAACAAAACAAAACAAAACAAAACAAAACAAAACAAAAACCCCAGGGTATACAATTTTTCCTTTTTTTTTTTTTTTTTTTTTTTTTTTTTTTTTTTTTTTTTTTTTTTTTTTTTTTTTTTTTTTTTTTTTTTTTTTTTTTTTTGCTAGTTTACATTTGGCAGCATGTAGGGGTGTGTGTGTGTGTGTGTGTGTGTTTGACTCTAAGATCAAATCAAATTGTATGGTCTTTACCTAGTACTAACTGAAAGGCCCAAGTGAGAAGTAGCTGAATGAGTAATCCTGCCCTTTTGTGTCGAGGACCTCATGTGCTGGTCTTCGTGTAGAAATCTTTTCAAGCCTCTTTTCAGTGTGTGAGGAGGTTTTATTTGAAATTCGATAACTGAATATCTCAACCCATTTCTCTTACACACACATACAGAGAGAGAGAGATAAACAGAGAGAGAAAAAATTATAGATTTTAATAAATTATAGCCCATGTAGAGTGGAAAGGAACAGAGTTTCTACCATAGAGCCTTTGCCTGAGGCATATACGAACTGATTTTGTAGTACCTTGCAATCCCATACAGCCCCTGACCATAAGAGACCTCACAAGGCAGCACACTTGCAATATTTATGAAGAATACATTTAATTCTTAATTGAGAGTCAACAGGTAACCACCTGAGTTGGATTCCCAAATCTGCTACCTCCTTGTTGGATATATCTGCTTCTTCACCTGTAAAATATTCATCATAATAGTACAGCCTTAAAGGATATTCAAAAATAATGATGGCAGGCAAGGCACTTAAAAGAGAATGTGCCATCCACTGAATGTGTTGATATATGCAACAATGAATAGAAGAAAATGATGGATAAATGGGATATATACCCATAAGACATAGAGCTATGTTAGAAATGAACTAACACAATACAACACAAAGAGAAACCAATACTATAGCTCCTAACCACACGCCTATGGAACACTTGACAGGTGCCAGGTATGATCAAACAAGTGCATTTCTAATTTTAATTAGTGTGCTTTTAAATAGACACATGTGACCATAACCACCATACTGGAAAACAAAACTCCAAGGGTGCATTGTTCTGATACTGGAGGACTTTTAATCCATCCACTGGCATATTGGGAGGTATACATGGTAGCTCAGATAAGGGTAGGCTCTGCTCTCAGCCTCCTGGTCCTCTTACTTCTTAGTAAGAAGACTCATTATCACTGGCATTGGCTTCTCTGTGCCAGGGGAGGGCAGGGAACAATATGGCACTAATGGGCCAGCATTACAGGAGGCCTCTAATTTATTGCAAGCTCTACTTGGCTTTCTTCCATGCTTTGGGCCTTGAATCCCAGATGGAGATCTTTGGGAAACCAGCCTCTAACCATTGTCTAGCCTCCCAGGACAGATGCTGCCTTTGTATTTTGTGTCCGGTCCCTCCTCCCTAATATGTATATGGCTGTTCACATTCTATAAATGGGCACTCTGACTGGCCCAGCCTTCCCTGTGGCAGTGACCACATGCTTCTCAGGAGGCAACAAAACCAAAGCCCATCTATAACAAGGATCCAATGTGTCTTATCTTGGCAGTACTGTAAAGTAGTATCTGCCTTGACATTTTCATGGTATGAAGAGACATCACTCTAATACTGTCATCTTCATAATACTCAGTATTGTGTAGTCACATGCAATTTTAAGTTATAAAGTAGAAAGTTAAAAAAAAACCCTATACTTACAGGTTAACAAATAAGATTACAAGATTAAAATGAAAGACTTCACTAAATCCAATCTTCTCTCATGCTGAGATAGGTCTTTATTTCTTCTGACTGTTAAAATTACCAACAAAAGACTGTCTTCTCCACACATAATGAGATCCCTGAAGGCATTGACTGACCCAAATTCATATGTATATAGATTTACTGACTGAAGTGGTACTTGATTCACAGTAGGTATTCACTGTATATTGAATGGATGGATGGATGGATGATAGATGGAGAGGGTCAATGGGAGGAGAGAGAGATGGAAGGTGATGTGGCTGCAGAAAGTGCGATGGGAAGATGATGGGACTGGCACATAGAGGGATGAATGGAAGTGAGAGAAAAGGAAGGGATGTCATGTAGAGAGAAGGATAGTCAAACAGCAGAGGGAGAAAGAACATGATGGATGGATGGATGGATGGATGGATGGATGGATGGACGGACCTATGCAGTGATAGAGCAAGTATCATTCCAAATAGAGGAACATTTAAAAATGTTTTCCTTGCTTCTGTTTTCTTCTTTCTTTTCTTCTTCTCCTTCTTCCTCCTTCCTCTCTCTCTCTCTCTCTCTCTCTCTCTCTCTCTCTCTCTCTCTCTCGTTTTTTGATTAAGGGTTTCTCTACGTAACATCTCTGGCTGGCCTGGAACTCACTCTATAGACCAGTCTGTCCCCAAACTCACAGAAATCTACCTACCTCTGCCTCCCATGTGCTGGGATTAAAGGTGTGTTAAGAGGTTTGGTTTTATTTTCTTCTTCCTTTCTAGATATGACTGTACTGATAAGCCCTACTTACATTTGAGGATGACCGAATATCCAAGTCTATGACTCCCATGGCCAAGGTTATCTGTCTCACTGATGATAACACCCTAAGACTTCTATGGAACTTCAAAATGAAAGGAGAAAGAAGTCCATGATGGAAACATCATGACACAATTTTAAAAATTGGAAATAAGTTAATAGAAATTATAAATCCAGTCAACCCAGGGAGAACTTGTACATGAAAAGGGAAAAGAAAGGAAGAAAGCATTTTGTATTTTTTTTTTTAAAGAAAGAAAAGGGGAAACTAAATTAACCCAACCCTTACGACCACAGCCAGCTGTCTCCTTTGAACTGCTAGATTGCTGAGCACACGCCCTATGCATATTCATAGGCGCTGCAGGAAATTAAACACCTTTGGAACCAGCACTAAAACTTCCCTGCCAGCCAATTCAGTGAACCAATAACTCAACAGCCCCCTTGTGGCTTGGAAGAATTAATGCATCTTCCATAGGTGGGAAGGCTCACTTTGGGGTGGGGCTGGGACCTAGAGTGTGGACATAGAGCTTTGGAAAAGGAGGGAGCAGCTGCCCAACCATTTTTACAAATGTTAGATGCACCTCTTCCCCCCACACACATACTTTTGGTGTGGAGTGAGAGCAGTATGTTACTGTTATCCATTTCCTTGCCTGAGTCTGAGAAGGAACCCCGATGTGGTACATACTCCTTATCAACCTAACCTGCTTAAAGTAGAAACAGATCAAACAAGCCCAGTATTTCCATTTAAAAACATCATTTAAGGGGATTTTACGCTGTCGGAGAAGATGGATACACTGTGTTTGTTTTGTACATTAATGAGCTATAAAAAGAATGGAATAGGCCATAAATACAGTATTTTGTAATAGCCTTTACTAAAAAACGCTACTACTTGTGTTTATCATTTATATCCTTGTATACAACCTCAAAATTGATTACAACTTTAAAACGTACATAACTTGCTGTGTTTTTCATTTCAAGCTATACCACAAACATTTTTATAACTCAGTTAATATATTCCATATTTTGTGTTCTTATTGATTATGAATATTTCTTTAGGGGATTTTATTGCTTTTAAAATAACAAATGTTAGGTATTAAAAAAAAAAAAACAGGAAAACCTATTGCAAGCTTCTGTTCTTCCTTGCCCTGGTAATTCTAATACATACATTTTAGCACAAGCATAGTCGGGTGTCTTTTCCGTATCTTTCATGCTCCTTTACGCTGACGTTAAAAATCCCTCACTGAGGACACTGCAGAAGAATTAGATTTTCCCAAGGAAACCTCCAATTGAGCAGTTTTGAACTAAATTCATAATCCTTTCCTTCCACAATTAAAAAATTAAAGTACCAAAAGATCAAAAGATTAGCATCCATAACATGATGGACTTACATCAAGTATATATTATCTTTTCTAATTGCCATTTCACTTTATAGGTTAAAATATGATTTATATCTATGATAAGATTTCACTATTAATTATCAAACTGAAAAAATAAAATCTCACATTATAAATTCTCTGCTGGAAATTAGTTTTATTATTTTTTTTTCCATAATCCCATCACACAAGCTGTAAGTGCAGTGCGGCATGAACACTTTAATTTTTCCAGTTAGTTTTAAGCAAGCCCAGAGGTGAGGTTTAATAAGGATCAATGGCACTTTATCTGGGACAGGGCCTCTTCACAGCATGCAAATTACACAGTAACACTTTAAAAAAGAAATAGATTTAATTAAAAAAAAAAAAAGTAGAACCACAGGCTCTGGAAATTCAATTAAAGGATTTATGCAAAGGTTTGCGAGGTTTTTATATGCAGTTACTGCTTACATAATGAGCTTTTCATATTAAAAATCAATAGGTAATCTAGACTAGAAGATCATCCCCTTAAATACATTTTTGAAATCAATTTGAAAAATAGTCCATCAACTGCTGTGACTACTCTAGCTGCTTCGATTACACTAAAAGCAATATTTAGATTGTAAGACGTGCTATGGAATATCTATGCTGGGATATGGCTTTCAAGGGCTCTTAGACTTTCGAGTGCCTAAGATGATCACCTAGTAACTCAAGATTGTGTTAAATGCATAAATGATTTATTTAATTATGAGGAGAAGCCCACAGGTACAACTCAACTGCATTCCTAATGGTTAAATGTGTGTGTGGGGGGAAGGGATCAGCTGAAGGAGGAAAAGGAGGGGGAAGGGTGGAGAAGGAAAGAAAAGGAAGTCGGGGTAGGGAAGAGGCTGGGAAGAAAGGAAGGGAAAAGGGAAGGGAGGGGCAGAGGGAGGGAAGGGGCGGGGAGGGAAAGAGGGAGCAAGGGCTTTTCTAAATTTGTCTTTGCTATCTCAATTGCCTATTGTGTGCTGGCTACTTAGCCCTTGGAGATATGCATTTCGCTTTAAAACTCATTTAGTTCTTCAACTGAGGAAGCAATTAGCTAGCTTATAATTTAAGCGGACTTTCCATCCTCTGTGATAATGGGAGACAGGTCTTGAAATAAAAGACAAAACCTGTTTCTCCAGCTACATCCAGCAAATCCACATCACCTGTCTCACAGCCAAACTTTCCCCAAATTTGGAAATACTGAGAACAATCATTATATTTACAGGTAAATAGGCAAACCAGGACACAGGCATCTGCGCAGAGGACAGTCCTGCGGAGGCAGAGGAAGGATGAGGCATGTACACTCCCAACTTCCCCTCATTACATCACAAGAAATATGAGGCCCATTCTTCAACATCTTCCCAGGGCTCCAGTTATCTTCAGCCCAAGTTAGACTCCTTCAAACAGGCCTAAATTGTCCAAGGACTAACTCAGAACCAAACACCACCTTAAGCTTTCCTGCAAATACATACAAACTGTATCCATCCACCTCCCACCAGCTCCTGCCTCAGTAACAGCAGCATTTGCCTGGTTAAGATGGAAGGCAAGACAACACAGGGGCATATATCCCAGGGACACAGTTCACAGGAGAGAAAGATGGGGATGAAGCAGCTTCAAACATCAGAGATGGGAATGGACAGGGCCTACATAGCGGTTTCTGGATGTATCTCATTAGTGAGCTGGCTCTTCCTCTAAATGCGCACACAGATGTATTGAGGGAGGCTTTAAGGACAATTAACTAGCATTAGCTTTACCTAGCATTTATATATACAACATGAACTTATATGGCTACCACGTGGTTGTAGCATTTAACTCCGAAGAGCCAGGATGCTTATATAATAAGCTTATAGATATTTCTACATATGTATGTTAAGAATTTTGCACTTCTAATAAAAAGGTAATAAGCGAGAGGCTGGATATTATAATGTAATACTTTCTGATAGCATCATCATGATCCTAAAAGAAGACAAGTCCAAGCAGTGGGCCAGGGACTGGATGACTCTAATTATAGGCAAAGCTCAGGAGCTAGGGAGGAAACAGGCTGCAGACTGCCAGCTGACCACTACCAGGGTAATAAGGATATTGTACAATTGATTGTAGTGGTGACTGCCTGGTTCTGGGAATACACTAAAAGCCACAGACATACATGCTTTAAAGGGTCCAACTGAATTATATGTGAATTATACCTCCATAGAACTGTTACAAACAATAAAGTGCAGTTTATGACCTGTAGCTTGATTCTGTGAAAGGTTCAAGGACTACGACAAAATAACTCTAATGTGGAAAAGCAGGAACCACAGTAAATAAGGAGAAAAGTAATCTTTTTCTTTCCCCATGAAAACCATCCTTTAAAAGAAGGTAAGTTTCTTTCTCTACAAAATATCTTCTCCTGAGATCACGGCCAAGGATACATCGGAGTAAAATGTGCAAACAGACGGTATTGCCTTTTTCTAAAGGAAGGAGCTCAATTCAAAGTCAGCAGAGCCATGAGATGGCATGAAACGAGAGCTTTCCCGTCCTGGGCTAGTGTGATCAAAATGTCAAATAAGAAATTGTTTTGTAACCAGGTGAGAGAGGTTGGTAATGGAAGTTTGAACAATGTTAACACTTAAAATTTCAGCAGAACCATTTCAATCCATAAATGTATAAAAGTCATTTTACGGTGTGCTTAACAGTCGGGACCAAGGGCTGTTATAAAAGAAGATGCCCTCAATGTCACTTCATTTCTTTTATTCTTATTATCACATTTAAATCTCTCTGTAAAAGTGGTCTTGATAGGTAGCTTTATTACACATTTCAAGATTATTCATTCTGCAGAGAACTTCCCCAAGGAATTAACAGATAAAAAGAGAGCACTCTCCCCTGTCACCCCTACTTTAATACTGCGATACAGAGTTAGAGACAGCCCCCACCCCAAGTCTCAGCAGTCTTAAAGGTCACTCTTCCTGGCCTGCTGAAGGCCACTGGTTGCATGTAATAGCCTTGGCTAGTATCATGATGCTCATTTTGCAAACGCCTGGGAATAAAGGTGGCAAACAGGAAAAGTCAAGGTGGGAATTTGCTAAAGAGCATTATAAAGAATGAAATAAATAAAAGTGTGGCAAGTTCCCTGACCACTAAACACATGTTGTGGCATGTACACACACACACACACACACACACACACACACACACACACACACAAATAAAATTAAATAAGACAATTCTTTTGGGTTGGGCACAGTGGTGGGTGGTGTACACCTTTAATTATAGCAACCAGAAGGCAGAATCAGACAGATATCAAGTCCAGTCTACATAGCAAGTTCCACACCAGCCATAGAGAGACCCTGTCAGGAAGGGGGAGGAAAAGAGGAAAAATCAGGGTTTTTGTTTTGTTTTGTTTTGTTTTGTTTTTAAATATAACCAAGAGATACCCATCAATAGTATGGCAAACATTCTCACTTTCCCACAGTTCACTGGAAAAGGAGGGGCCCCAAAGCTACCCCATTCTCCTCTGTTCACATGTGAGTAGGTTATCTTTGTCTGAAAGACTCTTAAGTAAATATTTCCAGCTTTGTGGACCAAACCACACCATTTACAACTGTTTACTTCTGTAGCTGAAATGCTACAGCAGCCCAGGGACAAACAAGGCTCTGTCCCAATATGACTTATTCTGTTTTCTTGTGGTGCTGGAAATCAAATTCTGGGTCCTGCACATGCGAAGCACATGATCACTCTACCACTGAGTCTCATCCCTACAGCACAATAAAACTTGGTTAGAGACACTCAAATGTGAATCTCATGCATTTTTCATATATTAAAAATGACTCGTTTCCTTTAAAAATATTTTTGAACCATTTTTAAATGTAAGAAGAGTTCTTGGCTCTCAAGTTGAACAGAAAGAGGCAACTGGCCAAAATTGGCCCAGGAGGTAGGTAGACCAGTAACTCTGTGGTGTTGCTGGTTTGTGGTGATGATGCTGTTGTCTCTGAGAAAGAAATGGTAGCATTTTTTTTAAAAAAAATACTTAAGCTTACTGATATGCATTCTAAGTTGTATGCTCTCAACAGAACAATAAGATCAGCTTGGTTTTCTGGACAGAAGTTACTCTAAACTTTTTAAATGTCTTCTTTGGAAACATTATCAAGGTCATGCAGTTTTCTCTTATTTACAAATAAGCAGTGGTTCATAGAATTGGTAACTCTGACACATGTAATACTAGAGACACATGGCTTTGTTTTCTGAAATACAAAGCAGATCACATTCCCTCTGGCCCTGCCTGGTCGTAATCCCATCGTCAATGCAATGAGCAATGTGAATGCAATATGCAGTCAGAACTATGCGTGGTTGGGGTTTGAATTTGAAATACATACACAAGTGAAAATTTACAGTGGTAACTCTTTCATTGTTCTATCAATCCTCTGACCTCTGTAAGCAAGGCTGCTAGGAATAGCCATGGGAACAATTAGCCTATAATCTCTAACTGGAATGGCTTTACTGAATAAATTTAAAGTCTGAATTATATCACATTTCTGCATTTAAAAAGTATCAGGCACTGCAGTGTAATGATTCAGTGGGCAAAGCCCTTTACATGAAAATGTAAGGACCTGAGTTTGAAATCTAAAACTAAAAAAAAAGTTATGGTAGTATGCATCTGTAATCTTGGCATTCCTACTGGGCAAAGGGAGGTAGAGACAGGAAAACCACCCAGGATCTTTCAGGCCAGTCTAGAGTATAAAGCATAAGGAATAGCCTACTACAAGGTGAAAGGAGAGAATGAATTCCCGAAAGTTGTTTTCCACGTGCATATGCACATGTGTACACAAGCATGGACACACACAGGCACACACTATAATATATATGTATGTGTATGTACACATATATATAGCATAACTTTTTAAATTGAAGAATCTTTATAATATTTGATATAAGTATGTGTAGAGTCAAAAGCTGACATAGGTTATCCAGAACAGTTTTAATAAAGAAGAATGATTACAAATGGATTCATTTAAAAATATTAAAATCTTTCTTTCATGTATTCGTACATCTGCATTCTAAAGATAATTACAATATTCTTGCATATGGAAATAATTATTATGACCATCAGGGTCATTATAATGCTGCTGCTGAAATTGTGGGTGAGGACTGAGCATGACAGAATTTCCAGGCTTGTTTAGACCAAGTGATGCTCAAGGATTTTTTTTTTTAATTATTTAACCAATGTGGCCCATATGAGATGTTTTTAATACCACTAGGTAATTACTATAATATCAATGTGTCTTGGTACAAAGTCACAGGAGAAAACAGAGATAGAGTAGCAGGAAAGGCAAAAACTTCGCATAGCACTTGAGGCTTCATGTATGATCAACAGTTCTGAGATCATCCCAACCCAAATCCAACAGAGGGAAAATGTGCTGGAGAGAAGAACACAAATATGGATGACACATTTTGTAGATTATAGCTAGCAATGTGGCAGAAACATTGCATTGGATCATTCTTCTTACCGAAGCAAAACTTCATTATTCTTTGTAAATGCTGAACCAGAAAAATGAGGTGAGGGATGATGGTCACATTCCCAAAGTGCCCTCAGCTTCAGGGTACCTATATTGTATGTCACATTGATATGCTATTTGTGGTTCATGAACTGGCAGAAAGGGAAAAGCAGATCTTGGATAAAGAAACATGATTGACTGTGAAGTAGATGCTGAGAATGGTCAGTAGCTCAGCTATGATGTTTTATTATTTGACTTCTGATTCTTTTGTGCAGAGTCATGGAACCAAGAAAATGGTAGCAGCAGGAGACTGAATTTGCATCACAAACTGGAAGGAAGTAAGAGCAAAATTACTAGCCACATCTTTCCAATCCTCCTGGAAAGGAAAAAAAACAAAACAAAACAAAACAAAAAACAAAAAAATCCCAACTAACAGAGACGTCCTTACAGATCCCAGCATGCGCATGCTGCCCAGCTCTTTCCGCATGGCCATCATATTTTTGCCAGGAGCTCTATGGAGTATCATATTTTCCGGCCATGCCAGAAGGAACTAGGAAAGATCACTTAACACACAAAGAACAGAATGATAAGGCTGAAGTCATGGAAGGCATGGAAATTGCTTCATTATCTATGGTTGTTCTAGAGTTAAATGTGTGAATAACTTGAGTTAAAATAAATTAAGAGTCCGAATTGGAAACAATAGTCCACTATCCAGTGCAAAAAGCTGTTGTACCCACTTCTTCCTGGGTGCATGGCTAAACCATATTTCTCTTGGCCTGTTAAGGTGCAAAGAAACGCACCACTCCTATACTTATTTGTTCCTCCAAATGGTCTCTTTTCCCTGTGATACTACATGTTCTTGATTCATTCATGAATCTCATACAGATGGAGCACAACAGCTATGAAAGCAATGAGATGGAAAAAAAAAAGCAAAACAAAACAGAGCAATAAAATGGAAAGAGTCTGGGTCTCCATGTTACCATTGAGAAAGGAGCTGCTTGGTAACCCAAAATAGTAACATTAACCCTTCTAGAAGCAATAAATAGATTCTGACTGTATGTAAACCACTGTGCATGTATGAGCTTGTTTAACAGTCCTTACAAACATCCCTTTTAGTAATACAACAATGTACAATGTAGACATTGCAGAATTCCTGAGAATATCATCCACATATCATTGTTTCTTATTCTGGGTCATACACATTGGTTTGTTTTAACTGTGTCAAACAAACACCCAAAGGAGCATCTCTAGGTTTCACCTAGCATCACCTCACCTGATTTCTGGCTCACTGGAGCTAGTCCTACTGCCAGCTCCCAAGTAACCACATAGAGATTTCTTATTAATTATGAAAGCTCAGCTGATAGCTTAGGCTTGTTTCTAACTAGCTCTTATAACTTAAATAAACCCATTTTTATTCATTTACTTTCTGCCTCATGGCTTTATTACCTTTACTTTGTACTGCCCAAGATGCCTTCTTGCTTCCTCTGTGTCTGGCTAGCAACTCTGCTTTCTTCTTTCCAGTAACCCTTGCTGCCCCTAAAATTCTGCCCAACTATTGGCTGTTCAGCTTTTTATTAAACCAATCAGAATGATATATCTTCATAGTGTACAAAAAGATTATTCCACAACAATTCACATATTTGTAACAACAGTCATCTTAGGGGAAATATGGCTAAGCCTGGATGCCCACAGTATAAGGTAAATCCATACACTCTTCCTCACTGGGAGGAAAGCATGTCTTGGCAGCCTGTTACGTTTTAAGATTCAGTTTTCCAGATCTTTTTACTAGACCACATACATGAAAAGGCCTTCTGCACAGCCCATGATAGCTTCTAGGGGAAGTTAGCTTCGTGCTGAATGGGTGATTTATGGTGCTGCCATCACATTGCATTGTAGAGCCTGCTGCCATCTCAATTGAAAACTTGGTCTCTTCTGCTCACTTTTTCTCTGCCTTAGCCAGTCTCAGTCTCCACGAGCTATTGTCAGTTAACACATTTAACAGATTAAGCGCTTAGTTTTTATAAATTACCCAGACCTGTATTTTCCTTGTTTGCTTTTTCCTAAATGTGAAACAAGCTGTGAAAAGGAAATGTCTTCATGGTAACAGTCCTTAAATATTTTACAGGCAGAAATCTTAGTGGGTGGTTTGGAAGCTTAGTTATCCTTCTCAGAAGAGGACATATATACCTCTGAAGACTTACAATCCACAGTGACAGTGAGGCCATGTCACTTATTAGCATGTGCCTCTGAAATCTAGGACTGACCGGCATTTGAACATTCACAACAGAGTACGGCCAGAAGGATTGCACAGGTGTGAAAGCAAAGCCATTCCCCATCTCTGTATCAACAGACCAAATCAGCACTGAGAAGCCAGTTAGAACCACTAGAGGAAAAAACACAGTGGCAGGGAGCTTCAGTCTTGAACATCATTGAGGGGTGACAGTGTCAAGAGCAGTCTTAGTGACCTCCGGAGAAAACTCCAGAGCAAATCTGTCAGTGTACAGATTCAGAGCACAGATTGCTGCTGCACCCTTTCTTCTCATCGGATGAAACTTCCATGCTTGGAGTATCGTTATCACTTGGTAGATGAGGAACTGAGGCTTGGACTGGCTCAGCAATGTATCCTAGGCAGATGAGCTAGGTAGCATGCAGCAAACAGCATTTCCTCTTAGAGCTGCTTTATTTAAAATATTATTTCTATTTTTCTACTTTCCACAAGTGTTCTTTCTTACTTAGAAACTAGGATGGTTTGAAATCCCAATTCTTCTCCTCTCCCCTGCTCACTTCTGTTATCATCTCCTGCATTCTCCTCCCATCCCCTCCTTTCTCTCTCTTCTTCTCCCTCTCTCTCTCTCTGGATCTAAGGGTCTAACTATGCCATTCAAGATGCTCTCCAACTTGTATGTACACACAATCCTCCCATCCTCCTGGGACTTGAGACTGAAGGTGCATGGCATGAGCTTCAGCGTGCCTCCGAAGAAGGCTGACTGTGTGCCCTGAGCTGGCCTTGTGAAGAGCTGCCTTATGCTGGCTGTGTGGAGCAAAAGGACATATATAGAACCCCTGCTGAGGCATGCTTCCTCTACAGTGTTACAGTTTTAGTCATTCAAGGTGAGGGTAGAAAAAGGAGTCAGTGCAATCAGCTAGTATGCACTTTGAAGGGAGGCTTAGTGTCTATGGAATTTAAAGAAAAAGAACAGCAGGGTGGAACTGTGTTCCTGCACTGAAGGAGCAGAATGGCTCTCTAGAAAATAGAAGCTAAGCAGAAAAGAGGTGTAAAGGCTCAGACAAGGGCTAGTGAGATGGCTCAAATGGTGAGGGCACTTGAGTTTGGTCCTTCCACGTGGTGAGAGAGGAGAACTGAACTCTAAATTAATCTCCTCACCTCCACACATGTGCTAAGGTGCCCACCCATTAAATAAATACATGATACATGCAATAAAAAAATACAGCTTCAGACAAATGAAGATCTTCAGGATAAGGAGTCCCTAGGCACACAGGCCAGGAACAGTCCTCAGGCAGCTAGTGCAGATTCTGAGAACGGTAATACTGCACTGGTGAATGATGGAAGATACTGGATGCTTTGTCCTTATTAAAGGACACAGGGATTCCCTCACCTCACAACTCGGCACTCTAAACAATTAATAGAGATACACAGAATGAAAACAAAGGTAGAAAGGGCCAGAGTGACTCATGCCACTAAGTTTACATTTACGTGACAGCTCAAAAAGAGTGCTGCATCTAGAATATTCTAGTCCTGCCAGTTTCAAAGAAGTATGATCTTCTAAATTCTAGGACCAGAGGCAGGAGGCACCAGCGCTAGATATCTACTTTAAGCTTTTATAAGTCCTAATTTCATTCCTTTCTTCCTTACAATTCCGAACAGAGGGGAACAGGCATTAATTAAGCAAGGCTTTATCTCCTTCTCCCCTAATGAAAGCCAAGTTACGGTTATATTTTTCCCAAGATTTTTCTTCCACTTAATGAAGACATTATCCCCGAGTTTTCAAAGCCATTTTACAAAAGAGCATTCAAGAGACATTAAAGTCAGTTTAAATGAAGAAGTCTTTTTGAAGTCAATAAACAATAAAAGAACAATGAAAAGAGACCCTTTGATCCTGTCTTAGTCCAAAGCCTTTAATTTCTGTTTTAATCTACTAGATGAGTAAGACTCATGTTCAGATATCCCTCATCCCTGGGATATGCGAAGCTTGAACTGCAAGCATTTTATAACCTTAAGATTACAATGTGTGCACAAATGTAATGCATATAGCTAACTATGTATATGTAGATGGCTATATATGTATCTGTGGATATGTGTATCCCACACATATGCTTCCTGTACATGTGCATAACCTATAGCTTGTTAACATGAATACAAGTCATTCAGAATTCATTCATCAAACAAGGGAAAAGAAGTTTTAAAATTAGTTCTAGTTTACTTAAAAAAAAAAAAAAAGAAACAGAAAGAAAAAGAAAATGGAATCTTTGACTTTGAAATTCACAGTAAGATCAAAGACTATAATGCACATAGATTTTTTTCAAGGTATACATTATTAATAGCACAGGCAAACACATAACTAATCAATAGAGCGGTCAAGAGATGATAAGACAGGCATGCGTCTGTGGTTGCGCACAGCACCATGTGGGGTGGGAACCGTGTTCCATCTCTGAGCTCTGCTTCTCTGGTATCACCCTCAGTCCAGCCATTTCCTGGCCGTGCTGTAACAGCTGGACTGCTTATTACAGATGGAAAGGGTGAAATAGGCAGCTTAACGTGCCCCTCTGTGTCAAACATTGCTCTTTAGATGTTCCCCACCCTGTTACTGAGCAAAAGTCATAAAACTTTAAATTAACCATCTTAAAGCATGCCACTTTATGGCATTTTTAGTACATCCATGGAGGTGTATAACCAGCCTTTCTACCTGATTCCAAATGTCCCTAAAACCTGTGAAGAGACCTCAAACCCATTAGTAGCCTTTTTTTTATACTCTGTTTTCCCACAGCCTCTGGAAACCACCCCAACCTGCATTCCAGTCTCTGTAGATTTGCCTGCTCTGGATATTTTGTATAAATGGGATCATACATGGTATGACCTCTTGGGTCTGGCATGATGGCCTCTTCTAATTTAAGAACAACAAAAGCCCATACTTTTATTCTATACATGACTTCTGCTGACAGAAAATAAATCTACGAAACAGAATATTCTTTCTTAAAAAACTGTGTGTGTTGCTTATACTGCTGATACCCTCTCATGAGAGACATTATTTATGAGGCAAATAAAAGGAAGTTTGGTAATTCACCTTCCAAGGAGTGTGGGAATGGGATCTCTATAAGCAAACAGGTTGTAGAGAAAGAAAATGAGGCCATAACCTGGGAAAGATATCAGGTTAAGAGAGTCTGGGTACACGAACGTCATTTTATTTATTTATTTGTTTTTAGGGATATTGGATTTAGGGGTCATAAAATGAATAGCTCTGTGTATGTTTGCATGTGTGTGTGTGCAATGTGCACATGTGGGACATATGCTTACTTATATGCTAAGAGAACAGAGAAATATGGTGAGTGTCCTGCTGTATCTCTCTTGCCTTGTTCCTCTGAGACAGGGAAATTCACTGAAATTGGCACTAAGCTGGCAGGCAGGAAGCCCCGAGATCCGCCCACCTTCTCCATTGTAGCTGCTGCAGTTATAGGCACATGCATGGCCAAGCTAGCTTTTTATATAGGTGATAAGTGATTGAACTTAAGTAAGGCCATCTTACTTGCAAGGCATTCTTATTCACTGAGCCATTTTTTTTTACCCAAAAAATTCTCTGGCCCTTTAGCAAATGCTTTCTTAGAACCACCGTGGGAAACTGCCCTGCATGGTCCAAAGGTCATTATGATTTCCAACCTCTGTGGAAACTGTGTAAGACACGGTAAGATACCAAGAACTAACTACTTCTCTCCTCTCAGGTAGTTCTTGAAAAATCAACATCATACAATCAAAAGGAGGGTTGCAATGTCTGTTTCTCAGATTGGATGGGCAATCCCCAGGAAGTGAGGCCTCCAAGGAAAGAGACCCACTTCTGTATAAATGAATTAAAAAGACAGCACAGATAGATCTGAGTGCAAACCCTGATTAGCTTTTGACAGAGCTGCTAGACTTCAGCTTAGATGAAGACCAAGTAAGATGCGGATACCAAGGAAGCTCTGAACATATTACAGGCATTTGTCACCCCTGTTCTTAGTCAGGATTTTGGGTGAGGTGTCATGTATGGGAAATGGTAAAGAAAACCACTTACTGGCAACTGGTGGGTAGGATAATCCATGCCTATTATCTCATTTTCTGTCCCAGGATTCCAGGTATGGCTTAGTCAACTCAAACCAATGTAAGTGACAAGGCAAACCTTGCATTTTGCAAAATCTGCACGTGTGCTTGTGTAACCCAGTGATGAGAGAGGGAGCAGGGAGACAATACAAACGACCAGTTATGAATTTATCAATAACGAGAGCTGCTCAGTCTGCCTGAACCTTCTAGGAAGTTAACGAATACATAAGCTCCATCTCATGAAAACATCGCTTGCAATATCAACATGGGTTTGAATCCCCTGCTTTTCAGTGATGGTGCTTTTCGGCTACATGGCATTTTATAAGGCATCATAGGAACTGCCTTCACCATCAATTGCCCTCACCACAGATGGACACTGTCTAGATACACACTGTGAGGACACTTCCAACATATATTCTGGAGAACACTGATGCCAAGGTTCTCATCCCTCTGTTGCACATTCCGTGTTTTCACCCTGGTACAGTAAGAGCAAATGCACTAACATGAGACTGAACTGCAGAGGGGAACAGCACTGACATAAGCAAAGGAAGGCAAAACAACCAGCCTCCAAGCCAGCATGTAGCAATGGCCCAGTGTCTGGAAAGACACTTAAAATCCCAGTATTCCCAGGGTGGTAGACAGAGGTTACAGTGAAGTCCTCGGAGGGGACAAGCATGGGTACCTAAGACAAACAGTGGGGTTGGGGCAAGACCCTGGGAAGCAGCCACAGCTGGTCGGGATGTCACCAGTGTGACTCTTCCATTGCCCGCTGCCTCGTTTCTCAGAGCTAATCAAGGGGAACGAAACTAGTCCGGGCGGCAGGGCAAGTTTACAACAACTGACAGTAAGTATAACATACGCCAGTTTGTATTAAGATGTTATCGCACCTTTCTCGTTCTAATCACCAATTATGACTCTATTACTCCTTCTTGGCAGTTCATCTGCTCCTGCCTCCGCTAAGGGCGACTTGGAGACAGACCTCTGATCTCCCAGTTCCACTTCAGTGAGCGCTCAGCACGGCGGCTGTCATCTGCAGACACTGAAGAGGGGAGGCATTGCTTTGGCTCAGATAACTGTACCTGACCTTACAACAATTTACTAAGGAAATACCTGCCTAATAGCGGTGCGAGCGCCGTTTCCTTTATGCTCGCCACCGCACCGCAAATTAGCGACAACAGGATAAATCTATGGCCGGCTCACTAGACACTTCATTAAATCACTGTTCTCCTGCCTTGTAGCACGCTAATAGAATCACAGCCCTCGTTAGCTACTGAATAAAAGATCAATCACAGACTTTGAAAGCTCTTGCTACCAGCATCCAGAGGAAACAAGGAAGGGTTGGAGGGGGAGAGGAGTGAGCGAGAGAAGAGAGAGGGCGATATTTAGGATCATCGCTGAGATTCTGAATGGCCTCGCTACAAGCTGCTTCAATTACCTTTTCCACAACTGACTCCAAGCCCAATACTCAGAGGAACTTGTTAAGCCTGCTTCCAAGAGCAGAGCTCTAATATATGACTGCTAGACCCTGGTCAAAAGTTCATAATGTGCATATGTAAAAAGGTACTAAATTGCCTGAGGGCTAAAACCAGAGGAGTTTAATTGTAGCAAAATGCTGCAAATGGTCTGCTGAGGGTCCTTCTGTGGGGATACTGCTGGCTCCGGCTGATTGAAGTATGGAACATAAAAGCCTTACAACAATATTTCCTTAAATGCTGGGGAAGCTGCCAGCAGTTGGTACTGCATGAATGTTACAGTGCAAGAAAAACATTTTCCTCCCCTAAAATAAATAGAGTATTTAAAAACTGCCCCGGCTCATAATTCCAAAGCTTGACGGAAAAAAAGGGAGGGTCCCTGCGATAATAAATAAGGTATAATTAATAAGGTATAATTCACAGGGCATGTTCCATCCACTCTCATAGGGTGTTTTTACATGGGGCACATGGAACAAATTCAGGAATGACCTGTATAGAGATTTTGGTTCAGGAATGGCTGAGTTTTTTGAAAACAGTGCTGTGCTGAAATAACAGCTGCCCCTGGCTGCTTTGCCCATCTTTCTAGGTTATGTGGACCTGTGTGGGCATCCTTACAAGAGTAGCTCATTTGTTTGTCTTTATTTCTTCTTGCTTTAAATGAGCCCTGCATTTTGTACCAATGGCTTTTCTGGATTTGTTTACTGTATGTATACTCACTCTCTCTCTCTCTCTCTCTCTCTCTCTCTCTCTCTCTCTCTCTCTCTCTCTCCCCACACACACACACACCTCCCTCTCTCTTGCTCTCTCTGGCATATTATTAACTAGCTTTTCATTGGTGTAACTGACAATGGAAGTGCAGGGACTCTGACAGGAGCTGCTCATAGGATCAAACATAGGCACTGGAAGAGCTATGATTTAGTGTATAAACAAAGAATTAGAATTCTAATGTGTAAGTGATGCAGAGTGAAGGGTGTCACTTTATTTGGGTTTTAAAAAATATCAAACATGGAATTCTTTAGTTCTATGATAGCACCAAGCTTCCAGCAGGGACTAGATAGCTTCACTGCCACCAATACAGGTGGACAGTCACCAACAGATTGTGGACCTGGAGATTAGTGTGGGTGACAAGTGTGAGGTGAAGTTGGAAGTGAGATGATCATACTCTTGCCCCTGTTGCTGTACTTCTCAAGCCTTGCCTTCCAAGAAAAATACTTACAAATTTCTCATGAAAATCACAAGGTATTTCTTCTTGTAACATCACAATTTAAAGCTAAACTCAAAGCATCTATCCTTTATTTATGGTCACCAGGATGATTCAAGGTTACTCTGCCTTGCTACAACACCAGACTGGTTCAGAATATTATTTGCTCCACACATTTAAGAAGTGGTCATAGTTAATGTTCATTTAGTTTTGCAAAAGCAAAAGACACAGTGGGTGACACCTGCTTTTTCTCCTAACTAAATGGTGAGCATCTGAAGGAAAGGCAGATTTGTGTCTATTTCTGTTGTGTTCTATGGACTTGAAACACAAGCCTTTTGGGGGTGGTAGAGAAGAAGAGTGTGCCCTGGAAAATGGGTTGTCACCTTAGAGTGAAAACAACTAAGAAGCTGTAAGAATGGTCAGAAATGGCCTGATAATCACATCCCAGAAGGCAAGATGAGACTTGTTCTTGCAACGTAACACTTGCTCCTGGCCTCAGAGGATCCTAAATACCAGCGGTATAAGCCAGCTTCTTGGGCTGGAACATCACACTGATACCAAGCCTAGTTGCATGGTGTATGCAGAGTCTGGAATCAGAGATATGTTGAGAGGAGCCCTGGCCTACATAAGGAAGCCTTGCTAAGGCAGGCAGTTAGGAACAGAGTCAAGGTACAGAAATATAAATATGATGATCTGCTCCATCATCTAGCAACTGTGTGGCCAAGGCAGGTCATTCAGGGCCTTTATTTCCTAACTTGTAAACTGGGTATAATAATTCAAAACCTTATTTCTGTGTAAAACAATAGAATGACTTATTTAAAAACACTTCTTAGTCCATGGTTTCCAACTCAACAAATGCTTCTTCATCTTTTTTGCGTACGTGCCTCAGAAAATGATGCTAAGGTTATTCACTGAGAAAAGCATGGACTAAACCATTTTATACATGCTTGAAGATTTCAGTTTATTTTTAAGGGAGTCCACTTGGACTCTGTGAATCAGTATTCTCCAAGAATGTCCAAGCTAACCAACACTCGTGGCCAGTCTTAGCATTTTGGGATGAATAAGATGGATATCCATATGTGATAAGGTACATTAATATTCATGGTCACAGGCTGGTGATCCAGGATCCACTAAAGGACAAATTTTTATCGTGATTTTTTTTTTCCTTTCATCCTTAACCAGCTCGTTCAAAATAGCAGGAGATCTCAGAAGTTAACACCAGATTTATAGGGTAATTTTTGCTTTCTCAGGTTACTGACTGTGGTGTATATTTTCACTTCTTCTATGTTGCAAATTTTCCATCCTCATTCCCACCTGCTGTATGAAAAATAATTTTAAGAAGGAACTCATTAAAAAATTGTAATGAACATGACAAGTGACACCAGAGAACAAAGTCACACAGGTAAGGAGATTTTCAGGGCAATGATGGATTGAGTTTTTAATTCTTGCTGAAAATGCTATACTTTAATATGTGTAAAAGACTATGCTGAAATAGTCTATAGTAATAATAATAATTAAAAATTTATCCTGGTTTTAAGACTCTCAGCAAAATACTCCAGCACCCACAGACTGAACTGCAGGGCAGATTTGCCTTTATGGACACTGGAGAAACTGCCTGCTGTGGGGTAACCTTCCTAGGAGGCACACAGCCTGGCTTTATGAATACCCTCAGATTTTCATCCTTGAGTGTCCCCTCTGCTTAACTCTTGACACATCACAAAAGGATGATGTCCTATATGCTCGCTTACCAGCAGAGCCCCTTAAAGCAATGATCATATTCAGTTCAAAGAGGAGAAGGCCAGGGTGTCAAGTGAGTACTTTTCCGTAAGAAAACTATTTTTGATTTCTAGAAAAAGACATAGTGAGGCACTTTTCTATCTTGTTACTTTTTTCTTTTTGCTTTCATCTATTTCTTCAGCTATGATAATAAAAATATGGCTACAGGGTAAGCATTTTTTGTGTGATTGAAATTTTACCTACAAAGCTCTAAGCTCTACCATTCACTTCCAGAAGTGGCACAAACATGAACAGCTTTAGTACTGAGCCCGGATAGTGTTGGAGAGTCTGCCATGAGTAGACACAAAAATAAATAATCTTTACTGGGGGGTCAGAAGAGAGCTGTTCAGCAGTTAAGAACATGTGCTGCTCATTCAGAGGACCCATGTTAGGGTCCTAGCACCTACATCATGGCTTACCATGGTTCATAGTCTATAGTTCTAGGGATACAATGACCTCTTTATATCTTTGCAGGCACTGGGCATGCACACGGTACACATGCATACATGCAGAAAAAATTACTATACACATAAAATAAGTTTAAGGCTTTTTTTTTTTTTTTTAAATCCTACTGGCACTGGTAAGAATGAAAATCTTCTAAATTTAAACAGTTAAGGCATCCAGAGAAAGGCTCAACAGTACACAGTTGAAGTTTGGTTATTTTTATTTAAGAATAAAAATGACAAAATTAGGGACAAGTAACAAGTATGTTGCTGAGAAGCTCCTGATGCAGCTGTGAGGAGCCATTATCTAATGGGGTTTTGAATAGAGAACTAACTATTCATGAATCTATTATGTATAACTTTTTGAGATTTCAAACATCAAGTCATACAATATTGGGGATTTTTGTTTGATTTTCTATTTTTCGAGATGGAGGTTTTTCTTAGTAACAGCCCTGGCTGTCCTGGAACCCACTTTGTAGATCAAGGTGGCCTCAAACACAAAGAGATCCACCTGCATCTGCCTCCCAAGTGCTGGGATTAAAGGCATATGTCACCACACCCATTAAGGCCATACAGTTTTTTATCTGTGATGTCTAGAGGGCCTTTAGGGTGAGTGAGAATGCACATGGGTAGATGGTGTTATTTTAAATGTTTAACCGAATCTAAACTAGAAGATGAGTTTCTAGAACATTCATTGGCCAATGTAACCATCCTCATTAATGGAATATACACATGCAGATGCTGAATAGTTTATAACTAAACTGTATGCCTTGAAGACGCTATGCAAAACAAAACACATGAACAGAAGCAGGAACAGGTGAGAAGTGGCCAACCATCCACAGCCACAGCGTATGGCAATGAAGATTGATAGAAAATGAAGATGAAGATCGATAGAAAGGATAAACTGATAAAAGATGGAAGCGTGAGGCACTGGAGTCCATTCTACTCAGGAGACACACATCACCTGCTAGCTAAATGTTCAATGTCCGTGTCATGTACCATTCTAAACTGTCTAGTTAGACAAGAGAAATGGATTAACTCAAGATACACTCAAGAGGAGATGACATTAAGCCATGAGCTAGGAACATGTCTCAGAAAGTCTTTCATCATTCCGCATAAGTGTGAGCTGAAAAGGGTCTCTCGATAACAGTCTTAGCTTTGGTTTCTTCCTCTGAACTATGGCTGTAGCCTAAACAAGCTCTAAGGTCACAATAAATGTTGTGGTATATGAGGCAGAAAGAAGAAGGTCCAAGCTATCTTAACCATGCTTAGTACAGAAGAATCTATATCTCCAAAGTCATCAGCAATAATATATTCCCTCTAGGTTACAATTAAAAGGACCCACTAACCTGCAAGAACATCAAATGGTCATACAAGCAAAGTAAATTAGACACAGAGGTGATATAGGGAGTGGAACTTTTTGGAAATAGAGGCGGGGGGCGGGGGAGAGAGACCATTCCCCAGGCCAACAAGGATACACTAGTCACTTCATCCCCTTCGGCCCCTCAAACACAATTTCTCCACTCTAATTCTATCCCCAACACACACACAGATGAGATGAAACCTAGTGCTACCTATGGGAGTCCACTGGTATAGATGTGAGTTTATCCATACATATATAAATATACGCATGTGTGTTTACATAAGCATATATACATATGTATTTATAGATAAGTACATACACATATATAAACACACATATATGTGTATTCTTATGCATATGCAAATATACAAAGATACTAGACATATATATTTCAATGTTGATTGTCTTCATAGCCTGAATGCTAAAATTTATTATTTTTCACACATTATACAGTAAGTTTAAATGACCACTTGAGCTTTAGTATTTCCTCTCCCATATGAATATGAAAGGCTAAGACTGGCTTGTATACCAGTGAAATGAACACTGATGAGCAGGAGTTCAGAGGGAAAGTAAAAACTCAACCATAGGCCTTGAGTCAAACATGCTGAGAATGGGTCATGCACCTTCATCTCCTGGGATTTTCCTATTAGAAACAAGGAGGTTTGAACCAGGGGAAGCATGGATGAAAAATATGACTTTATTCATGAAAAAAAATAAGGAGATGAGAAGCCCAGCATGGAAACCATGTGTGCTACTGCAGCCCTATAAATGCTATCAAACAGAAACTTTCTAAAAGTGGCTGTTAAGACTCCAAAGGAGGGCTTTGCACTTGAGAATAAAATGTTATGGATATAAAATTAACAACGAGAATACTAAATCAAGAAAAGATGGAGTTATAGGGATGGTTGTGCAGTTAAGAGTGTGTACTGCTCTCCCAGAGCTTAAAAGTTCAGATATCAGTCCCACATCAGGCACCTTACAACCACCTCTACCTCCAGCTCCAAGAGATCCAAAGCTCCTTTCTGGTCTCTGCGGGGCTGCACACACATGCATATACATACATGAAAACACAGGCAAAAATATTAAATAAATAAATAAATAAATAAATAATAGAAACAAACAAACAAAAAAAGATTCTGTACTTCCAACCACTGGCTTTGGTAGAATTCACCCTCACTTAACTAGGATATATTTAAAATCATGTACACATCATAAAGCGACACTTGGTAATGCTCTATACCAAAAGATTTGCAAGAAGCCATTCATCAACAACCACCTGAACTAAGAGAAAACCTTTACTGTGGCAATCTGCAGAGGAGCTTTTGCTACCTGAGAGTCATAAAAGGAGATCCAAGAAAAGTCCATGGGACCATTCATTAATGAGAATAATGGTAAGAAAAAAACAACAAAACAAAGGATGCAGAGTAAGAGTGTGCACACACATACACTCAGAGAGAATGTTACAACACAGTTGGAACATACATCAAGTCTCTTGAATACATTGGAGATTAATATTGTAGGACAGGCACACGCTGTGTGACATTTCAACATCAAGCAAGCCATCCCTCCGGTAGTATCACATCACCTACCATAGCGCCTGCAGCAATGTTGCCAACCCATGGGGAACACACATCTTTTTTCTCCAAACAATGCAAGCTAATCTTCCCAGGGGCAATCCGTCAACGCCAGGAGTGCTAATTTGATAGCTCCGTCATCAGATGGCATCACAAATTTCATTACATATTTTAAATCATGTTAACATGGTTTGTTAATGTTGGAATTCACTAAAAGGCCACAGCTATTTAAATAATGAATGGCCACGATAATGGTATACATATTACGAAAAGGGACACATGTATCTTCCCCACATCTTCTTCTTGGGGTCTTACATTACTAGTTAAGAGTCATCAACAGAGAGATCTATCAAGATGTTTCAGAGAGCTACAGAGCCACACCTGAAGCCATAATTTGTAGAAATTACCAAAATACCTATCTGAAGGAAAAATACATTAAATTACAATAGAAGATTGTCATGTACTGACTCCATCAGATATCTTTAAGGTAAGAGAAATTTAATTCTACTGTCTAAAAAGAACAAAAGACAGAAAAACATTTAGTTGACTCTAAGATACACTTAAAAGATCAGATATTTTTCTCCACTTGTTCATTTATGAACACACATATACACATGTACAGATGAGCAAATTCATTCAAAAAGGAGTATATCACATATGTGTGTCTGACCACTGAATGCTCCTGTTCATGTCACCTACAAAATCTTATTCCTGCCACAGTTCCTCCCTGAGGGTCATGAGTATCATCTCTTCTGAGTCTGTGCCCTCAATGAGGTTTCTATACACACTCAGGACATGTCTAAGGGCCCAACTCTTGCAGCCCATCTAGGAGTCACCATTCTAAATGTCTGCCTCTTTCCACTCATTGTTTTGCTTTCATAGCCAAATGCTTAGCTCCAGTGACACACATTTAGCTTTTTCTGTTTTGCTTTCATAAAAATGATTCCCTAAGAAGCCTAGACACCACTAGAGCCACGCTAAGATCCATGGTGGGACTGCAGCGCGCACTCCAGTTAGTTAGAAAAATTGGAACCCCACTCATGGCCTAGTGTCAAATAGCCTTGGGCAAAGCTACTAACCTCCTTCCAGCTCCCCTGACAGTAGTGGAGAATATCTGTTGAGGGTGACGGTGTACACCAGTAGTCCCAGGACTTAGAAGATGAGGCAGGAGAATCTAAAGTTGGAGACCAGCTAAAAAGTGACACCATAACTCTAAAATGCAGAAACAAAAGAATGAAAATTAATACACTCTTCAAAGAATCAAAGTCAGAAATGCCTCAACTTCTGGAATGTAGTTCGTCAATAAAAGATGGCTAACTTAAATCCCAGCCATCATCACTGTCCTTATGATCACCATTCCCACTGTTCTCACTGCCACCATCCCCACTGTCCTCACTGCCATCATCCCCACTGTCCTCACCACTGTCCTCACTGCCATCATCCCCACTGTCCTCACTGCCATCATCCCCACTGTCCTCACCACTGTCCTCACTGCCATCATCATCACTGTCCTCACTGCCATCATCACCACTGTCCTCACTGCCATCATCATCACTGTCCTCACTGCCATCATCATCA